>LPNX010513416.1:13509-76836 GCA_001517045.1 Pseudotsuga menziesii | reverse complement strand
CCCCAAGAAAGTGGGATCAGAGCAGGTGGCTCAATAAATGACAACTAACCCAAAAAGACCTAGGCAATCTTTTAAAAGTACCTAATGTAGAGAGCTGAGGGTGTTCAGATATTTTCCAGGAGAAGAACCATTCAGGTGGAATGCACTTCAAGGAATTCATTGGGGAAAAGAGAAAATTGTAAGGAAAGTGTTTTGAGAGATAATCTGCAGTAACTTGGTCTGATACAGCTTGCTAGCTGAGAGAATTTATTGATAAGTTCAGGATTGGTATTGAGTCTGAAGACTGGTACTTGATTATTGCTGCACCTAGTTCCAGCCAGGGAGACCAGAGCAAGCTCGGGGGTCCCGAGGAGTCGCTGTTTGAGCGCTCTCCAGGAATGGTAGGGAGGAACGGCCTCCCATTGCTGTTGTCGTCCAAGCTCAAAGAACAGGTTCTGTTATTTATTAATTTTTGTGTATTATCTGTGGATGTTTGAATGATGCATTGTTGCTTATGATGTAAAGATTTAGATGGTTTAGTAAAGAAGTTGTTCTTAGTTTGTTTAGTAATAGAATCTTTTTGATAAGAAACAAAACCCTACCTGTGTTTTTCCTCATCTGGGTGATCCAGACCTTACTCCAGCACAGGTGGTGAAATTATAATCAAAGATAGTATGATGAAAATGTAGAATAAAATGTTAGTGAAATTATATAATTTTTCCTTTTTATTTTGTTATTAGAAGAAATATCTTTTATACCAGGAGTAGTGTTAAACCTAGACTAAGACTGTCAGTTTATTAGAAACAGAAAAAGAAGCTATATTATTTACTAATAGTAGTACGTGTGGGTAGATAAAACAGTTTTGGATACAGTGTTTACCTTCAGTAATCTTATGGCTTATTTGAATTTAAGAAAAAAGTATAATAGTTAAACTAGAGTAGGGTTAAGCTAAATAAAAATGATTTACAACTATACAATTTACTTCTTTCCAATTTAGGCTAATTAACTACTGTATGAATAATAATCAAATTGAAAGAAAGAATAGCTAGAATCTTGATTTACTTCTACAGATAATCTAGTTGGTATCATATTTACTTATGGATAGTAATGTATGCTATTCATTTATTCTGTTCTATCTAGCTAAGCATAAACAAAAATCTACAACTGCTAACCTATACTTTTTAGGATGTCAACAAATGCAGCACATAGTTAGTTGTTTTACTTTTATTTTATAAATATTAACGTGTAACATAAACAAGACAATATAGAATACAGAGAGTACTTCTATAAAGTATTTAGTACAGTAAGTGTAAGAACACAATAAAAAAATACTAACTTATTCTATGATTATAAATAAACAAAGAATAAAGCTAATAAATATATAATTATAAGTACAGTATTAATATATAGATAAGGCAATGTTTTATCCTATTATAATAAACGGTATACAGAATATAATTTCTGTACTCAAAGGCTATATCTAACAGATACATAAATGCTTCAGTAAATACATGGAGTTCTTATATCTCCGAAAGTTAGAAATTATATAACAATCTTCTACAAATTCTTTTATAATAAAGCAAACTAGTATAAAAAAAACAATGAATAGAAACCCTAGCAGTTAATAATTTAAATGATTTACAGAGTATAATTTAGATATATTAGATTACAGGAATATAAGTAACAGAACTTAGATATGCTCTTTATGCCAAGTTAAATAATATATTTATAACACAAGTAAAACAAATAAATTTTCAGTACTATAGTGTAAACAAAAGATATTTTTTTTAAAAGAGACTGTATAGACAGCTTTACATTTTTGAGTTAGGGTAAAACCCTACTAAAATCAAAGTATACAACGGAGTTAATAAAAGGAAAGAGTGTAACTCCTTTATGCCTCTCGGCCTTAAACAAAAATCCACAGAGTAAGGCTTTTACAGCATGTACATCATTTACACATATATTTACACAGTAATCAAAATAAAACCAAAAATTACAGTCTCGGCTTGAGCCGGAGGTCCCATATCAAGCGAACGGTTTAACCTCTTAAACAACAGCAAACAGGTCAATCTAATTGAACCAAAAACCGCAAGGGTTACATGCCACGAAGACCAACCCACAACTATCCCATAAGGGACTCAACAAGGAGGATTTGCCATGGATATCTAGGGCTTACCGTTAACCAGCAAGTCACCACGGTCTCGCACCAGCCACGCAAATGGAGACAAGCCAATTCCTGCAAACAAGAAGCACGATAGTGTTAAAACCAGTAAACAAAATAACATTCGTGTATTAAATTATAAACTGCAAAGTTAAATAGAAGGGTTGATAACGTTTCTTACCTAGAACCTTACGGAAGCACGACCACCCACAACCAGAAGGGCAACCACCAGCGCGAGGAGAAGGAAACCCTTCATTGTTGCAAGAAGGAAGGAGGTTACCACCCAGCAAGAAACCAACCACGACTGAGAAGGAGAACAGGAAGCGCATCAACTATTTAGACTCGGGTCGTCACATTATTTTCTGCTAAAGGCACTACTCTGCGATGAAACCCTATGCCAGCAGTCTTGAATCGAAAGGCCACGACTCTTAATGCCAAGCCAAATAAGTAGGGACTCTTTACACTTGAAGAGTTCGGGACTGAGCGTGCAAGGTGGTGAAACCCTGAAGAAAAATCACTGACCTACGCTCAAACAAACAAACATTTGGTAACAACACTTCATTACAGTGCATTTAGACGAGCCCATGAGGAGTATAGCATTCAGGAAGACTATTAACATCCAGTGCAAGCGACAGTGCAGACAAGAATGTTTTAGCAGAGCGGCCGGAGGCCCGAAGGCGACGAAGGAATTTCAACTAAGGTTCGAGACTACCCTTTTTAACCTCCAAACACTTGGCTATGACAAGCCCACGTTGACAATTTAATAATTGGCATGTAGTGGGTAGAAACAATATAGTTATAGCGAACAAGTATCCCAATGATTTGTAATCCAAATCATGCAAAGGGAAGGTTCTACAAGTTTCGTGGTACCAAATGTCGACTAACTTGCACATTGTAAAATTCCAATCAAGTAAACCTTAGAACGATGAGTAAGATACAATCATAGCGTGGATCTTTACCATTGTGTGACCTAGAACATATATATATATATTGTAAAGGAGGCTTGTAATCTTAGTTTGTAAAGCATAGATCAAGGGTAAACAATAGTTCTATTATGGCGCGTTCTATGTTTTGTACCCCCTTTTGTTTGTGTTTGCATAGTAGCCTTACCATAAATTATAATAATTATAACAAGAATTAAGCCTCTTATTCTTTAACAGCAGGTTCTTCAACTTAAAAGTTAGGCCTTAAAACTTTTAAGTGTTACATTCTATCAATGGTTACCAATCATGAAGGATATGCCCTTTTTACATCTGTGAAAGGAATCGTATAAAACTTGTTCACAATAAGATATCTATCTTATGAGAACAACTCTAGTTATGCTTTGTAGCAATTGCTGTGTAAAACCTTAAATGGGTAAATAAAGGTGTTAAGAATTTTAGTAACCATCTGATTTTAATGATAAGTAACCTTTTGATGATTAATAACACTAGCTAAACCTTATTCTCGGAATAGGTTTTGTGTAAATAAAACTCTATGCATTAACACTAGTATATTATTTTTAAGAGCAGCTCGAAATAAAGATGTAATCCCGTTAAACGTCAAGTTTTGAAAAGGGGAACTGTAGTACTTAAACCCCTTATCATTATACATGATATTCTTATTACAAGCAGTAACCCAATCCATTTAATGAAAATATTTTTGTGCCCAATTTAAACTAGATCCTTGATTTAATAACTCTGTCATTCTTAAAACTGCTTGTAAGGAAAGATTTAAGGCATTTAACACTTGACAAATTTGATAGACATCTATTAGTTCAGTAAATAAGAAGAACTATAATTCTACATCTATTAGGAAAAAGGCAACTGTAACCATTACTAACAGAACTGAATCTTATTCCTTAGCATCTTAAAAAGGAAGACAGTTTAATGATTTTACCTCGATAAGCTTTGGAAATTGATTAGCAATTATATTCTATACTGAGTTATTATTGTACGACGAACTTATATTAGAGTGCTTTAGAATTAATGACAAGCAGTACTTGAAATTCTTACCTGTAAGTCTGTAAGAACAGGAAAACTTTCTGCGTTAGCTCGAAAGCTAAGTAAGCCCAGAATTTCATGACAGTTCCACCTTGTGGTCGCAAAGAAAAACAAGTCATTAAACTGAAAAAGAAATCGTTCTATAAGATAAACATAATCAAATAGATAATTCAAATAATGAATTCATTAACATTTAACTAATCAAATAATTAGTTGACTATATTTATGAAATTTATTTGTGTTTTGAAAATTTTAATTTTTTTCGGAAATTTTGGGGTTTTGACAAAGGTAGTAACAATTTCGCAGAACTCATGAGGCTTCAAATCCTCCTAATGTTTGCAGCAGAGAAAGGATGTAGATCTATCAATTTTATGGGAGATTCCATGAATTTTATCAATTGGATAAATGGGTCACAACAGTGCAGAATTCTTAGATTGGAAAATGTTCTATGGTCGGCTAGAGAGATCCTTTCATCATTTGCATTTTTCTCTTGTCAACACATTTATAGGGAAAACAACATAGAGGTGGATGTTGCTTCGAAGCCAAGCCTGTTACTAGAAATGGGTTAGTGATAGATTAGAGAACATCGCGGGGACCTCATCCATGAATATTATCATCGTCCCTTCATTGAATGAGCAAGCATGCTCATCTTTCATGTTTTTAGCTCTATTTTTTCTATTGTTTATGGCATATATTAGGTTTTATCAGCACTCTATTGACTGAGTTGGATGCGCTCAGTATTTTTCTTACTAGCGATATTCACGTATTTCCCAGTTTTTTCTCCTTTACCATCGGATGGTGAAAGTGCTACTGAATTCTTGGATTCCCATGTGCCTCTGTTTTATTCGTGCCTTTTTATGGTATGGAATGGTATCGTCTTTTGAATGTCTGTATGTAAAGGTCCTATAGACTGGTGACGATCTATATTAGACTGGTGACGAACTTTGCTAAAAATGCACTTTTAGTGTATCAAAAGAATGTAATTTTGTTTGAAGAAATAAAGTTACGCTTTTTTCCAGGTAAAAAAAAAATTAATGCTTAGAGAATGCCTCCTTTGGACAACTTAATGTAGGTAGACACTTAGCCTACAGAAGTATGTGACATCCCCTTCCATCAATTTGACTAAGAGAGAAGACATTAACTAAATTCAAGGCCTCTAATTTTTTCCCATAACCATAATTACAAATTTCACAATATGTGTGCAGATTCATAATAATATACACAACATAAATAAACTCTTTACACACACACCTAGCCTGCAATTACCAACATAATAAATACAGGAATCAAATAAAAACATTGCACATTGAAGTAGAAAATAATACTTATCTTTATCTAATGAAAATCCAAGCAAATGGTTGTGCAATAGTAGTTTTCCACCCAATCATGTGCACTTTGTCTAGAATATACTCTTTCTACTGAGAGTCCACCCCCAAGCTTGGGTATGACGCCACTAGGGCGAAGGAAACAACTACAGGATTCTCTCTCTCATCCCACAACCGATTATGCTCGCTATGCTTAGCCAAATTCTCATACATATCTCTATAGGGATCTCACTCATATCTCACGGCATTGGCTTCCACAATACCTTCCCCACACAACACCCTTCTTGGCTCATGCATCCCCTTCACCGATCCATAGTTCTCTTAGGCGATCTACCTTATTGAGTGCTTCCTTTGTGTCCATAAGAGAGGACAAACCTGCTAATCCTATTGGAGAACCACCTACAACCTCAATTCATGGTCTCCCAAGCATGTAACTACAACAAAACTCAAGGGTTAAGGGTTCCTATATTTCCCAACCTCTTTGATCACTTACAGCCATGAGTTTTCCCATCTAAATATGTTGTCCTAGCTCGAAATTCGTATTTATGGGTTATACATAGTTTCTAAAGATTATGAACAACAAGGGAGAGCTATGCATATTGTAAATATGCATGCAAGAATGAGAGGGGAGGCTTGACTCCAAGTGATATGAGAAAATGGTGAAAATCCAATTAACATTACTTCTGACATTAGAAGAAAGGACTCCTGATTGTTGCAGACTGACTTCCGACTTATGACAGAACTATCTAAAAGTGTGGTCAGTCCCATGCTTCAATAACTACTTGAAGTGAATTTTCCTACCAACTTCCCACATGCATTCAATGATTGGAAAATAATAAAAAAGGATATAATTGGCTTATTCAAGGTACATGGTAGAATTTTGGGTGAGTTCTAAGGTTAACACTTGGCATCAAAGAATTAGTTTCCCATAGGCCCCCTTTCATCTTCCCCACTGGTGGAATCATAGCCCCTTTGGTGCTCTTTACACAACCATTCTTGGACCATTTTATTATTTGTGCACATAATATTTACATATATTTCAAATTGGCATGATAGGCCAAACACATGGTCCAAATAACAATATTTACATCATACATACCTAGCCATTCTCTAGTTGGGCCTTGGACTTAATCTCTGTACGAGGAATCTGTACTAGCATATTTACATCATTTACATAATATAGTTAAATACATTCCAAGTCAAAACCAGTGGTATTACAAAGTATTTGTCCTAGCTATAAAAATCAACAGTCCCTCTTAGCAAGGAAGGTGATCCTAGAAGAAAATTCACATGGAACTAACTCTTTCTCCAATACTGGAATAATATCCACTACATCATTTGTTGCTCTGGATGCTCCCTTTGAGATGGGAGACTTACGTACCACCTGCTTTGGAATCAAATTTGAAGTTCTTTTCTTTTTCACTATTTTCCTAAGAAGCTCCAGCTGCTCCTGACCATCCATCAATGTCAACTCAGACCAACTTGGTCTTCTGACACTACTAGAATAAGCCTCTTACCCATCTTGTTGATTCAAAGACTAAATCCCTAATATCACTTCAATATTAAGAGCCTCTTGCTCACTCTTTGTCACTTATATAAAACCTCAATCCAATATCCCCTTGGACCAACCTACATGATTTCCTAGCAAACTATATAACTTACCCTCTATGGCATCAAGCCTCATAATTTTGTCCAGGTTAGCTCCTTCTAAATGTATGAGAACATGTCCACTTTGGAACATGAACCCATACCCCTTGTGCTCCAAAGTTGAGACTGAAAGCAAGTTAATCTTCAATTCTGGGACATGTATCCCTCTTGCCACCTCTAGATTTTCTTCTTACTCTAGTTGGAATAATGCCATTCCAACCCCCTATACTACATGTATGGTGTCGACCCCATTATCCACATACGGTAGTCTAAATTTTTCTTTGAAGCACTAAGAAACAACTCCCTCATTCTCATCATATGGCTTGATGCACCACTGTCTACGAAACATGTATCAATGTCCACAAGCTTTGCACTTATACCACTAGTGCAAAAAATGTTTACAACTGAAGACAAATCATTCTCAAACTTAGCTATAAACTCTTAAACCTCTATTGAGGCTACAACTTGAGTCTCACATTTTCCATTCTTTTTGTTAGGACAGTAAACAACATAGGGCCCTATTTCGTTACATGCAAAGCACTTGACTTTACGCATGTCTTTCTTCTCACCCGTTGAAGTAGCCCAACCATTTGAGATTTTCTTGGCTTCACTCTTCCCTGTAAGAGCAACATTCTCCTCCTCATCACCCTATACTTTTTATTCATGGATGGATCCCATTCTTATCTCTTCCTATATGAAATCATCCCATAATCTTTCCTAGTTGGGAAGATTCTCTCTTGCAACAATTCCATAGATGAAAACATCCCATGGTTTAGAAAAAACTTTCAAGTCCATTCTATCCAATTCTGGATCCTCAACCTTCTCCACAACAATAATCAACACATTATGGACTTGTGTGATTTTAGTGAGATAAGATGCAACCATATCGTATTTGTACGTCTTCATGCTGTGAAGCTTCTCTCATAGCACCATCTTCATGTTTTGGTTGTCACTCTGATAAATCTTCATTAAAGATTCCCACATCTGGGAAGCATGCTTCTTCCTGGACACATGAGGGATAATGAGATATCTTACAGCATCTAAGAAGATTATCTTACCTTTCACATTTTTCTTGTTGAAAGCCACCAAAGGTGTTGCATTGGTAGGAACAACCATGGTTTTATCAACAATATCCCATAGCTCACTTTCCTCCAAAAACAATGTAATCCTTTCTTTCTAGGGATGAAATTTTATTGCCCCCTCCAATCGATCTTCGGACCTCACATCGGTAGCCATCTTCTTTTGTCTTTATGATGCAACAAGCCCAAACCTTACATTGTGAAATAAACCCTCCTGTAAATCTCTTCCAGAAACCCTCCTGCAAATATGTTGCATATATGTGTCAAATACTTGGTTTTGTTTCTCAGAAGCAAAGCCCTAATACCATGTTATTTTTTCTTAAACTCAAATCATACTTCCATATCCAATAGAAATTTATTTTATTCCTAGATTTATGCACATAAATAAAAGTTTCCATATCTGATTTCTATGAATGGAAATACAATGAGTTTATAAACATTAAATGCATAATGAAAGAATAAAAATAATCACAAAAATTTGACACAAAATGTATCCTAAAAACCCCAACGGGGAAAACCACCAAACTGAGAGATTTCTTGATCCTTACTACTCACAGAGAAATATAGAGTATACAAGAAAAACTTACAAGTATATAAAACTTGTACATTTCCTTAAGATTCATGCCAACTCTCGCCCAACCATTGTACGACCTATTCATATTTTTTGTAGGATATGTGCGGCCACGAAAATATACCCTTAGTTCATTTTCCTTTGTTGTTGTTGTATGACCTCTTTTGTATTGTTATACTATTGTACTACCTATTAAGATTGGTGTACATCTTGCAAAAGTTGCCAAGAGGATGCCCTTTCTTCCTCGCGGAGAATCACTCTTAGGTTCTTATCCTTTAGAATCTTCAAGTCTCTTTCTCTCTCAACTAAATGAGACAATGTGTCTAATATCCTCCTTAGAACTCCTTTTATAATTCTTTTAATGATAAAAAACCCTAAACCTAGATCTCAAAAATGATTAAGGGATAAGATTAACTCTTATTCATTTGAGATCTATGGATGTGACTTAATCTTACATTGAGACAACTTAAGTCACTTTAATTTTATGATAATAAATTTAATGTTTAGAGAATACCTAATTTTTACAACTTCATGTAGGCAGACACTTAGCCTACAAAAGTACCTGTTTGAGCTATAAAAATAAACAAGCAACCCTTTTTGTTTTGGGATTTCATCATTTGGGATGCCACATGTAGTTTTAATAACCCTCCTACTTTTTTGAAATTTATCACACTAGCAGGAATTTCATCAATCCCCTTCAATGCATTTCCATTTGGAGGTGGACATGTCCCTTAGCCCATACCATATGTAGGAAACAAAGCTCTCCCAAGATTTAGTATGCATCAACAAAACATCTTGTTTCCTACAATGGGAGGCATGGTAGTGGGGCTTTCTCACCATATGTATGTGTTCCACCTGGTTATCCTTAGAACCTTGGGAATTAAATTAAATCTCCTTTCATTCCTAGTAGTGCTTATACACCAGGTGATTCTTTTGTAAATACAAACCAAATGTCAGTATGTGCACCTCGAAGTTGGAATTCATTCACTCATATGAGATTTTCATTTATAGCAACATTAACTTGTCAGATATGACAAAGTTAACAAATGTTCTAATGATACATAATCCAAATTGTCCCCCTGTCCCAACCAATTTATCTTCATATATACCTATATTTGAAGGGAAGGCTAGAGAAAACTATGCCACTCACATGATGACATTCCAACTCTATTATTCATCAAACTCACTAATGGATGGCAGTAATAAGTTAAGGATTTTCCAAAAAAAATTAACTGGGGTAGCGGAGAAATGGAATATTGAGCTCCCAAGAACTTCATTCTACAATTTTGACACCTTAGCAATGAAATTTCTAACCCACTTTCAATCACCAGTAAACTATGAGACAAGAATTGAACTCTTGACATATTTTCAGCATGACAAGTTCAATCATATCTCTAGCCACATTCATGAGCGGCGAAGGAAACGTCAACAGTTGACCAAATCTCAAACACTTGATGAATTCTTAGTGGATTGGTTTATAAAGTCTTTGTTACCATAAATTGCGAAATACCTCGCACATTCTGGGGTCATGAATGAGGAATAAGATATCATCAGGGCCCAACAATTGGACCTTATGTATTCTGAGTCAAGGATGTTATATGAAAATTTTTCCATGGCTTCTCAAGTAGACACAGATCTGACCAAAACAAGACTTGGACCACATGTCAATGGATTAAATGGATCTTCAGTATAATCATAGAGAGTCATATAATGATGTTAGTTAGATTGAACTTGGGCAGAACTCATAGCAACACAATTACAAAATTATCACACAAGGAAAAACCTCTTCCTAACTGGTTTTTGGTTTCTTACCCTTGTAGCCATATTTTCCTATGTTTAGGGTTAGCTACTAGAAAAAATATTATTGTGTTTTCTACACCATCTCCTTTGAATTCCTCCTATGGTAAATGGAAGGAGTTCTCTCTTGGATTCTTTTATATTCCTAGATAATGGGAGGACAACACATCCTAGGTTTTAGGGATGTGTCTATTTTATAGGGAGGGGGTTTCAACCACTTCAATCGTTATAAAGGAAGTACACAACCAATTGACACTTATATTTTCTAGAATGCACTACTTCCCCACTTGTGGTATCATGATGTCTCTTATTTGGACCATGCCCAGCTAGACTTGGTCACCCCCTATTTTATTTACATAAATTGGAAAAATATTTACAATGGCACCATCATTATAATAATATCTAACCGAGTGCATTATTTCCAATGTCATGTAAATGTATTAATTAAAATGATTAACATGCAATCAAAATAACATTTAATTCTAAGGGGTAATATATTGGGATATTACATCCCTTCCCCTTAAAGAAACATTATCCTCGGTGTTCTCAGGTTTCATATATATATATATATTCATGTTTGAAACAAAAATGGATATGTTTCTCTCATAGTATCTTCCATTCCCATGTGGATTCACATCGCACCTTTACTTGCGAAATAGATTGATTATGGAGCAATGTTTCTCCTTTGTCTACTATGCAAAAGAGATCTAGTTAGAACTCTCCCTCTGGTTGTGACTTTAGTCACAACCTAATCAATTATCTGGATAGGTTCACGGATATATTTCTTAAGTAATAAAATATTAAATACATTATGGATCTTGATGTTAGTTGGCAATGCAAGTTGATAGGTCGTTGGTCCTGTTCTAGCTAAGATCTCAAATGGTCCATAGTATCTAGGAGCAAGTTTAGCACACTTCCCTAGGTTTAGTGAACTTCTTTTTGGTTTCACTTTTAAATGCACATTTTCTCCAACCTTAAAATCTTTATGCATTATTTTCAAGTATGCATAATTTTTTTGTTTGTCTTGAGCTAGTTTTAAGTTCTATCTAGATTTCTTCACTTCCTGCTCAATTTATTTAGGTATATCAGGTCCAAGCATAACCATATTCACAATATTATCCTAGCTAATAGTAGTATTACATTTTCTTCCCTTTATAATTTCAAATGCACTCATCTTTAAGGATGTCTGATATCCATTGTTGTATGCAAACTCCATGAGATGTAGATACTCTTCCCATTTAGCTAGTTTATGCATAACATGCATACCAATCATGTCTTCAAATATCCAATCATTTCTCTCAGTTTGTCCATCTGACTATGGGTGATAAGCAATACTAAAGTTTAATTTTGTACTTATCCCTTCAAATAACCCCTTTCAAAAATTAGTGGTAAATTTGGGATCTTCGTTAGATATAATTGTAGTAGGCATTCCATGCAATCTAAAAATCTCTTTCATAATATTTATGCAATGTTTATTGTTTTAAGTGTGGATTTAATAGGAATAAAATGGGTAGCCTTGCTTAACTTATCCACTACAACCATAATGGCCTCTTGTTGTTTCATTATTTTGGTCAATCCTGTAATGAAATCCATAGAAATCATTTCCCACTTACACTTTAGAAGTGGCAAAGGTTGTAGCATTCCAGCTAAATGTTGATGTCTTACTTTTACTTGTTGGAATTCAAGACATCTTGTGATATATTCTACAACATCCCTCTTCATTCCATGACAAAATATTCATTATTCACGTCAAATATCATATTTTTATAACATGGATTCCCTTAATAGAGTTTCTTATCCGTCTATTCCATACTAAGTGTTATTAGCTCCCTTTAGTTAAGAATGTATAATCTATCCTTGTAGACAAACAATCCCTCCTTGGTCACTTAATAACCTACATACTTTTGTTATGGTGGATGTTGTAAACCATTCTTTACTTGGATAAAATGTTCATCATTTTTTAGAGCTTTGTTAAATCTATATTTCATATCAAACTCACAAGTGTTGATAGTTTCCATATGTATCACTTGCATGCTCCTACTAAGAGCATTTTCTACCTTATTATGTTTCCATTTTGTGTTCTTTATTTGAAGTCAAAATATCTCAAGAAAGTCAACCACATGGCTTGCTTGGCATTCAAGTGTGGCTGATCAAAAAAATATTTCAACCCACTATGGTCTGTCATGAGAACAATTTATTTTTCTAACACTTAATGGTGCCACATCTTTAATGCATATATTATAGCAGCAAGGTCTCGATCATGGATAGCATAGTTTCTCTCGTCTTCTTTTAATTTTTGGGATCCATAACATACTACATGATTATATTGTGAGAGCACTTCACCTAATCCTTACTACTACACTTATTCTGAAAATTGCAAACCCCTAAAAAGACTTTGTAGTTTGAACAAATGCATGTAATCTAACCAAACAAATTGTGTTCCCTTATTTTGTAAAGAAGTTATAGGATAAGCTATCTTGAAAAATTCATTTACAAAACTCTTATAACAACCTACAAGGCCCATAAAATATCTTAATTCGATGACATTATTTGGATTAGGCCACCTCATGGTAGCCTTTTCTTTATTAGGATCCACTGCTATCCCTTCTTCTGTAATAATATGTCCCAAATACTGAATTTGAAAAGTCATACTTTCGAAACTTGGCATATAGTTAATTTTCGCCTTAATATTTGCAATATTATTCCAACATGTTGTTCCTACACTTGTTTAGCTTTTTAGTAGATAAGTATATCATCAATAAATACAAGCACAAATTTATCCAAGTATTCTTTGAATATGATATTCATAAGACATATAAAGGTAGTTGATACACTAGTAAGACTGAAAGGTATAACCACAAATTCATGATTCCATATCTCATCCTAAATGTTTTTTATATGTCTTCATCTTTAACCCTTACTTGGTGATATCATGACCTTAAATCAACTTTATAGAACACTTACACACCCCCCCCCCCCCCCCCCGCCTACTTGGTCAAACAAGTAATTTATTTTAGGCAAAGGGTATTTTTTTTTTAAGCTCACCTTATTCAGTTGTCTATAGTATATGCATAATCTTAATGTTCCATCCTTTTTTTCACAAAAAGTACAATTGTTTCCCAAGGAGGTACACTTGGTCTAATATACTTATTTTCCAACCATTCATGCAGTTCAATTTATAACTCCATCAATTTTGTGGTGTTCATTCTATACATTGCTTTAGATATAGGTGCAGCTCCAGGGAAAAGATCTATTATAAAGTCAATATCTCTTTTAGGGGGGAAACGTGATATTTCTTTCAAAAATACATCTCTAAATTCTCGAAGTAATGCAAAATATCCAAGTTTTGGTTTACTATCCTCTATTGATTCTAATATGTGAACTACATACAATTTAGACCCTTTTCTAACACATTTATTTAGTTGCAAGGATGAAAATTGCCTTATAGAAATAGTTGTGGAAACTCTTCTTGTTCTAAAGTTTCCATTTCATTTGTGCAAACAAAAGTATTATTGGAACAGTCCAATAGTTTTTTTATTTGCTGAAGCAATTGGCTTCAGGACACGAAATCCATATTAAATAATAATTAATGATATATATTGATGATGATTGATATTTACAAATGGCACTCGCCTTTATAGGCTTAAGTGTATAAAACGAAAGGTTACACCCTTTCGGATAATAGCTAACTAATTTACTTAATATTTATTTAATATTTGTTACATTGCTACTCCATTTAAGGGAGCTTTGTCCTCAAAGTTGTGTTAGAGAAAGATGTAGTTGTCGAAATTGTTTGGATTCCCATGTTGCATCTTCTTCCGGGAGGTTTTTCCATTTTATAAGGTACTCTTTAATTACTCTTGTCCTTAATCTTCTTTCTCTGGTAGTAATGATATATTCTAGTTCAAAAATAATTCTTCCTTCATCATCTAACATGGGAAGTAGTGTTTGTGCCTGCTGGTGTTGACCTATCATCCTTTTTAAGCATGAAACATGGAAGACATTGTGGACATGACTTGATTTCGGTAGCTCCAATGCATATGCCACATGGATGATCTTCTTATTGATTTGATATGGGCCATAAAATCGAGGATCTAATTTATTCTTTCCACCTTTTTTTAATGACAATTGTTTATAGGGTTGTAATCATACAAATACCCAATCTCCTACTTCAAATTCCCATTCTGTTTGATGTCGATCTGCTTTCTACTTCATTCTATTCCTTGCGGTGTTTAGATTCTCTTTAAGTATTTGTACAACCTTTTGATTTTCTTCTAAATGGTCTTTTATGAGGCAACCCTTGCTTGGTTGGTAATGATATCCTTCCATTTTGGGGGTGCATATCCATAGAGGGATTGAAATGGTGTCATTTTTGTTGATGTGTGATAAGTAGAATTATACCACCATGCTGCGAGATGTAACCATTGAACCCATTTATTTTGTTTATTAGTTATGATGCAATGAAGGTAGGTCTCTAAGAATTTGTTGACGACTTTTGTCTGGCCATCTATCTGAGGATGATAAGATGAGCTCATGTTAAGTGTCATTCCAATTTGCTTGCAGAATTCTCTCCAAAAATTACCTTTAAATTTGACATCCCTATCACTCACGATAATCTTGGGAAAACCATGTAACTTGTAGATAGTTTTACTGAAAGCTTCTACGATTTCTTTTGCAGAATCGGTTCTCTTTACTCCTATAAAATGTGCATATTTGGTTAAACTGTCTACTACTACTAGTATTTTGTCTTTCTCATCTGATATGGGTAGACCTTCAATGAAATCCATAGAAATTTCCTCCCACTTCTGGTTTGGAATATGCAATGGATGGAGTAACCCGGGGCTTGAGATATTATTTGCTTTATTTCTCTGACAAGTGTCACACTCTGCAACATACTTGTGAATGTCGGCATTCATACTCTTCCAGAAGAATGATTTCCTTGCATTATAGTAGGTTTTATAAAATCCTACATGTCCCACGGTGGGGCAGTCATGTGATTCTTTACATACCTTGGTTTTAAACTTAGAGTTTGTACTTAAGTAGATTTTTCCTTTGTACCATAAGAGGTCATTCTTCCATTCAAATTTTGGATACTGATTTATGTTGTCAATTATGGAGCAAACCTGTGCATTCTTAGCATATTCGGTTCGGATTTCGTCCAAAAATTCTGGGATTACCATTAATACGGCATAGACTTGTACCTCTTCATCTTTCCTTGATAGGGCGTCAGCTACTACAATGTCCTTCCCTTTTTTATGTAAAATGTCCATATCGAAGGTAGAGATCTTTTCGATCCACTTTTGTTGTTCAGTAGTTAACATCTTTTGCTGTAATAAGTGTTGTAGACTATTATGGTCTGTTCGGATTAGGAACATGCTTCCCAACATATATTGTCTCCATTTAGTTAACGCATGCATGATGGCTAGCATTTCCTTGTTGTAGGTAGACTGCAGGAATTCTCTTTTTTTCAATTTCATGCTTTCAAAAGCAATTGGATGACCTTCTTGCATTAGCACGGCTCCTATCCCAAACCCTGAAGCATCACATTCAATTACAAATGGTTTTGAAAAATCAGGGGTTGCCAGAATGGGAGTTGAAGACATAATTTGTTTCAACGTTTCAAATCATTTTCTTGCTTCATCACCCCATAGAAAGGAATTTATGAAGCAATTGGCTTCAAGACACGAAATCCATATTAAATAATAATTAATGATATATATTGATGATGATTGATATTTACAAATGGCACTCGCCTTTATAGGCTTGAGTGTATAAAACAAAAGGTTACACCCTTTTGGATAATAGTTAACTAATTTACTTAATATTTATTTAATATTTGTTACATTTGCTTATGACTAGTCCATTCATATTAATACATCATTGATCCTAATGATAAAATGTTAAAGTCTACTGCAATAGACATCCCATTCATTTCTAATTAGCATCTTTCTATCAATTTAGTTATCCTCCTCTTAGTTCTTGTAGTTAATTGGGATAACCAAGCTTTTTTATATTTCCTCCTTTGAAGCATGCATGTTTCAACATTTTTTTGGAAAATGTAACTTTGACTAGAACTTGGATCACTTATAACAGAAACAGTTTGCGAAGCAATTTCACCTTCAACTTCCACCATAGATAACTAGTGGTATGCTTGTCGAAATTTTAAAGCAACATCGAACCTAGGGGTACTTGTTGCTACATCATTAATTGTTGTAGCTTCTTGTATGTTATGAACAATTCTAACATTTTCATTTCTATGAGGGAAATTCGTCAATAAATGTGCTTCACTACAACCCGAACACTTCAAAGGACCTTGAAAGGATTCATTTGGTTTCCTTCATGCAAATCTAGTAGGTTTATTTCCACTTTGAGATGGATGTTTCTATTCAAAATTGTTTTCCCAAAATAGCTAATCTAAAAACTTCTTGATTGGTTTTTGTACTATAGAGGTTTAAACCCTTTTCTTTATCTACTTAGATTTCTCTTTTTTATTTTCTCTCCAACCTTTAGGAATTTATGCTTTATGCTTGTATTGGTCATGACAATATTTACCTTTCATAATTGTCTCATATGAGGTATTTGACTCATCAAACTCATTCATATCTCTATAATATTGCAGTAAATTACTTAAGAAATGTTGTATCTTCAACTTATCATTTTTTTGTACTAGGGGAATCGACAACTGGGACTAGGTTGGCACTCGCATAATGATCCAATCCTGCTACCACTATACCCCTAAGTGCATCCGCAAGGCCCGAACCATGGAGCACGTGTAATATTGGAGGGGATTTGAACACGAGACTTTCAATTTACAACTTAACACCTTTACCACTTGCTTTCCCCCCATGGGCTTCACCTTATCATATTTAATGTATGGGGCATATGCTAATTTTCCAAAAAAATATTAGCTAATCCATCCATATTCATATGTCCTAGATTTAAAGTTCTTAATTTTTTCATCATTATATCTCTGTGAAAGGTACTTTTCTTTAAATAATTTCTTAAATTGTTTCCTATTAATTTATGTTTCAAGAACATGCTTTACTAACTTCGGGTTTTCCCACCATATTGTTGCTTTCCCATTCAAATTATAGATTGTCACCCTAGCTTTCATGTGACTAGAATAGTCGTAGACTTGAAAATATTTTCTCATGCCCAACAACTATGCTTCATCTTCTCCTATATTCACCTCACCGTTAATGTTATGTGGTCCAATATTCATAAAATATCCTTTCAACTCATTTGTATAATCTATTTTCTTCTTCTTCTTATGAGATGAAAACCTATAACTACTACTTATTAATTTCCTAAGGTAGTCATACTAGCACTTAAAGATTCAGTGGAAGTATATGTTCTATCAGCAGAATTTAAGCTTTTATCCTTATGGGACATTTTCCTTAAAGAAATTTTACCAACATTGTTTGAAATGTTTCCTTCTTGTTTTTGGTTCTTAATCTCAATCAAGTTTTGTAAAAGGATAGCATTCAACTCTTGATGCACCTCTTGGGATTTAACCAACTTCTCATTATCATCTTTAAATCTATGAAATTTTACTCGCAAACTTCTCATTGTCTCAATAATATTTGAAGGAATGTCTAGGTCTCTTCCTTCATTTGATCCCATTTCCATCCTAATGTCTAGTTATTTCAGAGTTGTTTAAGGGCTTGGTATATCCTCCATAGTGAAAGGAAATAAAGCTTATATAAACCTTCAATATTTTCTTCAACAAGTGGTAAATTTTACAAGTTTATTTCTCTTTGTTAAAAAAGAAATTGTCAGTTAACTAGTCCTTAATACATTGTTATTTTCATTCTTAGAGCCTATTTGGCCTCATGGCGTTGTAGCCGTGATTTGATACCAAATTGTGACATACCTCTCATTTAAACATTACTTGCTAGTTGATTTATTTTCTAATCTATAATGGAAAGCAAAATAATGGCAATTACCTATAACATGTAATGTTGTATTTTCTCACAAATCTGAAGATTATTATTTGCTATTAATATTATGAAGTTAATAATAATTATGCAATCATAATAATTAACTAACAATTATCGGTATGCATTATCTTTCTTATTTTATTAATAATCATTAATAACTCTTCATATTCCTAATTCTATTTTAACTCTCAAAAAGCATCGTTTTTTTAATATATCTAAATGCATACAAAGGTTTAATCATGCTTAAAAAATTCCAATCATTTAACCAATTCCACATGACAATGCTTATATACATAGTATTGGAGTTAACATATATACATATATATCTTGATTTACACCATCAACTCTAAGGATTGGCACTGAATTTGACATAACAAAATGTACAAAGTTAAGTCATTTTGTGTTACACTTACGCTTGGCTATATAACCACCTTGCCATCACAATAAACAAACCAAGTTATAATGATTAATGTATTAGTATGGATGCTTTACAAGGTGACAAGAGGCATACATTTGTTTATTAGGTTGGAAACCATGTATTCGAATGGTCACAAGTAACATCCATTTGTTGAGAGTGCTTATTACATAAGCCCACGGTGTAATAGGTGGTCTACAAATTGGATAGCCCCTTCATGCTTAAATATGGTAATGAGCAAATAATGGTTATTTGTCATTATTAATTGCAATGGTTTGATCGATGTCTATCCTATACAAACATTAAGTTAAAATCCTCTTTCTTTTAACCCGCATTCCATAGTCTTGCTTACAAGGGTTTATTCTCCTTCTTACTGTTGTTGGAACTTTTCCTTTTAGCAAAGCCCCTTCGTCTTGGTAAGTGTTCAAATTCTTTGCATTCAAACCCATGTTGTGTTTTTTAGTCCTTGAAAACTCTTCAGGGGTTTATTGGGGTACTTAATTAGTTTAACGTTTTTCTCCAAAGTTTATCATCTTCAAGTGTTTATTGGAGTACTTACTTAGTTTAACATTTTTCTTTAAAGTTTATTATATTTACAAAGATAATGTAATAATTTATTATATTTATGAAAACAATAAAATAATATATTTATATTTTTTAGTAGAATATAGTGAATATATTCATAGTTACCATTTTTCTTGACGTAAGTTTTCAATTTGAATATAAGGTACTGTAAATATAATACATTATGAAGAGTGAATTATTTATTTATCTATGAGTTTGGTTCTTATTTTTTTAAATGAATTTATATTTATGGTTCACAACAATATCTTTGTATTTAAATATATGAAAAAAATATATTCTTTCAAAAGGTTATATTTATTTTTTTAAATAATTGATTTGCTTTGTATAGTAAAATATCACACTTGTAAAAATAGAGCAAGTACTTTCTTTAGTTTTCTTGAATTTCACATGCATGTTGTAATATAATTCTTTTGCAAAAAATAATTAATAAAATACACCTATTCCTTATTATCCATTTCAAAAAAAAGAATATTAGTCAAAAGTAAGAGAACATATATGTTTTTTATAGAAATTAGGTCTTCCAAGATAACTAATTTTAGCGGGTCTACGTACTACCCAACAATAGACACTTGATCTCTCTCTCTCTCGAAATCCACCTCAAGCGAAACCATGATACTACTATGACAAAGTAGGACTCACGATTTTTCAACTTCATTCAGATAATATTACTATGTACATTTCAGATAGATGTAAGATTAAACAACCACACTATATTCATAGAACATAACCCACCTAACACAATGGAATGCTCTTCAAGGTGTGCAAGAGTTTAATCTCTAGTTCATGCCTGCCAAGACACCTTTTACCAATCTATGAGATTGTAATTCTGATAACGGTTCATGCTTCATACAACACTTTGTAGTGCTCTTCAATAGGATCATAATGTTGTTAGTCAGATTGAACTTGGGAAGAACTCATAGCCACTTTGCTACAAAATTATCACACAAGGAAAAACCTCTTCTTCTCTGATTTCTAGTTTCTTACCCTTATATTCGTCTTTTCCTTTTGTTTAGGGTTAACTACCAAAAATAAGAGTATTATTTTTCCTACTCCTCCTTTGAATTCCTCCTATGGTAAACGGAAGGAATCCTCTATTGGATTCTTTCATGTTTCTAGATAATGGGAGGATGCCACATCCTAGGTTTTAGGGCACATGGCTATTTTGCAAGGTGGGGGTTTTAACCACTTCATTTGTTATAAAGGAAGGACAAAACTAATTGACAATAGGATTTGCTAGAATGCACTACTTCCCCAATTGTGGTAGCATGGCATCTCTGGACCTTGCCTAATTTGCCTTGGATGCCATTATTTTAACATAAATTTGAAATATATCTACAATATCACCATCATTATAATAATGTCTAAGGGTGCATTATTTCCAATGTTGTGTAAATGTGTTAACTACAATAATTAACATGTTAAATATAAACAACATTTAATTTTAAGGGGTTATTTATCCTAAAATATTACAGTGTGCCTTGAATTGGAGGAAGGCCTCCGATACCTTTATCCATTTAACTTCTTAGATGTGTAGTACATGTATGCTTGTGCTTTGTCATTGTCAAGATCTTTTGGTTAAATTTTTCTAGTGTATTGTTCATCCTCATTTGTAACCCTTTATAGTGCATTATAATTTTCCATTCTAAATGGATTAAGTTGTGCATTATAATTTTCCATTCTAACTGGATTAAGTTGTGTTAATTGTGTTTGTATTACCTGAGAAGAATTGAACAATTTGTCTAGTTCCTCATTAGTTTTTTTAATTCCATACATTTTTACTTCTTTTTGGTTAGATCCATCTCGTTCTACATCTTAGCCATCTTTTCTTGTATTTCCTTAAGCAATTTTTCTCTTAGTTTTACAATTTACATCCAAGTTTGCGTAGTGCAATAAGTTTCCTTAGATTGTGCAACCACAACCTTGAGTTTCCCTTTCACCTCCTTGATTGAATGGGTGATTGGGTCAATTGAGCTAATTAGTTAAGATACCTTGGCCTCTAGGCATGATTTCCCTACAACCAATTATTCCTACAATGCTTGCTTCCACTCTTTTATTTGTGCTACATGTTGTTGTAGGTTATCTACCTTCCTAGGTAAGGGGTCTTTAGGTAACAATTTTAATTAAGTTTGGCCCCAAGAGGACCCTAATAAACTAATGTCATAACTTATTCATCTTTAAGTAACAATTTTAATTAAGATTGACCCCAAGAGGACCCTAATAAACCAATGTCATAACAATTTTAATTAAGTTTGACCCCAAGAGGACCCTAATAAACTAATGTCATAACTTATTCATCTTTAAGTAACAATTTTAATTAAGATTGACCCCAAGAGGACCCTAATAAACCAATGTCATAACTTCTTCATATGTAGGCCAAATTGAACCTAAGCAAAACCTAGACAACCAAGATATAAAGAACTTGGCATATGCAATATTATAAAACCATAAATTAGCTTATATTTTTAGGGGTGTTCCCAGGAGTGAATAGGACCATAATTTCATCTTGAGACCAATGTTGAAAATGGGCCAAATTGGATGCATTTGAAGACAAATTTCACCAAACCAATAAAGACCTATTTGAGCTACAACCAAGTAAACCTATACCACTGAACCAATTTTCTAATTGATGTTCAAATTTACATTTTGCATTCAAATTTGGCTATATTAGCTCTTAAGCTCATCAATTTCCCAAGATCATTCTAAAGCCAAATTCCGTTCAATTTGAGCTTGTTTTGGGCCAAATGAAAGGTAGTGTGGCGCTAATATAACATATATATGTCAAAACACATGAAGTCATATTCAAAATTTTTAGGCACTTCGGAGTTGAGATTTGCAACCATTTTAGTCCTCCTACAATAATTTCACCTTGATACAAATGTTGAAAATGGACCAAATTGGATACATTTGACAGCAAATTTCACCAAACCAATAAAGACCCATTTGAGCAACAACCAAGTAAACCTAGACACCAATGATCCAATTTTCTTATTGATGTTCAAATTTACTTTTTGCATTCAAATTTGGCTAGATTAGCTCTTAAGCTCAACAAGTTCCCAATACCATTCTAAAGCCAAATCTCGTTTAGTTTGAGCTTGTTTTGGGCCAAATGAAAGGAAATGTGGCGCTAATATAACATATATATGTCAACACATATGAACTCATATTCAATTTTTTAGGCACTTTGGAGTAGCCATGAAAATTTTCAAGTCTATGGATCTTTTACCCAAATTGAGCTTGGTTCAAGGCCACACTTTGCCAATTGTTGGCACAAAATATAAAAGGTGTTTAAATTGTTATCCTCTCACCCTATACAAAAAGATCGACATCCACCCAACCATGGGCTTTAGTTCTAGCTAATTCGGCAGCCATGAATAGCAAATTTCACTTCAAATTTCCGCAACTAGTTAATGACTAACAAAGATCAATCCCTTGGAGGCACAAATCATGAGGTATTGATTGATTGTGTGGCACCTTTTCCAAAAGGGATTTTATAATTCCCTTTCAGAAATTTAATTTGCAATTTCCTTTCAAAAATTAGATTAGATTTTATTTAATTTTGAAAAGTCAAAAACTTTTTGGAAGAACCACTCGTCACTATTCCAAAAGAAACGAGTGTCATATAACCCAAGGTAACCTTTTGACCTTGGAGGTTGGAAGCCTAACACCAACTCTTTTTCTGTAAATAGGGAGTTTGGCTTATGTATTCTAGAGGACTTGTTCAATGAAAGGAATGAAGTTTCGTTGGTTTGTTTCCAAGGTTCTTGGTCACTATTACTCTCTTGTCCTCGTATTCAATCATTAAGGATTGGATTTTTACTTGTCAATGATTGAGGAATAGTAGTATGCTTTCAATTTAAGCATCTCCAAGAGGGATTGGTTAACTACAATGTGGATTGTTATTTCTTGGTTTTAATACATTGATTTATCTTGACAAACAATTGTGGTTTGTTAATTGCGTGATATATTGTGGAGGTTAATTGGAGGAAAAGAAGTTATCCAACTTGGTTGGGAACAATAAGGCCTATGAAGCCATAAGAACATCTTAGAATCCTTGTTTGTATTGTTGGACTTACGATAATGCTCATATTTTCTTTATATCATGTTTTGGTCTTTTATATCTTTTGTGTTGTTTCTCTAAAGTATGTTGATTACTTCAATTAGTTTGCCTTGCTCAATACAACTTTTTTTTAACCATTGCATGTTATTTTTATCTTAAATTTCATTATAACTTATCACACAAAATCACTAAAAATCTTCACAAAGCATGCTAGGAATTTATTAATTCCCTTTGTTGATTCTCCTAAGTGGTAGGTACTAGGGAACCATATCAAGACTTTGTTTAGAAAATTATGAACAACAATATAAAACCCCCTGTTTTCCATTTTTACTTGCTTCTTGTGTATTTATCTTCATCATTGTCACACTTTGCACACAATTCCAAGCATTGCTAAGTTCTTTATCAATCCATTTCATCCTTCTAGCTAGGGAACTTAGTTAAAAACTTATTTGCACATGATGGTCATATGCCTCAAATAAATTTAACTTCATCAAACATTGTAGCACAATTTACTATATTTCATTAGGAAAATCAATGTCGCGACAACTTGAGTTGAATACAAAAAGGTGCATAACTTGAACAATAGGTGATGGTAAGGTTTCTCTACCATCATACATGTTGATGTTGACACCAAGTTTAGCATGGAGGGTTGATCGATACCAATGAATTTAATTTTTGTGATTAACTCTCTAATTTCAAATTGTTCAAAAAAATCAAACAAGAATGGATCATTCTCACAAAACAAAGCATTTCATTTTCTTTGTATCATATTACTTTTAGTCTTTTTATATATTTTGTATTGTTTCCTAGGCCTAATGGTTAAGAACATGTGTTATCTCTCCGGAGGTCACAAGTTCAAAACCAACAGGGGGTAGGGTTGGTCATTGGTCCGTTGTGACAAGGCTCGAAGGGTAGGCGACCCTTGGGATAGAGGCTCACCACAGTGGGCTTTGAGACGTCTCAACCCCTGCTCAATCACAAGTTACGAGTATATCCGACTTATAGGATGTTGGATATACTCTTGGAAGGTTGTTCCCATGGTTAAAAAAAAAAGTAAATCGCCTAGTTCGATTGGTTTACCTTGTTTAGGACTACTTATTTTTTACCATTACATGTTATTTTTATCTTAAATTTTATTGCAACTGATCACACATAATCAATAAAAAAACTTCACAAAACATGATAAGAATCTATCAGTTACCCTTGTTGCTTCTCCTTGAAAGAAAAAATTATGGAATACAATGTAAAACCCCAATTTTCCATTTTTACTTGCTTCTTTGTATTTATCGGTTTTCAATAATAGATATCCTGATCATTGTCCAATTTGCACAAAATTCCAAGCATTGTTCAATTCTACCAATACATTTCATCCTTCTAACTAGGGAACTTAGTTAAAAACATTTTGCACATGGCAGTCGTATGACTCAAATAAATTTAACTTTGTTTTAACTTTGTTCCTTTGGGCGTTGCAGCACAGTTTACTGTATTTCATTAGGAAAATCAATGTGTCGTGATAAAGTAAGTTGAAGACAAAAAAGGTGCATAGCTTGCGCATTAGGTGACAGTAAGGTTTCTCTACCATCATACATGTTGATGTTGACACCAAGGTTAGTATGCAGGTGTGATCGATACCACAGAACTTAATTTTTGTGATTAACTCTGCTTTCAAATTGTTTAAAAAAATATCAAACAAGATTATCCAGCCACAGCACTCAAGGCTGTACAACGCTTAATAATCACAATCATAGACAACCTAACTCGGGTTATCTCAACCCAACCTCTGGCTAACCACAACCTATCATCTAGTTCACTAAGTTACCAACTCGCCACCAAGCTATCAACCAACCTAGATTTATATGTCAAGGGGAATGTCTCTTGAATTTTCCTCATTTTTTTATTGACCCTGCAATTTTCCCACATGGCCCTTAAATTACATTTACGTAAAACTCGATTAATCTCACGTTCAATTCACGCATACCCTCAAACTAAGGTTCTGAAGGCATACTGAAAGTGCCTAGGGGTTCTCTACAGGACCATAAAAACGATCAGATAAATGTCCCAAACATGTATTGAACATCAACTATGGTGTCTAGCTTCCTCTTGTCACTCCCCCAAACGACGCCTAGAATAAGGGGATATAATTGAATAGCATAAGCATGTCATGAACATGTTGAATAACCAAGATGATACATTGTCAATATCTCTGCTGATTCCCCAGGTTGTCCCTGGAGCGAGGTATGGAGGCTGCTGCAATGAGGCTGAATCAAAAACATAGAACATATGAAACTAGTGACTACTAACAAAACGTTGACTGAACTCAGAGAAGTGAAAAGCAGAATGGGGATGTAAATGTTGACAGCGGAATTAAGAATTGTAACTATTTGAAGTTTGAACGATGTCTAGTTGTCACGTCCCCACCGCTCTACCAGAGAGGGAACACGACTACAATGCTATCAAACCCGAGGAATTTAAGTCCCCTGAATATGATAATAAAATGCATTCAACTAACAACATGTACAGATGCATAACAATTGCAAATACAGCAGAAGCAATTACATTTATGTAAGCATTCAACATGTTCATCATAAGCAAATACAAATGCAAAGATTGACACAAGAGATACTTATCTTATGAAGAAGCTTGTTCGAAACTAGCTATGTCACTGCAACGTTCCACCCAACCATAGGCCAGCGTGCTCCTTAATCTCTCAACATCACTGCCACCCCCAAGCTGGGCATGATTCCCACAAGGAACTAGGAGACACAGACTCACACACAACAAGACTATACACCCACAGTCAAGCCAATAATCACATCCAAACACAGTCAACCCAATAACAGATGGAGTCTTAGACTTACTCAGCCAAGCCAACATAAGGATGCACTACACAGCAAAAGACAAGTTCTGGATATGGACAAAGACATCCTGAGAACCCAAAATCGAAAATGGCAAATGGAGAAAAACGACCCAAGTGACCAAATCGCCTCAAAAAACGTTTGATGGCCTTCCAAAAGCAAAAACGATCTCTATTCACACCCAAACCGTGGGTCTACCCTCCCAGCCACAAAACATAACCAAAAGGGATGGATTTGCAACCCAAACGGACTGGTAAAATGGGGAAATACGACCCAAGCTGAGCAATTCGTTTCAGAAACGTTCTATGAGCTTCACATGGACAAAAACGGCCTCTTCAATCCCCCAATTCGTGGATCTACTCTCCCTTCACTGTGCAACACCCAAAAACGGTTTTTCTCAGCTGGGTAATGAGAAAAACAACAACCAAAACGCCCAGCAGAGATCCCAGCCACTGGATGTTAACAAAACAACTTCCCAGCCATGGGGAAAACACAGGAAACTACAAAAACGTGAATGGGGAATGCACAACAGGTCCAAAAAACGTGAGAGGAGAAAAACGTGGATGCATGAAGGAATGGGCAGGCATTTTTGGGTGTTAACTTGCCCCATAAGTCAAAATCATGTTTCCCAAAATCTGATGGCTTCTCCAATTTGAATCTAGACTCCATACTCTTCCCATCCCCATGCTAACTCAACCAATTTCTAGCAGTAATAAATAATTGGATGAATAAGACAAGAAAGGTAGTTGTGACATTTGGATTCTCCCTTTGACATTTGGTTTTTTCCCATTGGCTCAAAGGTTTGAATAACCCTCCCCTATTCCTTGTGAAATCATGCCCCCATATCTTTAATGTTGCATTGACATAGCTAGTTGTGGGTATTTTATTAATTGCATATTTACATGATGTAGAAAATTATACTGTGCCATCGACTAGCACGATAACCATCGGCATCGATTTTAATTGCCGAAACGTAAAATGCTAAATCCATGGCGAGGCCTTTGCCTTGAGCTCCACACCATGATTTAACAATGCTATTTACATCATATATAATTTAATGCAATTGAGGTCAAAACCGAGGTGGTGTTACACTAGTTCACTCAAACTGAAATTTATTGGTCTTTAATTAACAGGGGCATGTTGATGCTGTTCAACTGCTGATAGTCTTGTTATTCAATTAGGGACTTGTATTTGCTATTAAAAAAAAATTACTTCAAAGTCTATAGTTTTTCAATTTATTCGAATAGTGTTAGTACTCTACCCTATTTTCAAACTTTTAGATGAGTTTTCTATTCTCCTTGTGCATCTGCTGTATTTTGAGATTATCGGGCATAGCTGAGTAGTTTGTAGTTATTCTTGTCATCTGGCATAGCTTTAAGTAGTTTGTAGTTATTATTGTCATCTGGCATCTTTTCAATATTTTTTGGTCTTCCCTCTTTTATTTTACAAAGCATTTTTATTTTTCCCCTTTTTCTCTTCATGGAGACAGTGTAAAGGTGGGTAACATAAGTGGCAGGAACGCTATGGAGCGGAAAAGGTGGAGCTAAACAATTGATCATATGCTTTAATAATCCCTTAAGCAGAACCAGGGTCTGTTAAGGTTCTATTATCCATTAAGCAGAGCCAGGGTCTGTTAAGGTCCATTTAGAAGGTGGTCTGCTTTTAGATTACCAAATTATAAAGTGGTTAACTTTCAAAGGCATAATGTCTTAATAAAAGATACATTTGATATTGATTGTGATAGGTACAATAGAGGCGGAGTCTTGATGATAATATTCTTATTATGATTATTAATTTATTTAAATATTATTATCTTAAATATGCCTAATAGAGGCGGAGTCTTGATGATAATATTCTTATTGTGATTATTAATTTATTTAAATATTATTATCTTAAATATGCCTTTTATTAGGTGCACTACATGCTGATCACTGGAAGGATGCCTTGGAGGTTGAACTAGCAGTATAAATTTCCGTGCAGCTAGGGTGACCTTCCACTGCAGATAATGTTGTAACTTGTCGTTTGCATAACACACATGAATAGGTCTCATCTGTGCCAACCACATGATGCCAAGTTTATTCTCGTCATATCTTTCAACTGTGAGAAGGTCGCCCATAACACAAATGAAGTGGTATAATTAGAACTAGCATAGATCCATTTTAAACTTGGATTTATCAAACACCAAGAGGATCCAATTTATTGAGGTGTACATTTTTTTACCATTTAGATCTCTTTATGTACTTGATAATAGATCTGGGTTTAAAATGGATCTATGTTAGTTTAATTTTTTTTATTTAAGTCCATATGTAATTTATATTTTTCATTTTTTTAATATTTTTTTATTTATGTTGACTAGCATAACGTGACTAACGTGACAGGATCTTCCCCTTCTGAGTTGTAGAGCACATAAATAAGCGAGAAATCCTATATGAATATAATAATTGACACAAATGAATTGGCATGATTAGAAAGATCCTATATGAATATAATAATTGAGTTATTCTTCTAGCTAAAATACGTAAAAGAGAAGAACAGTGATGAACGATAGTTGCTAGGGGGCATATACAAGCAAGCTGGCTATGTCAAGGAAGAACGGCGTCACTAGACATGAAATAGAGAGAAGATTCTCACCAGAAAGTTTAAATACCTACAAAAAAATGCCTAAATACCTACAAAAAAATGCCTAGTAATGTTCTTGAAGCTAAATGGAAATTATTCTATGATCTCTTGTATTGCCATGAGACATGATTGTGGTTCACATAAGAATTACAAAAGAAAACCTGTCGAGAAGCTCTAAATCTAAAATGGTTCCTGCAAGTTTCTGATCTTCCTCTTTCAGATTTCTTCTTCTTCGACACCATATGTTTCACTGTACTAATATCACAAGGGAGCTCTAATTTTATAATTTTGAATATCTCAGTCTCCCATGGAAGCAGGATTAATGGATTAGTTCTCACGACTGTTCTATGACTGGGTCATTAGCATATTTGATTATAGTATACAAGGAACCGCTAACGAACATTAAGAGGTTTAATTTTTTAAATGATGAATGAACACATAATAGCTGAATACACTAGTTGTTGATGAATAGCGTGTAGCAAATTATAATAATTGTAGTCCATTTGAATATGAATACAAAGAGAGAAGAAACCGTTATAAGAAATGTCTTTACTGTTGGCTTCTCCTTAGAGGATCCTTCCATGTCCAGAGCCAAGAAGATTGCAATTGAAGGCTGGAGCAATAACACAACTCAAAAGCTTGTTAGATTGTCAGAGAACCTATGAGTGACATGAACATCCTGATATAATTTACACTCATGTCACCTAATTACAAGGCTCTTTCCTATTAAATCCCAATAGATGCCGCATGATTCTTTAACATACTAGCTAATCCGCATCTGCAGGAATGATACATAACATAATAAATGTGTTATGAAGGGGATGGGTTCATATGTACATGATTTTTTGATGTTGGCAGCTTTATTTAATTCTTTTCACTTGCATTCTTTCCCTTATTTAGGATTGATTGCACCGAAAGAAGCAAGGTGCACTCTACAGCCCAGCATGGTCAAGATGTGTAACATAGGTAATGCTAAGAAATGAAAATGAAAAAAAATAAAGTAAAATATTTTTAAAAATTACAAGAGAAACTAGCTATATGATATGGAGCCCAGTATGTATAAGATGTATAACATAATGTACCACTAATAAAACTACAATGCAATTAACTTTGCTTTAAGATTTTGCTTTTTTTTAGTACTTTCATCTTGTACAAGTTTTCAAATGGCATATGTACTTTTGTTTAAGCTATCTTTATTTGCTGCTGCTTTATGTCTGTCCTTGTTTCATTAAAAGGTTTGAGATTTGAATTGATGCTTCATTTGGGCTGAAGTCCAATGCTGTATTATCATTAATGGCTGCTAGATTTACCTTCTACAACTTGTTATTGACATGGGGCAATAGTTGCAAGAAACTTGGCCCCTACTCCAATTTTAAGCAGTTTTGCCAATACATGGTAAATTATGAAATCTTATTCTTTCAAGTTTATTTGAATTGACTGTAATATCTTAACTCTTTGAAAATGACATGTACTTCGAACTATAACATTTTGCAGTATTTCCTCTTTTACAGATGAGAGGACGCAAGGATTGTAGCAGTCGCTAGATCCATGATTTATTGGTGTAATATTTTCTTGTTTTAGAGAAGATGCCCAGAAGGTAAGGAACAAGGAATATGCCAATGTTTGGAAAACATACTTTTTTAGCATGAGCTTTTTTGAACTCACTATTATTTTGGACTAAGATTTTATTGGCTTCTTACAGGTTGGTAGGATTCAAGTAATAGCTTTTCAGGCCCTTGATGGGAAGCACAAACACTTAACACGGGTTCCTGTTCAAGTAGCTCCAGTAAACGTTGTTGCTGGTTGAGTAGCAGAGTTGACAAGAACTACGCTAAAATATTCTATGCTAAAATCCACAACTGGATAGCCAGAAATAATAGACCTTGATCCTGTGAACCCAAAGGCTTCAGTTGTTACTACTATGGTAACTTGATACAGTTTATTGATATTGCAATGAATTCAAAACAATGTGCAGTGTGGTGTCCCTGAAAAAGTAACTAAAAAGTTAAAACTTAATAAAATTTGGAATTTTATGTGTTTCCAAAAGCTACTGGTGAAATATTACATGTAAATCAGTAGAGCATAGCAGTATGCACAGTTTTTACTTTTTTGGGTAGCTTTTTGGTACTATAGGGACTCTGGAGTGTTTCCTTGTGTCATTCAAGACTAAGAGCTGATGCCTCGAGTTGACAGTTTATTAATCATCTTGTACAAAATATATATATTTATCTAGAGATGCATTTCAGAGACTCTAAACTTGTCAAACTCATGGTTCTGGCAGCAATAATAGATCTTTTTTGTCTCCTCTGTGATCCTTTACTTCTGGGTTTCTCAATATAGCATATATTCTAGTTTATACTCTGATTTTGCTGAAATTTCTTCTCTTTGTAGTCTTTTGACTGTTGAAATTAGGATGTTAAAAATATTTCTTTATTTCAATAAATTATGATTTTAGCATAATTTCCTGCAAGTCTTTACAGGTTTCCCAGAACTCTAATGTATCTTGGGAAAATCCTATGGAATATTTTTTAAACATTCTAAAACCCTACTGTCAATCTAACATTCTTTAAGTCGGTTCCAGATGTTTGGTTTGAAGAGCAGTCATGTCCATATTCATACTTGAATATCGACAATACTATGGTTGAGACAGAGCGTCACCACAATAATGACCCCAGTGAGCTTGAAGCCCTCATCATGTGGAGTTGGTTGCGTTTGACAGGCCCCTAGTTCAAGTGGACTTTACCATGATAATGTCATGTTAGAGTTCATAGCTACCCAGGGATGAAGATTTACAGTACAGACTGATTGTCTTAGGAAGAATTCTTAGAAGAGAAAATTTAGGGCTAATCTTTACTATTTGCCTAATTTTTCTAATGTTCTTCTTATGAAAAATTAACTAAATCCATAGGGCTATTTTCCCAGATTTGTCAACTAAATAAATAGTTCACAACTTAAAAATAGTTGTATAGCTCCTTAAAATTTTCCCGAATTCCTGGCCAGATTATTGTTATATTTTTGCTACTGTTAAATCGAGGCTTCAGAGAGCCCCATTTTTTTCACCTGATTTTTACTGTATTTTGCAATATTTCATTGATAAAAAACTACTTGCAAACATCGGCATATAAGAAACAAAAAACAGATATCAAACGCATAGTAACCACCATCATCATCAACGTCAAATCTGGATGATTAGAATAAACTTTAAAAAAAAGGTAACATGCATATTAAAATATATCTTTAACTGATATACACAAGTGATGGACATTAAAAATGCTAAGTAATTAAAACCCTTGCATGTTGTATGACAGCATTACGGAGCAGTAAGAACAAATGAAACATTGGCATCCAGTGGATTGAGCATGTCTCATCCATAAATGAGATTATCCAAGAATCCAATACGAACGGGGACTAAAAACCCTAGATTCCTCAAACCTTACATTTTAACAGAACAGAAATCAAAATCCTAAATTATTCAAACCCTAAATTCTCACAGAAGAGAACCAGAAACTCCGGCCGAATAATAAATGGAGGAACAAGGAGCTAAAATCACCATTTAAAGCTTAGGGGGAACGGGAGGGGCACCCAACAAGCTGGCCTGCTGGATCTCAAGATCCGTGAGCTGCTGTTCACGGTCCATCTCGATGATGAGCGGAACAACGAGGAGGAGGAACGTCGTGCCCGCGATCCAGGCGGCCTTGCCGGTACTCCACAGGACTTTCTTGCTGAAACGGGCGGTGTTGGAAGCTGCCCTCTTGGACTTGTGAAAAACGAGAGACTGCCTCACACTGTTGCTCATCCTCGCTACGATCCCATCGTTGGCATTGCTGCTGCCCGGCAGGGCCAAGACGGGTCCTCTCCTTTCCCTCCTAGAACCGCTGCCGCTTCCAGAGACCTGAGACATGGCGCCCCTCGATCTTAAACCCTTGTTTCAGTCGGCTAAAACCCTGATCAGGTTGACCTGGTTATGCCCCTGTACTCTGATCAAAGATTTAGTTTCTGTTTTTCTAATTTTGAAGCTCTTATACATCCTAAAAAAGTCCCGCTAAACCTATATATACATTTAATCTCGGAGTAAGCTACACTCTATACCATTCGCACCGGCAAACTTTTTTTAATTTTTCTTCAAAAATTGCAATTTTAACACTAGAAAACTCATTTTCAACAATTTAAACACTGGACAACAACAAATCGTACTGATTCCGACCAAACTTACCTGAAAATGTGTAAATAGCAACACTCTATACCATTCGTACCGGGCGAGTTTTTCTTTTTTTTTTTCCTCAAAATTAAGAAAAAATGCAATTTTAACACTGGAAAACTCATTTTCAACAATTTTAACATTGGACAACAACAAATCGTACTGATTCCGACCAAACTTACCTGAAAATGTGTAAATAACAACTCTGTTTTTTTAAATGCAATTTTAACACTGGAAAACTCATTTTCAACAATTTTAACATTGGACAACAACAAATCGTACTGATTCCGACCAAACTTACCTGAAAATGTGTAAATAACAACTCTGTTTTTTTAAAAATGTTATTGGGGTGTCCTAAAAAGTCTACCCATGACAAATATGGCATCTTGGTCATTATGAGGTGGCTATGGAAACCAGTATATGTTATGTTGTTGAAAAGTAATTAACACTTAAAAAAACATAGGTTTCCTTTAAAAAGTAATTAACCTTTTTAACATTTAAAGAATATATGTTTCTTTTAAAAGGTAATTGGATAAATTATAATTTGTAGTAGTGTCTGAGCTGTCATAGTGGAGAAGGTACTTTGTCCCATAAAAAAAAATGGGTCTAATACATTAATTTGGTATTTGATTAAGTTATTTTGATCTCAAATCTATTAAATATATACTGAATAAGCTAATCATGTAACACGTATATCTTGTTTTTTTTATATATATTTGGTAGGAGTTGTGTTTAAAATTTGATAGTATTTATTTCAAACACATAAATTGCAATACTAATGTGCCATGGGGAAACATAACATTTTTTAAATTATGGGAGGAGGAAGGTGGTTTGTTACATGATTCATTGACTCCAACTCCATTAGGAATTGGAAAGAAAATTAGAAGCAAACCTCATAATACTTTAAGTTATGGGTTGAGAAAGAATTATATTGGCTTCTCTTAGTATTATCAGTGTTGTTATGTTGTTGTTGTTGTCATTGTTGTTGTCGTCATTATTATTAATACATATATGATTCATTTGGTACAACGGGAGGTTTTTCTCCTTACATGCCACCAAACTACATGCAATGATGCAACTGCATGATGTTATCTTTAAATTGTATCAATAAAGGCTAGGCTTGAAGCCCCAAGTATTGTAGGTTTTTTCTTGCTTCGAAAACCTTATATACATAATTTTAAGGTCATGGCCTAAGCAAACAATAAATTGATGTATGAGACCCCCTTGTTTGTCGGACAAGGGACCCCCCCCAATGCAGTGATTTGACTACTTAAGTTTGCAAAGGTGTACATACCGTGACTCCCTTCCCTCCTATAAGATCAAAGCTTCTTAAGACAAAGTATCTGCTTGTGAGTTGAAATCTCAAAAAATATGAGTAAAAGCAATAAATTCAAAAGTGGCCTTTACCTCTCCTCAATTATGGTGTCAATTGCCCACGCGAACAACGGGACAGTTGACGACGGGCTCAGCTAGGCAGATGTCTGTCCTTTAGCTCCTTAACTATCTCCCTCATGGGTCAGGTCCCATTCATTTACTCCAAAGTTGTTCTCACACATTGAGTTTGATGGTTTCCAAGGGAATTAGTTCTACTATGCAATCGGATGGGATTCCTCGTAATGGTGAACTTATTATTGATGGCAAGGAAATTTCGTTATAGCTCATAATGACAAGGATATTGCTCTTCTATTGTGTGACCGGTACAATGGGAATTATGGCATTCTCAACTATAAGTTTAAGAAGAATCACAGGGCCTGGATGCAAATCTTTTTCTTCATCTTTGATGGGTGATTGTGTTTGTAGCTTGGATGGAGCTGGAAGATAATCAGGGGATGGATGTGGACGCAATGAAGGTTTGTAAGGGAGCGTGATACCAGAACCTCTGGCATGTGAAGAAAAAAAAGCAACTTAAGGATTGTGCAATCCAGTTTTGGGTATATTGGGAGGTGCTATAGGCTGTAGCAATGAATGTTTTGTGACTTACGGAGGAAGCAATGGTGAAATACCAGCAATTTGTTCGGTTTGCAATTGGGTCGCATGCCATTCATGTGCAGGAGCGACGTGACCCATAAAAACAGTGGCTTCCTACAACGTATAACGTTTCTGAACGAAGCTGGAAACTATTATTGTGGATTAGCCTGAGGAGTGGCACACACCTGTCAGCATCGAGGAAGTGTCGACGGTACCACCAGCAGATGCACTGGTGGATCATGTGCTAGACCCACCAATTAACCACGACTCGGATGAACTGTCAACACGAACCCCCACGGACTCAGAGGCAGAGCGGTATTTTGAAGAATCACGAACGAAGAAGAGACATGAATAGGGTGCGACCAACAACACAACACTAGTAACTGAGGAGCAGTTGAGTCGTATTATCGCGACCATTACAAAAACAACTGACGCGATGGGAGAGCAAATGAATAAGCAAGCAACAAACAGCTTTAGTTAAGTAAAAAATCACCTTGATTCATTATTTGATGCAGTTTTACAAAAGGTACCGAAGGAAACCACTGTGCATAAGGTTGGTTCAATCAACACTGGGACGCAGATTAGGAATGTGCAAATTCAACAATTGCAGGATCTTTCAGTAGACATCAATGCGTTGTCGACCTAGACATTGGTGCAGTTGTAGAGGGTTTCCGCTCAGGAGTTGGCAAACAGAGAGCATATAATTTGGCGACCACCTTTTTAGGTCGCAGGAGAAAGAGGCTGATGCTCAAAGGGAGATTGAGGAATTCAAGAAGGAGCAAGAGTGGTTGGTCGAGGAGAAAGTAAAGGAAATTGAGGTGCTGAAACAAGAGCAAGATCACCTGATAGTGGATAAAGCGTAACTCTAGGACAACAAAGTCTGCTTAGAGAATGCAGTTTCGGTCGCTTGTCAAAAAGTGTCGAAAAACACTGAGGACTTGGGCACGGAGGAAAAAGCAAAGTAGGTTGGGGCCATAATTTCATAGTTGAAGCGCAGCAACGATGATCTATACACAATAGTGGATCCAGGAACACCAGTGGAGCAAGTTGTGGAAAGGAAAAGCACCATTGGGGACTTCACAACGCAGCTAGAGGAAATGGAGCAAGAAGCAAAGAGGGTCACTGACACGACTACACAATTTTGGGTCAGTTTAGTCCAGGACACGTAGTTGGAGCAACTGACCACGTAGTTACAGGAGGCCGAAGGGCAGTTGGAAACATTGAAGACATCGTTGAAGGCGCTGCCATAAGCGATGCAGGTCATGAATGCAGATGAATTGAAGGCTTTACAACAACGCATTGCGAAAGCAAGGGATCGTCACCAGAGGTGTACACCACAGTTGTATGAGTTCCAATATGTTTGTGTGCAGTTCTCAGTGAAGGAAGTTTCAGTGTTGTAGGAAGTTTAGGAGGGAAAAAAGGATGTCACAACAAATATCATTGAGCACCCATTGGCACGAGAAGTGATAGAAAGTTGGGAGACTACTGAGAAAATCAAAGAACAGGTCAATGAGAACACCCAACAATATGAGGATTTCAAGGTGAATATCAGCGGATACACCATTTCCAAGTGATGTGGCTCGAGGGCGAGCCACAAGATTGTGTTGGGGGCCTGTTGGAAGGCAGTTTTGGGGAAAGTTAGCTGCGCAAGGTGGAAAACAACATGCAAGGAAGATTAACTATATTTTATTTATTTCAGTCAGATTTTGTAGATTTGGACCGCATTAGGTGGACTATGGTCATTATTTTGTAGATTCTGTTAGAATTACTTAGGAATTTAACTTAAATTGGACCATCAATGTAAAGGCGCAAGCCTATAAGTATATCTAGGATTATGAATGTTGATATGCATTTTTGGGAAATCTTGAGAGCTTGGCTACTTCGTGATTGGTGCGTCGTTCTTAGGATTTTTGGATCTGTGTATGAGCCCTGAAGAACTGTTTTGGAGAACTTGTGTTTTTGCTGCGAAAATTAATATGACATGACGAAGATTGAGCAGAAACATTGTGTCTTTTCCTATTTTTATGTCTTTCTATTTTATGTGATCTGAATGCAAATGTGATGTATATTTGTGATTGATGTGATGCTTCTCTGTTATGAATGATGATACACTATTAGATATGTTTACACATCGATGGTATTGCTGCAATTAAAGTATGCCAATGCGATCTAATGAATGGTGACATGATTCTGTTAATGCATAATATGAATAATTAGATCTGTTGAATAATGTTGCGCTGAGTTGAAAAGTAGATGTACATTCCTTCTTCATACTTTAGAAACTTGGTTTGGACAGTTCTCCCTCGAACATCTCGGGTGAGAATTTATCTTCTCTGTAGGTGGTTCTGAACGGGGTAAAACTTGTCTGGGATGGTGCTCAGGGAGATCACTGCATTTTGGGTTTCGACAGAGAGTGAACCCTTCTCGACTGGGTTTGTGTCAACATTCAATTACAGTCATCCTTAACCAACTTGGTCATAAAAATATTTACAATAAAAATTTAGCATAATGTTTTCTCAAATAAATAAATAAATTTATTTTTTAGTTCTAGGTGGGTTACAAACACCCCCCTTAAGTTCAACATCATCCTCGATGTTTCTTAAGTTTCTTATGAGTCTTCCTAGAACAGAAATGGATATTCCTCCCTCATATGACTCTCCAATTCCTGGGTTGCTTCATCTGGACTGAAGTGCTTCCATTGCACTTTTACCTGTCCAATGGTGTGATTGTGGAGAAAAAATTCCCTCCTATAGAGAATACAGTCCGGTTCCACTTGAAAATATCCTTCGGCTTCTACCTGAATAACATTCCAGCGGATCACATGAGTAGCATCGTGCACATACTTTTTCAATATGGAAATATGAAATACATTATGTATTCTAATATTAGGTGGTAAAGCTAACTGATATGCTATTGGTCCAACTTTTTCCAATATTTCGAATGGTTCACAATACCTAGGTGTTAATTTAGCACAACTCCCCAACTTAAAGCATCTCTTTCTGGGTTTTACCTTTACAAATACATGCTCACCCACTTGAAATTCTTTATCAGTTCTTTTAAGGTCTGCATGACTCTTTTGTATGTCCTGTGCAATTTTCAAATTGCTTTGTACCTGTTTCACTGTTAGTTCTAGTTCTTTTAACAAGTTAGGTCCTAACATCAACCTGTCAACCGATTTACTCCATGAAATGGGAGTATTACATTTCCTACCATACAATATTTTAAAAGGACTATGTTTAGCTGAAGCATGATAATGATTATTATATGCAAATTTGACTATGTGCAAATAGTCTTCCCATTTCTTTGGATGATCTCTAACATACATCCTTAACATATCCTCTAGAACTTGATTTACTCTTTTTGTTTGTCCATCCGTTTGCAGAGATAAGAAGTACTGAAATTTAATTTAGTATCTAGTCCTTTAAAAAATGACTTCCAAAAATTACCAGTAAACTTGGGATCTCTGTCAGAAATTATACCTTTGAAATTCCGTGCAACCGAAAAAATTCCTTCATAAAGATGTCAGCAATGTTAGCAGCCTTATGAGTAGTTTTAATAGGTATGAAATGTGCTACCTTGCTTAGTTTTTCTACCACTACCATTGTAGAATCATTTTCTTTCTGATTTTTAGGAAATTCAGTTATAAAATCAAGACTAATAACTTCCCATTTCCAATCTAAAATTGGTAGTGGTTGCAAACGAACTGTTGGTTGTCGATGCTCAGCTTTAACTTGCTGACATTCTATACATCTAGCTATGTATTCAACAACTTCATTCTCCATATTAGGCCATAAATACTCTTTTCTTAGCATCGTTTTCATCTTTTGATACCCCAGGTGTCCGAAATAAGGACTTTTATGTACTTATTTAAAAGCAACAATTTAATTTCTGGTATGTTAGGTACGTAAAGTCTGTTTTTATAAAACATTATTCCCTTTCATTTAAACTGGAATTTGTTTTTACATTTTCAGATTCATTATCTGCTACTTTTTCTCTTATGTTTTGATATTCTTTGTCCATTTTGATCCCTTCTTCCAATTTAGCATCTAATTTTGTTTTGTAACTGCTAATGGCAGCTATAAAATTCATTCTTGCATTTTTGCTTAAGGCATCCGCCACTTTGTTTTCCTTCCTTTTGATGTGTTTGATATCAAAATCGTATTCGCTAAGGAAAGCTAACCATCTAGCTTGCCTTGCGTTCAAATTTTGTTAATCAAACAAATATTTCAAGCTTATGTTATCAGACATTAATAGAAATCTTTTACTAATTAGATGATGGTGCCACATTTTCAGAGCATGAATTATGGCAGCCGGCTCTAAATCATATGTTGCATAATTATTTTCATGTGTTTTTATCTTCCTTGATTCATAAGCTATCACATTACCTTCTTGAGTTAGTACTCCACCCAAACCTTCATTGCATGCATCAGTGCACGCAACGAAGTCCTTGTTTGGATATGTTATTTTTAATATAGGTGTAGTAGTTAACAATTCCTTTAATTTATTAAAACTTTCTTCACACTTTAGATCCCATACAAATATTTTTCCCTTTTTCTGTAATGATGTTATAGGATTCGTGATCTTGAGAATCCTTCTATAAATTTCCGGTAATAACCTGTAATTCCCATGAAAGATTGTAAATATGACACATCTTTGGGAACAAGGAATTCCATTATTTATTTTATCTTATCCGGGTTTACTGATATTCCTTCCTTGTATATCATGTGACCTAAATACTCTATTTTATCTTTAAAGAATTCACATTTACTGAATTTAGCATACGGTTTATGTTCTCTTAGAACCTGTAGTATTATATGCAAGTGTTCATCATGTTCTTCTTTCGTTTTTGAATAAATTAATATGTCATATATGAAGATGACCACAAATTTATCTAAGTATTTACTTAAGACACTGCTCATTAAGCACATGAAAGTTGTTGGAGCATTCATTATCCCAAAGGGCATAACTACAAACTCATAATTCCTGTATTGGGTTCTGAATAAAATTTTAAAAATATCTTCGTCTTTAATTATGACTTGATGTTATCTAGATCTCAAGTCTAGATTTGAGAATATTGTTGCTCCGCATATCTGATCAAACATATCATCTATGCGGGGCAAAGGATATCTATTTTTAATCGCCATTTTGTTTAACTGATGGCAATCTATACATAAACATAATGTACCGTCTTTCTTTTGAACAAGTAAAACATGTGCTCCCCAAGGGGATACACTTGATGTTATATAATTATTGTATATCAATTCTTGTAGTTGTATTTTTAATTCATTAAGTTCTAATATGTTCATCCGATAAGGAGCCTTTGAATCAGGTACATCTCCTGGTACTAACTCAATAGTAAAATCCAGTTCTCTATTTGGAGGTAATCCTGGAATTTCTTCCGAAAAAACATGTGATAACTCCTTTAAGATTGGAATATCATCAAATTTTAACTTATCTTCTTTGTTTAAGTGTTCGTCATTTATTACATGCACAACAAAAAACTTTACAACCTTTTCGTACAACCTTTTTCATTTGTAATGCTGATATTTGTCTAACAAAAACTTTCCTATGTATCCCTTTGACTGTAACTCTTTCTCCTTTATCATCTAAGCAAGTAAATGTTTTTTCAAAACAATTTAAAACTACTTATTGTTTTTCCATCCAGTCCATACCTATTAATACATCGTAATACCCTAACGGTAATATGTTTAACTTTACTCGAGTTTTGAACTGACTCATAAACAATTCACAGTTTTCAACATAATTTGCGACTTTTCTTTTGGTTCCTATACCTAATTGAACCAACCAAGACTTTTCAAAAATTTTCAAATGTAAAATGCATTTTTTTGTTATGCTAGGTGACACATAGCTTAAACTAGCACCTGGGTCAATCAGAATAGAAATAGGCTTGTTTTGTATTATACCTTGTATTTCCACCATGGAGGTTTGATGATCAGCTTGTCGATTCTCCAAGGCTGCATTAATTCTGGGAGTTTTATTTTCTACGTCACCAACTATTTCTTCCTCCTGAATAGTATGTACATTGATGTAGTTTCTCCTTCTGTTCGGATAGTCCTTTGCGTAATGAGGTCCCTGGCATTCCCATCACTTTACGAATTATTTTTGTTCATTGTTTTTTATGTCTCTTCCTTTTGGTGTTGATCCAACCAACAACCGATAGGTTCACCTTCGACAGGTCTGCCTCAACATGTTCATTCGACAGGTTCACCTTGACATACAACATACCAACATGCTCTGCGACGGCTGACCTTCTGAACTGTTATAACTTCTTTTGTAACTGAACGTAGCAGGTAGTCACCCAAGTGTCTCAGCATCCTATATAAGCATGTACATTAATGTAATATACACCATCTGATTCCTCCATATTTCATGGAGCAGAAGTAATAAATTGGTTTGAATTCTTGCATATTGTCTGTGCGTATATTTCTTGTCAACCTAGTGTGTTTCCTGCTTTGTTGATTCTTCTTATATGTTTCAGCCATAAGAGAACTCGACTCATTCAGTCGACTGTTGTCCCCAGCATGCACCTGGGCACAAACTGGATCATTAGTATCAGAGTAAGATCTTGTTCAGAGCTTAAGTTACATAACAACTTCCATTGAAGTTATTTAACTTATGCATGTTCAAACATGCTCACAAACTCAACAACACAAGCAGACACTTCCTTTGACTTCAGAAAAGATGGCCAAAGAAGCAGACAATAGACATGAAACTAACGAGATAGAAGAACTCATAGAAAAAGCATTGGCTCGCTAGCGAACCAAAATTTTCACCCGGTTCAGTGAGATTCTCATGCGAGTCACTTCGAACTCCGTGGAATCCTTGACGTGACTTCACTCCGATAAAATTAGCACCTTCAAAGTGCAAATGAATCTGGACATATAGAACCTTGAAGGAAATATTGAAGCAAAGTCCGTCGACAATTGGGTACAACAACTAGAATCTTACTATGCAGTGAATCAACTCTTCGAAGTGGAAAAGATCACCATTGCATCCTTAAAGATGTCAACCTTTGTACAACCTCGACTATCATCAATGAGGAGGAACGAGAACACCTGTTCCATTCACGAATATGGGTTCAGAAAAATCCATTACATCTGATTGTGAATAATGGTAGCCAGAAGAACTTCATTTCTGAAGATATTGTGAAGAAATTAGGTATTGTCACCACTCCACATCCTGAGACTTACAATATCGGTTGGATGAAGGATGGAAAGAACTAAGGATCACATGACAATGCTGACTCACCTACTTCATTAAGCCTTTTGAAGATGAATTACTTTGTGATGTGGCACCTCTTTCCATAGCCGATGCCCTATTTAGTAAACCCTACCTATGGGATCGACATAGTACATATCAGTCATGGCCTTAGAAGGTGATTGTCAAAATCCAGAATCAATGGTAGGAATACCAGAGCGACAACCCACATCAACGGTTGCTATGATATCTTCCAAACAAACAAAGAAGCTTATCAATCATGCTCAAAAGTTTGCATTAATCATGATAAAGCCTCAACATTCCAGGAAGACTGCAGTAACGAGCCGAATCAATGACCAGTGCAGCTCCTGACAATAACAACAGATCGACAACATTCTTGAAGAATGCCAGAACATATTTTAAGCACCCGATGGAGTACCTCTGCATTTTCCGGTAAAATACTCCATTGAAATTGTTCCTAGTTCTTCATTACCTAACGCATATGTTTACAGAATATCCATTCTCGAAAATGAAGAGATTTGTAGACAAATCCAAGATTTGATCGACAAGGGTCATATCTGCCCCAACTTCTCTCCTTATGGAAGTCTAGTTGTCTTCGTTCCAAAGAAATATGGGACTTGGCACGTGTGCATCGACTATCGGGCTCTCAACAAAATTTCAGTGAAGAACAGATACCCTATTCCACGAATAGATGAACTCATCGACAATCTGAAAGGTGCTAAGTTCTTTACAAAACTCGACCTCAAGTCGGGATACCACCGGATTCCAATCGAGTCCACTGATGTATGGAAAATGTCTTTCTAAACCAAGGAAGGGTTGTTTGAATGGTTATTCATGCCTTTCGGCTTAACCAATGCACATGTGACTTTCATGAGATATATGTATGACCTTCTATGACCTTTCATCGGTAAATGTGTCATTGTCTATCTTGACGATGTCTTGATATTTAGTCGATCATGGGAAGAACATGTCAAACAACTTCGACAAGTCTTCAACATTTTACAACAACATCGACTATATATGAACATGGACAAATGCTCATTTGCGATGACCAAAATCAAATATTTGGGGTATGTAATTGACTCTGCAGGCATTCATGTCGACCCATAAAAAGTATAGATCTCAAAGATTGCCCCATTGTTCAAAACGTTCATGAACTAAGAAGTTTTCTTGGTTTGGCTTATTTCTATCGACGATTCATACTTGGCTTCAGCCACATCACATGGCCTTTGAATTAGTTGATGAAAGGAAATGGGAAAACTATCTTCAAATGGACAGAGATACAACAACAAGCTTTTGAAAAAATAAAAAAAAGCTTTGTACTGCACCAGTACTTGTGTTACCTGATTTGCATCAGCCCTTTGAGATTGAGACAGATGCATCAGATTATTCTCTTGGCGCAGTGATCACTTAGTCAGGTCACACAGTCACGTTTCATTTCGAGAATTTCAGCGACATTGTTAGAAGGTACTTGACGCATGAAAAAGAACTGTACGCCATTGTGCAAGCTCTCAAGCGATGGAGACACTACATTCTTGGCAAGGAAATGGTCATCCTCACTGACCATAAACCTTTGTAGTTTGCTCTGTCCTAGTCTAAACTACATACAAGTTTACAACTCAAGTGGATTAATTACCTACAACAATTTCAGTTGGTAATGAAGTATTGGAAAGGCAAAGCCAATGCCATAGTTGATAGTCTTAGCAGACCACCCATTACTCTACTGTTTATAGTGATGAGTATGCAGGGTTATGAAACCACTACTTGGCCACAATTGTATTTGGTGGATTGTGATTTCTCTGCAATTTATTGACCTCTTTAGACCGACAAGTTGTCGACTACCAACCACTTCCTGAAGGACACCTTCTTATACAAGCTTGGACAACTTTGTGTACCGACTGGTGAGCATCGACAAAAGCTCATTTGGGGCATGCACTACAACAATACTGTATGACATTTTGGAGTCGTAAAAACACTTGTTATCCCCCAAAAGTATTTCTATTGGCCTTCACTTAAATATGACGTCAACAAGTACATTCGATTGTGCGTGGTTTGTGCCATTGATAAACCACCGAATCAACGACAAGGACTATACACACCCCTTCCAGTTCCTAGTCGACCATGGGAATCTATTTCTATTGACTACTTGACAGGATATCTTATTACCAAACATCAACATGAAACGATATTAGTAGTAGTCAACAAATTTTCCAAGATGACTATACTCATAACATGTAAGAAGACTATGACATCACAACAGACTGCTCAACTCTTCTTTGAACATGTGTGGAAACATTATGGCCTCCCAATGACCATTATTTTTGATAAAGATGCTAGATTTGTTAGCACCTTTTGGAAAACTCTCTGGAAACATCTTGACATGAGACTTTCTTTGTCGAGAGCCTTCCATCCGTAGACAAATGCACAGACAAAAGTTGTAAATTGCTTAGTCGTACAATTGCTCCGCATGTACAACCAGAAGTATCATCGAACACGGGATGACAACCTTCCATACATACAACAAAAATATAATCGTGTTGAACACTGCTCTATGGGAAAGAGTCCATTTGAGATCTGTTGTGAATTTCAACCCTCAGCGCCTATCGACGTAATCAGTTCTTTGACACAGTCGAACGACATCGACTTCGAATGACGAGAAGTGGAGAAAGCATTGAAGTTTAGAGATCAAATCTACAACATTCAGAAGCAAGCACATGAGATGTTGCATTGAGATAATGCAAAAGCTCATGCCCGACAAGACAATCATCATATTCCTCATTCATTCCAAATTGGGGATCAGGTCTGGTTACATCTAAAGAAGGAGCGCTTCACTAGTCCATACAGAAAGATGAAACCTTTGCGATATCATCCATACAGTATCCTTAAACAAATTGGAGAAAACGCTTTTTAGATCGACATTCCTGCAAGCCTTGGCCTACATCCAATTTTCAATGTAGATCTACTTCGACCATGCCATGCACCATTGTTGGAACAAAACAAGTTGCAGATAGTAGAAATCGAAGACATCCATCCATATGTTCAGGAACCTCTTCTTTGTGACACCATTGTGGAACGACACATACGCCATAAAAGGACAAACTCCATTCCCTTTTTTCAAGTGGCTAAATCTAGACAAATCCCTATGCAAGGAAAATGGTGCTCTTATTCTAAAGTAGCCAACAAGTTTCCTCACCTGAACGAATACACAATGGAGACCATTGTTTCTTGAGGAAGGAGGAATGATCCAACTAGCAACTGACAGGTTCACCTTCGACAGGTCCGCCTCAACATGTTCATTCAATAGGTTCTCCTTCGACAGGTTCACCTCAACAGGTTTGCCTTGACATACAACATACATAAGGAATTACCCAGCCCAAAATGTATCCTAAATAAGAAAAAGGCAGAGAGAGATAGGAAAAAATGAGAGAGAAAAATAGAATATTACGATATTTTTGCAATAATGTTTGATTCTGAAGTCATCCGGATTGGGGTTGTCTTGGTACTGTTGGAAAGGTATCGTTGAGGGCTATAACTTTTGTGTTTTTATATTTGCAAGATTCCTTACGGTTTAGCTAAAGTGTGTGTTTTTGTAAATCTGGGCATGAGGAATATCAAAAAGCATATTTTCAAAGATGCTTTATGAAAAGCATATTTGATAATATTCTTTAATATTATTTTCATAAAGCATCTTTGAAAATATGCTATTCAATATTCATCATGCCCATATTTACAAAAATGCACACCCCGACCAAACCATGAGGAATCTCGCAAAGCTAAAAACATGAACGTTGTAGCCCTCAACGGGATCTTTCTAATGGTACCAAGAGAGCCCCAATTCGAATTCAAAATCAAATGTTATCACAAAAATACTGTAATCTTCTCTTTTTCTCTCTCATTTTTGTCTATCTCTCTCTACCTTCTTCTTATTTAGGATACATTGTAGAAGAGGGTCGAATGTTATGACCAACATGCTCTACGACGGTTGAACTTCTGAACCGTTATAACTTCTTTTGTAACTGAACGTAGAGGGTAGTCACCCAAGTGTCTCAGCATCCTATATAAGCATGTACCTTAATGTAATATACATCATATGATTCCTCCATCTTTCATGGAGTAGAAGTAATAAATTGGTTCGAATTCTTGCATATTGTATGTGTGTATATTTCTTGTCGACCTAGTGTGTTTCCTGCTTTGTTGATTCTTCTTATATGCTTCTGCCTTAACATTACTCAACTCATTTAGTCGACTGTTGTCCCCAACGTGCACCTGGGAACGACCTAGATCAGGTGTTGTAATGTTTTGCTATGTTTTACCTTTAAAATATGTTCCTAGATAATTATCCTTAGAAAAATTCTGAGAATTATTTTCGAAGCTTTTATTAGGCTTAAAACATTTTCTTCTCCGATCAAAGTTACTAGTTCTCTTCTTTTCTAGTTAGTTATGCTTTCTTTCCTATTTTTACTCTGTTCATAACATAAATTATCTTTTCTCATTGCCTCTTTAAGAGTCTTTGGATTATCAAATTCAATTATGTCCTTGAAACTAGTAGGCAAGCAGCTCAGAAACCTCTATATCTTAGGATTTTCATCAATTATATACGATACATATCTCAATAAACTTAAAATTTTACTACTTAACTCTTTCATTGACATTGAACCTAGTTTAAGTTCATAAAACTCTTTAGCTCTTTCTTCATAATACTGTTTAGACAAGAATTTCCTTTTGAAGTATTTCTTAAATATTCTCTAGGTTACATATTTTTCTTTAAGGTTTTTAACTCGTTTTATGCCCTGCCACTAAATGTCAGCCTTTCCAGTTAGGTTGTAGATATCCATCTGAGTAATTATAAATCTGAAAGTACTTTTTCATACGAGATAGCTAAGCCTCAGCTTCTTCACCATTTTCCACTTCCCCGTTAAACATACGAGGTTTTATATTTTTAAATTCTCCTGAGATCTCTTCATAAGGTTTATACTTCCTCTTTCTAGACCACTGTCGCTTTCACTACTTTCACTAGTGTATTTATACTTTTCTTTATGCAACCTTACTTTAATTCCTGAAGAAGATTTACTTTCACTATCAAAAAATTTAATTTCTTACCCTTGCGTTTGTAGGATACTGTTCCATATTCAATTTCATGATCCTTTCTTTTATCTTTGCCTCCATTGTGTATTTTATCTAGTAATATCTAATTCAATTCCTCCTGAGCTCTTAAAATTCTTTTGTTATCTTCTTTTACATTTTGTAATTTAGCTATGAAATCTTTTACAGTTTGAAGCACTTCTGATGGTTGATTATTTAATTCCAGATATATGTTATCTGGATTATTGTGATGGAATCCATATTCAGTCGATGCTTCAATTCCTTCCATTTCCTGCAAAATACAAATTTATATTTTTGTACAGAAATAGTTTTAAAACATTATTAGTATATTTTGTTTCTCAATTTTCATGCGAGTGAGCCAATCTTCAGGTCTAGTGTTTGGAAACTCGCTCTGATACGACATGTAACATCTCCAAAAATTCAAAAGAAAAAAGAAAATTATTAAATGTAATTGCAATTATAATGGATAAATAAATCCATATTATCCTTAACTTTTGCTTAGTGTTTTATCCATTGAACAATAAATGACTCAAATACGACAACATTAATGTGCAACTTACCATTATGATGAATCACTTTACTTGTCGTCAAAACATGAAAGAACTTCATGTTTATTTTACGACAGTTACAGTTGGTGTAATTGTTGGTTATGCTCTAGAATAACTTTTAACCTTATAAAGATGCTAGGAGAATGGGTTCAGGTCTTACTTAGCTTGAAGCTAATGCATAAAAATGTTTATTCTTTGCAGGTGTTTTGATGAGGAGGTCCTGTCTTACTAGGGAAACCTTAAAACGAGGTCTAAACAAAACACACAAGAAGGACCCTATCTATACTTTGCAAAACCATTACTCCTAAGTAACTGACTAAGCGCTTGACCTAAACCAACATCTTCATACTTAGCATAAGAACTATATACTATGCATCCAAATGAAATTTGATGGTTTAAGACTATAGAGTTTTTGGGTTTTTGCAAAAGATTTAACGTCTAGTGGCATTTAAGAGGCCATGTGTTGTCCCTATGGTCTCCATCTGGAAAGCAATGGTGTCTTTTAGTAACCTTAAGGGTTTAGTTCAAATTATTCATTTGACCTATCTCTGAGTTATTCGACATTTGCTCTGTGTTGCTTGGTCTTTTACTCTGTGTGAACATTGGTGGAGGAGCCGAGGCCTGAGGCCCTCGACCTCATCTAGCAGTTTAAATGTTTTTTTTGGATTCAATAGCATTTTGTTTCCGGTGGCGACATTCTTGTTGTGGCTAAAGCTACCTCTATGCAAAACCGAAGGTAAGTTCAGTCTGCTAAAGCGTTAACAATTTTTTTCTTATTCTTTTCATTCTAAAACTTAAAATGATGTCTGAATTCAATGTGTGGCAGGTATTCTTGTTAGGGTCGCTCCGATAAGAAAATCAGTCTCTGTGGAGGCGCATGGTTTGGTAAGACTTGACAACCATTTTGCTTGCTTTATGTAGCTCTGTTGATTGTGGCTCTGCGGCTCTAGAGCTGACCAACACTCTCATGGTGGGAGTCGTTTTATGTGTTTCCTCTTGGTAATCTTTCGGTTGTTTGGCCCCATGGATTTATTTTGTTTTTATATAAAAAAAATCTCCCTTCGACCATGGAGTATGGAGGGGATTGTAATGTAATACAATGTTTAACATTGTTGTGGATTAAAGACATAGTTTCTTCTTTTGGAAGTGTTGAGTGTTAAGAGCAGTCATTGACTGTCGCTCTGAACTTGTAATTGTTTTTTTTTCATAACGGAATCTCGTGAGGTTTTTTCGTTGTATTTACACAGTTTTTTTTATTGTAAAGGAATTTTAAACTGGATGTTGTTTCTTTCTTCAATCTTAACTATGTATTTGGGGTATAATGTTGTTCTTTGTTATGCTTCACACACTGTGAAATAAATACTATAAGTTCTAATTTTATTTTTTAAAGTTTTAGGGTTGTATGGCCATTACAATTCTTAGTCGTTACTGGAAAAGAAAATAGTATTTATCTGTTATGAATCACGAGGTAAAGAAAATGGTTTAAGCCGTGAGGCGTTGACAGAAAAATCGATGATGTTGTAGGCATGGATTCCTCCTTAAAGGTTTTACTATCATTGTTTTATTTCATTGGATTTCAAAGTTGGCTACTATAATGGCTTACGACTTGCAACAAGGGTTGCGACCTGTCAAACATTCTTGATTTAGTGTTTAGAGTTTCTCTTTAGGGTAAATACTATTTTTTTAGTTGGAGATTTTGGGCCGTGAGGCCACTGTTTTTTTTATCTCTGTCATTGTATTGAAATTTGATTGTTATATATATATATATATATATATATATATATATATATATATATATATATGGTTTGAGCCGTAAGGATTTAACATATATAACTTAATAAATTCTTATGTTTGATTATAGTTCAACGTTGATGTTTTTAAACCCTAGTTGTAGTATACATTCCCTTCATTTATCGAAGGGTTACGAGGTTTGAACCCTTGACTTGTTTTTGTTTTTAACTTAAATGTTAAGTAATTTATATGTGACTTCTCTCAATCTGTAAATGGTTTAATAGTATAATTTTAGTTGTTTATGCTTTACGATTTAAAACTAGGAAGTTAATGATTTATGTAATAAGTATTTAATACTATGATATATATATATATATATATATTCTCTGCAGAGTTAAATTTATTCTTGAATAAAATTGTTTGAGTTCTTTAAGCCATAGTTTAACTTCTGTGTAAACTAGCCTTTTCGACTCTAATGAAAATTTATAGGAATACAACTTTTGATCTTAAAATTTCTTCAATTGGCAGGAAGCTAGTAAAGAAATATGACAATAAAATACTATATGAGTGAACTTGATTATACTAAGTGATAAGTGCCACCTAAAGAGGGTTTCGAACTCAGTTTGGAAACTTAGTGATTTTAATTAGATTTAGATGTATATTAAGTAAGAACTAGATGAAAGGAAATGCATTGTTTACTTAACAATGGTTATCCTACTCTATGAGTGTAAATGATTGAACCGAAGGAAAATTAGTATAATGAACTCATAAACTGATTGTAATATCATAGGAAAATATCTACAGATTTTATTTTACAGAACAGTTACATTATGGTACAGTTACCATTAAACTCTGTAGAGACTAAGGCATACTTCATAAAAAAAATACAGAACTATGATATTTTTAACTTGTTCTAAATTAAAAATAGTTACTAGTTTATAGAATCCATCAACATTCCTAAGCTTCTAAATACATATTTAGAATAAAATCATAGATAATAAACAAAACAATTTAGAACCTGGATAAATTGTAGAAGGGGGACAACCACCCAAAGGAGACTGTTCCTCCCAACCATCTCTTGAAATAAGCCAATATCACTTGCTTTAGGAACCCCGAGCCTATTCACTGAACGACTAGGACGAAGATGTTGTGTAACAACCCACACAGAAACCTCTACAACTTAGCAACTCACTGGAGGACTTAACTCTCAGCAATTTCACTTTAGCTATCCCTCATCTAATTCCTCTTATGTTCCTGACTTTTCAGTTTGCAGAAATTCACAAGGGTCTAATCACTTGGAGTAGAGTGTAATGAGCCTCCTGCTCAATTCAATGGTATTTGATAAGATCTCCTAGGTCTTTGGGTCATTTTTGTAATTAAATGAGCCATATTCTCAGTTCCTCCTCTTAGGGAACATGACCACAATTTTAGGGATTTTCCTTCTTGCAACAACTAGAAAGTGAAATGCTAGTGTTGCCGCTTGTCATTTAGCCTTCTACAGCTGCTCATTCCTCCTAGTGGGTCAGTGAACACTCTTCAACAGTCTCATTTGGATAGGTGTCTCTTCATTTAATTATTTAAATAAATAAAATATTCAATTACAGTCATCCTTGACCAACTTGGTCATAAAAAACTTTGCAATGACTTTTAGCATAATGTTTTCTCAAATAAATAAATTATTTATTTTTCAGTTCTAGGTGGGTTACAATCTATCTCTTACATTTTTTTAGTTTCTTGGATAGTTTCTAGATCAAGATTCATATGTTGTTTCTCTTTGGTATAATTTGTTAAGTTAAGTCTCATTTTTTCCCTCCTTCCTCTGTCTTGTTTTCTACGTTAAGTATTGCATGTTTGTTGTATGTTTCTATCTATGTGCTTGGATCTGTGGTGTTTTGTTTGCGATATGTTATTTTTCTTTTCAAAACATTGGTTTCCATTTGATTTCTTTGAATCGATAGCCTTTGGTGTATATTTATTAGAATTTAGAGGGAAGACTCTAAATAAATGGCCAAGTTCATGACATTTTCAACACCTAAAAGGAATGTGCTTATATACTATTGGTTGAATCCATTCCATGTCTTTGTGGCTCGGGAAAGTTGCTTCTGGGACTGTTTGAGAAACGTTCATGTAGATTCGTATTCTGGAAATGATGTGTATTGAGCTTTCTTTGTGGCATACGAGGATAAAAAAAATCCTCTAAGGTGTTACCTATCCCCACAAAAGTATCTAGATCACAGTATTTCGTTGGTATGGAGAAATCCTTTTTTTTCAGGGTTGAACTTCTCTGTACAAAACCTCAAATATAAACCAACAAAATTGAAGAAGTATGGTCCATTCTTGAATACTTTGTCCTTATATTCTAGGTTAAAGAATATAACCATGAAAAAACCCTTAGAAATCTATTGAAATATGTCCCTTTAGTTTTCATACTTTGTTAATCCACCGAAACATATCCTTGTCTAAGGGATAGATGCCCATGAATTTACTTATTATCACACTATCATTCATAAATTGAATATTTTCATTAATCTTGATAGACGTGATTTCATACCTAGGGATTTTTTTGTTTTGTTTTTGGAATGCATTACCCTCAGAATTGTTCATTTCTGACACCTTCCTTTGCTGTGATTTCTGAATCGGGCTTGTTCCCTACACCTCTCTCTCCTGAAACTGAGCCCAGATATATAGTTGGCCGCTCTAGAGAGGTATGGCAGGCACGTTTCATTTTCGGTTGACTTCGTTTACCTGTGATCTTGTTGAAGGAGGGGGTGATGCCTCCACTCCCTTCCCTACGATTGTAGAGTTTTTCAGAGCCTACTCAAGTGTCATATTATATAAGCCAAAGAAGATATTTGTGCTCTGTAGACATGCATAGCTAGGGTTTCAACATTCATTGCATCCCACCTATTTGTATTTCGTCGAATTAGCATGTCATGGTAAAATTACAAATAGTAGGAGTTATCACTAGAGGTTATTACTTTAATTCCAAGCTTATATAAAATTTTATAAAGAGTAAAACTATTAAATGTTACACTACAACATGAGCATTCCATATTATGTTAACAATTAAATTTCAATGAATACTATTACTGAACTACTACCATAACATTAAAACTACAACACATAATTAAAACATTTAAATATATTTCAATAAATATAGTAAGATTTCATTAATATTTAAAATTTTTAAACTATAAATATATTTAAGCGTTTAGTTTGCTTTACTCTATTGGTACTATGTCAAATATTAGTGTGTAAGGCCTTGTTACTATGAGTGTAACATATAATTCTCTTAGGTGAATGAGGAATGAAATAGTAACACGAAAAACCTTAATGAGTAATGTCACTAGAAAGTAAATAAATATGTAAATAATGATAATATTTCTTTTTAAAATTATATACTTGTAGTATAATATGTCTCTATGTGTTTACAATTTCATCACTTCTTAAGTATGTATTATATATTGCATCCTTTCATTAAAAAGAGACATTTGAATTTGGTTTAGTTTGTGTATTGCATAAACATGTTTGATTACTCTAAACTTAAATTCAAGGTAACCACATAAAACAAAGATGACACATAATACATGATACATAGATTAGATAAATGTTATTAAAATCATAGCCACATAAAATGGGAGATATCATAAAACACATGAATTGTGGATGAGATAAGTGTTCTTTTTCATAAGTTTTTTTAGAATTCAAATTTGCCACATATACCTCCACATGGACTTTGAATTTCAAATTAAAACAACTTATGTGTTGTAGTAACATATAATATGTAAATATTGTAATGTTATATAATATGATAGGTAACTCATATTCACTATTATTTACATTAAAAATATGTTTCTCTACATTCAATACACAATAAATGTGTTCAATATACAATCTACTTCCATTACACAATAACAAAACATTAATCCTAATTTTACATCCAATACATAAAATAAATGTTTTCAAACCCAATATTGGATCCAACCACAAATAAAATTATTACTCACAATTACAAAGTTATTCATAAAAGATATGATTATACACATTATTAATCTCTTCATGAAGACTTTGATTCCTAGAGGTAATATGCTTGTGATGTAGATACGTCTGGCTTAGATGGGTGTAAATGGTAGTTAAATTTTCATATATACAATGTATAATAAAATGAAGGAAAACAAAATTCATCACCTACCACGGATTCTCCACAAGATGCCATTAACAATTACTGCGGATTCTCAGCCAAAACTATAAAATTCATCAATTATATACACCCATAATAAAATGCCACAACCATAACATAAATGTTGAAATAAAACATGTACATATCACTATTCGTTACCATCACCCAAATTATCTCCCTCTCTTGGCATGATAGCATTGTTGTTCTCAAAAATATGTTTTGATCTTAGATCGTGTCTTAGTACAAACCACCAATATGTATCCAACACTTCCAGGTAAAATAACACTTGGTTGTAGTGTTTTGTGTAAACATAAGGCTCCTTCTATGCACCCCACATATTTTTAGAGTTGATACATATTAGCCTTGTCATAGTATTCCTTTAAATTATTCCAATCAAAATTATCCCACCACTTGCACCTAAAAATAACACTTTGGAAAGATGAGAAGCCCACTTGCATGATCTCTTGTATCTTTTCGATGTAACCTAGCTTCCCCTCTATTATTTCTGATCATGATGGCTAGCACGACTAGATTGGTCAAAATATACCTCCACTCCACACTCAAATGTGACACATACATCATCGATATCCTCGGTGCGAAATGATGTCCATATTCCCACACATATGGGAACAAATGCACCTAAAAGAATGGACGTTTTCATATGTTTAGTAAGTCGAGCATTAATAAAAACATAATGCATGTTATAATTCAAATGTGCATTATAAAATGAACAATGTACAAGGAGAGCTTATTACAGAGTAACTGCACCCAATCCCTATGTTTAGTGCATCATCTTCACCACGCGGGTAATGACCAGACATGCCATATGTCTCTCTGATCTTATCAACTACACAACTATTGGGGAAGATTCTTGGCATATTTTCTTATTATGTTACAATTAATTATTATACTTTTATTTTTTATTATTAATATTGATAAATTAATATTTTAATTGATTATAATATAATAATTATTTAATTATTTAAATATTATTATATAATAAATACTATTAATTATAATTAAATCCAAATATAAATACATTATTAATTAATTAATTAATGTGTGACAATAATATTATATATCATAACACTTAGGGTTATATCGTAATGCATAGAAGACATAACCATTAGATTACTTTATAGATTGTGATAAGTTGAATGATGAGCATTTGATTAGTTTTAATTCATGGTTAATATTTGATTTAACCACGACTATGGTTGTATATAGAGATGTTTTTTCAATTGAATGACGATGATGCCCAAAAAAACCTTTCAAATATAAAATAACAACATAAAATGTATTTATGTTTTAAAATAAAAATATAAACTCTAAATAAAAATTATTAATTATTAATTCATTAATATTATCTAAATATAAACTATAGAACAATTTCTTTTATAATCGATTATAGTTATTTAATGATAAGCAATATATTTAGTTGTAAAAATCTAAAATCCAAACCATTTATTTATTAATCAAAATTATTAACTATTACTAGTATATATGATATTAATTGAACTTATAAAAAAATCATAATTACTTTTTTTTTTCAAAGAGAAAAAAGCGTAATTTTCATTCATCTTAAAGAGATCCAAAATTACATATTGATATTCACTCTGTCTGTGAATCGAATGCCTATCTCATAGATCCATTGATAAGACTCCATAGTCTGCTATCAATTTACTGAAAGAGAAAAACAGAGCTATAAACTCCCAATCTGTCCACCACATAGTTCAGAATGTTTTTTGTAACAAAAGGAAATACACATTAGACATATTTTCATACTGCCGCTGTAGGTAGCAATATAGGGGGAATCATAACAGACTGTCAACTGATTATAAAGTGTGTTTTAGAAACAAGCAAAAACAGTTTTTCAATTGCTCAGTCTATGAACGGCATGTGGTAGAACTTGTAGCTTTGCCCTTCCCTTTCTTCACGAATTTTCCAAGTGCCAAAGTCCAAGCGCAGCCCTTCTTTGGATGCCTGGTCCGCTTCTTTGTTGTTTGCCCTGTAAATATGCCGGCAATGGAAAAAATCATAAGTTTGAATGATATTCTGTGTAGAAGAAAGTAAATTGGCAATTCTAACATTTCTGCAGTCTTGTATGTGCAAGATCCAGTTTATGACATTCAGCGAGTCCCCACAAACCGACAGCCGAGTGATACCCTTCTCGCTGGCGAAGATGAGAAGTAATTTTAAGCTCATAAGTTCGGCAAAATTATTCGAGCCCACTCCCAGGCCCATTGTAATGGTGAAGAAGTGTGAATCAGATAAAAAAAGTAACCCCCCCCCTCCACACATCTCATTTTGTGCAGCACCGTCAAAAAAACCCCAGGGGTGGGTTTTGTCTAAGACTAGTTCCATGTTCCTTCTCTGTTCGGCAACTCTAATGTGTTCGGGCAATGCCTTGTATAATCCCACCAATTGAGCACTAGTTATCTCAGGAATGCTAGCTTTCTCATTGAAAATAGCCCCATTACGAGCCAACCAGATCCCCCAAATGATGAGGAGCGGAAGAGTTTTAAGCTTTGAGCGGGAGAATGTTCTCCACCAGGATTCCCACGCACTTAATACAGTATTCCCTTCCCACCGAAAGTTCAAGCCGACCTGTCTCATGCAGTCTTTCCAGACGGCCGATGAATAGGCACACGAAATGAAAAGATGTGAGTGCGATTCCCACTCCTTTTTGCATAATACACACCATCCCGGCCCCTGAATATTTCTTCTCTGTAATATATCCCAGGTCGGTGCCCTATTTTCTAGCACGCACCACATAAAAAGTCGAGTTTTTGCAGGGCATTTTAACTTCCACAGGACTTTCCACCACCAGACCTCCTCCCATTATTACTTATAAATAATATAGTTCAATTATATATATATATTGATGTTATCTAGTTGTGCCGAGAGGTGCTCTACAACCCAGTATGGGGGAGATCTTGTAACGTTACGTAACATTATTTTTATTAATAATTTTTTTTTTTTAAATTATAGGCCAAAATAAATGTTGGCCAGAAAAAAACCTAATATGGGGGAGATGTTGTAATCTTCCTACCTAACAAAACAATAAAAAAGTAAAAATTTAATTATCGGTAAAAAAATATGGGTGCGGAAAAAAACACAATATGGGGGAGATGTTGTAATATTTTTACTTAACAAAATAATCACAAGTGTTGGCCTTGCACATGGTTTTAAAACCATAAACCATGTGCATGGTTTTAAAACAGTGGTTTAAAACCATGTGCATAAAACTATGGTTTTAAAACCATGTGCAAGGCCTTCTAAACAACCCATCGTTTTATTGTACATGGTTTAGGAGGGCCTTGCACATGGTTTTAAAACCATGTGCAAGGCCTCCTAAACAACCCATAATTTTATTGTGTATGGTTTAGGAGGGCCTTGCAAATGGTTTTAATACCATGTGCAAGGCCTCCTAAACAACCCATGGTTGTAGGAGGGCCTTGCATATGGTTTTAAAACCATGGATGGGGAAATGTTGTAATGTTAGTTCATAAAAAAATAAAAAATATTAAAAAATATTATATGTGGGCCATAAATGATATTATATATTATATGTGGACCTTAAATAAAAAGATGTGTCTTTTGGTTTGAATCAAATCAATGGATACCTACGAAGAGATTTGATCCCTCTCGGCGCTTGATAGAGCCTAGGATTTGGATCTACGTTGGTGATATTGACAATTAATGTGTTAATAAAAAGAATAAAAAATAAATTTATTATTGCGCCGAGAGGCGCTCTACAGCCCAGTATGGGGGAGATATTGTAACGTTACATAAGGTTACATAATGTTATGTAACGTTATTTTTATTAATAAAAAACAAATTTTCTAATTACATGCCAAAATAAATGTCGGACACAAAAACAATCTAATATGGGGGAGATGTTGTAATCTTCCTACCTAACAAAACAATAAAAAAGTAAAAATTTAATTATTCGTAAAAAAATATGTGGGTGGAAAAAAACACAATATGGGGGAAATGTTGTAATGTTCCTACCTAACAAAATAATAATAAAAAAACAAATTGAATTATCCGCAAAAAAATGTTGGCATTGCACATGGTTTTAAAACCATGTGCAAGGCCTTCTAAAGAACCCATGTCTTTGTTGTACATGGTTTAGGAGGGCCTTGCACATGGTTTTAAAACCATGGTCTCCTAAACAACCCATGGTTTTATTGTACATGGTTTAGGAGGGCCTTGCATATGGTCTTAAAACCATGTATGGGGAATGTTGTAATGTCCATTCCAAACAAAATAAAAAATAATAATAAATAGTATATGTCGGTCATAAATAATATTAAATATTAATAATAAAAATATTATATATGGACCTTAAATAAAAAGATGTGTTTTTTTGTTTGAATCAAATCAATGGATACCTAAAAAGAAGTTTGCACCTCGAGAGATTTGATCCCTCTCGGTGCTTGATAGAGCCTAGGATTTGGATCTATGCTGGTAATAATTAAACATCCGAAGACATCCAAAGACACATTACTAATGTGTCACATCTTGGGCATTGCCACAATGTGACATAACCATAGACAAATACCAGAATGTGACATAACCCTTGATGAATGTCGCTAATGTAACATAAACTGTGTTAAACGTCACAATGCGACATACCACTTATTAAACGTCTACTATCACATTATTAATGTGTCACATCTTTGGTTGTGTTGACATATACCAACCAAACACTGTAATAAACCATGGCTTAACGTCGTAATGTGATATAACCCTTGATAATGTCGCAGTGAAATGTAAACCTTGAAAAGCATTACAATGCGACATACATTTTACATTACTATGTAGAATGTGGATGGTTTAAACCATTTCTTTTGTCAAACGTCTCTCTCTCTCTATATATATATGAATAAAATTCTTAGAGAAATTTTCTAAACATCCAAAGGCACATTATTAACGTCGTAGTGAAACGTAAACCTTGATAAACATCACAATCCGACATAACATTCTACATTACTATGTAGAATGTGGATGGTTTCCACCATTTCTTTTGTCAAACGACTATATATATATATATATATATATATATATATATATATATCAAGATAATTCTTAAAGAAATTTTCTAAACATCCAAACAGACATTATTAATGTGTCAAATATTGGGCATTATCGCAATGTGACATAACCCTTGACAAATATCACAATGTGACACAACCCTTGATGAATGTCGCTAATGTAACATAACATGTGATAAACGTCACAATGCGACATAATTGCCATGTTGCATTATGACTATGTTGAGTAATGTGGTAATGTGACAATATGTAAGTCATTGTAATGTTGCACAATGATTAGGTGTAGTGAAACTTTCAGGTGTTAATTCTGTTTTGACATAAACGAAGGGTTATGTTCGATTGCGTCGTTTCTGTATGAATATATTGTATTATGGTTATGTTAATTAATGCAGTTCATTGCATTGCAACATTAAAAGTAATTTAATAAGACAAATATATGTTTAATATATGAAGTGCTATGGTGGATTATCATAGTGAGTGAGCATCAAGTTGAATTGTGACGTTGCTCTATGGTCATGATGGTTACTGGATTTTTGTTACATGATGCCATTAATTAAATTTTGTAGTAGTTGGGTTTAGTTTTATTTTGAATTTATTTTTGCATTCTGAAATCGATGAAGGGCTATCTTGGATTCTGATGTTCATTGCTACTTATGGTGTCTTGTGACATGTGGTGTATAGAAAGTCATCATAAATTACATGATCGTTAGTTATGTTGTTTTCATTTGAACAAGGCATGAATGTTAATTGTGGAGCAAATATGGAATATCTTTGTTATTTCAAGTGGGAATAATTGTTATATAATCTGCAATGTTTGTACTGAAATGTTTTCGTAGACTGGAATACTGCAACAGTTGTTTAATTGATATTTATTTAATGTGAAACTAAATTATTTTCTAAGCAGTTTCAGTTCCATATATTTTATGATTCGTGATATTTATGAAAAAATAAAATTCTTAAACAAATACAAAAAGTAACAATTTCAATATAATAGTAAGCAATGCATCCATGAATATGATGTAAATGAATGTATGGATTGTTAAAATGAGGAAATCTAGGAATTTAATTGCAACAATTACATATATTATTTAAATTGTTACTTGAGAAAGTGAAATATTGTATTGATTATTTAAATTGTAATTTGAGCAACTGATATATGCAATTGTTGAAAAACCTTTGACATTACGTCAACTTAGTACATAAATTCATCATAAATTACCTTATCGTCAGTTATGGAATATCTTTGTTATTTCAAGTGCAAAAAATGTGTTCTTTAATGTGCAATGTTTATTATCATACCGGGTTGAAATCGAATGCTTTGTTTATTCATTTGTTGATAATGCAATCTTTTAGTGTGTGGGGGCAAGATATGTAATATTAGTTGTACTATTTAAAAGATGTAAAGTATTGTTTCCATCAAATTCTCGATATAGCCAATAAATTTTGATGTTATACAGTAAATAAATCTGTTTATTTTAGATCAAAAGAAATAAAAATAGTGATTTGAAGCAAAACTCAAACATAGCCACTCCAAATTTCCATATCCTTTATAAAAAGCTTCATGGGTAGAAGACATGTTTTATTTAAAACCAAAACATACCAAAATTTGCACAAAGTGCAAAAACTAAAACATAGTTTTTTTTACAAAGACTCATAAACCTATTGAATTACATGCCAAAAATCCTACAGGGACTGAAACAATGTCGGAGGGAATGGGAGAAGATCATTGAATAAAACCATGCTTGGAGTTAGAGGAAAGAAATTCTTATACATGATAATGTTACTGCATTGATTGTTTGCTGGCAATAGTAGATGGTGATTTGGAAGCGATGATCTTTCATGAACTGCTAAATGAGTAACACTACAAGTTTCCAAATCATAGTATATGAATGGAATTTCAGCATTCTTGCACATCAATATAGAATTTCCAACTGCTTGGAATGGTAGATAGTTTGAACAATGTCTATTTATATTTCTTGTCATACCTTGTAAAAGGGTCCATCTTAACCCTTTATCATCCTCGAAATGACTATATGTTTGTTGAACACAATGTTGATCGCATTTGAAATCCTGGATTTCATCTATGCACCATATACTTGTAAAACCATCATTCACAAGACATATCAATTGGTTGCAGTGTAAGGTCAGACACATAGATCGTTTCCTACGCCCCGGCGTAAATTGAATGCATACCCCATATATTCATTTCAATGTTCAGCGATTACAGTCTGTACACATATGAGGCATCTTCTTCAGAAGTTATTTTCACATGCAACCAATAAATTTTTCCTTTATAAAAAATAGCATCTTTAGGAGCAGTAGATTCACCATCAGCACCAAATTGTTTCTCTCCAAACTCTTTGGATATTGCTGCAGATAAAAAATTTAGGACCGTGTTCAGTACGCTGATGACATACAAGTATCCATCCATGTTTTTTTTTACCAGCGTTGCCTATCAGAGAAAAGAAACCATAGTCTCCTATATCAATAATTCCTATATTTGAGAAACGCTTTATGAATGGATTTACGATGTAATAATCCTTATGCCCTCGTAGAGGACAATATTTTGAGAGCAAAATGATTGAACCAACTGTACATTCAATCGTATATCTATATTCTGGATAAGGGACATGCAACAAAGATGTATGTCCTATACGATTGATAAATTTATATACAAAATGGTTTTGATACTGTCCCAATAGTTCAATTAGAAGCCCAGTTTCTGTTATATTGTTATTTTTCCAAGTGCTAACAAAAGATGGCCTGGACAATAGCTCTTCATAATTTTTAGAGATTGATCGCAAACGAACCAATGTTGAAAATGGCACCCATAGGAGAATCATCTCTAGAAACTCGAGTGGTAGTAAACTCCAAATGCTCGGATCCATTTGCAATTAACTAAAAAAATATATTAAAAATACATAGTTATTACCAACAGAAACATAATAAATTATAAAAATAATTTCTTTGCATAACATAGACATAGTAGAACATAACCATGAACCAATGTCAGAAGACACCATAAGCACCAATGAACATCATAATCCAAGATAACCCTTCATCGATTTCAGAATGCAAAAAGAAAATGAAAATAAAAATAAACCCAACTACTACAAAACAATTTAATTAATGGCATCATGTAACAAAAATCCAGCAACCAACATTACCATATTCCAACAGAAACCTAACAATTCTTAAAAATAATTTCTTTGAACGAACACACAAAGCTATTTAAGCTACTCATAAATAAAATTAAAAATACATAGTTATTACCAACAGAAACATAATAAATTATAAAAGTAATTTCTTTGCATAACACAGACATAGTAGAACATCACCATGAACCAATGACACAAGACACCATAAGCACCAATGAACATCAGAATCCAAGAGAACCCTTCGTCGATTTGAGAATGTAAAAAGAAATTCAAAATAAAAATAAACCCAACTACTACAAAACAATTTAATTAATGGCATCATGTAACAAAAATCGAGCAACTAACATTACCATATTGCAACAGAAACATAACAAATCATAAAAATAATTTATTTGAACGAACACACAAAGCTATTTAACCTACTCATAAATAACATTAAAAAATACATAGTTACTACCAACAGAAACATATTAAATCATAAAAATAATTTCTTTGCATAGCACAGACATAGTAGAACATAACCATGAACCAATGGCACAAGACACCATAAGCACCAATGAACATCAGAATCCAAGACAACCCTTCATCGATTTCAGAATGCAAAAAGAAATTCAAAATAAAAATAAACCCAACTACTACAAAACAATTTAATTAATGGCATCATGTAAAAAAAATACAGCAACCAACATTACCATATTGCAGCAGAAACATAACAAATCATAAAAATAATTTATTTGAACCAGCACACAAAGCTATTTAAACTACTTATAAATAAGATATAGGTTGACAACAGATTACTTAGGAACAAATCAAAATTCAAAATATTATTCAAACTTATAAAATATCTTCAACACATTTAGATAACTGTATGCAACAATAGAGTGAATAAATACAATGATGCGAACAGAAAGAAAAAGCACTCTCATTATTATTTTTATATAGATGATGATGACAGTGGCTCAACAATCTTTTTATTTTCTTGGCATGACACCACGAATTTTCTTTGATTTTTTTTTTCAGTATTTTTTTGGGTTTTCTTGCCAAGATCACGAATTCCATTCTTCACCAATATGTGGTTAGGCACATATTTTATTGCATCCTCAAGCTTGTCATATACCAACCCAAAACCT
>LPNX010513416.1:2643-13435 GCA_001517045.1 Pseudotsuga menziesii | reverse complement strand
AATAAATATTTGTTGTGTACCAGTAATGCCAAATTTCTTCCCTATCTCCTTTTGAATTTCTGGTTTGGAAAGGTTTCCTCTTCTAGGATGTAGAACATGTATCTAAAATCGACACCTCAACCTTGGTTCATCTATGAGGTGTCTGATGCATACTGTTGGACGATGTTTGATTTTTTTACATCCATTTTTTATTTGGATTTGACGCAAAGATCTAGAAAATAAAAACATATATGGTTTTATGAATTCGAACATCATGATAACCAAATAATACAATAAACAACATTGGAGGAAATGTGGCATAAGCACTAAAACTCTAAGATATCAATAACAATTAAATCATACAATATAACAAAACGTAAGTTGCATAAAATGATAACATGCATGGTCATGGTTATATATGTCAAAATCATTGGCATGTCATCTTGTAATCTATCATTCAATACTGTTTTTCTGGCACATTTCATCAGTACATTCACATTTAATCGATAAAACCCAATTAAAAAAAATTACATTTAGTTGTGAGGGTATTATGAAAAAAAATAGATAACTAACTATATCTTTACTCTTTCAACACATACAAAAGAATATGAAGAACAAAAATCCAAATAAATTAGTAAAAAAAACTGGCTTCCACTATGTTTTTATGTCGTAATACAGCTTAACAAATGCTTGTAAATTGAATTGTAATTGAACATATTGAAAAAGTGTATGTTAACATATAGGAAAAAAACTTATTCTCGACAACTATATGAAAAGACAATGAATAAATAGAGATTAAACTCTGTCAGTTTGTAATTTGGTTTGCTCTCTTGCAATCTATATTTCTTCTTGCCAATTCAAATAATAACAACGAAACATGTCAATATAAATATCTATACAATAAACAATCAAGTTACCTAATAACCTAATAGTTGTGATCTTTAAGCTGAAATGGATTCCAACCATTGTTCTTCTTTTTTCCTGATTGTAGCATATGCACTTTTGGCCATCTTTGAATACCTTTCAAATGTAAACGATGGAGATATTCGTAAACCATCAATATATTTTACCCTTGAAATTGCTGTGAAAGTTAAACCTTTCCTCTTTGCGATACCGATATCAATGGTTTCCCTTTGTAAAGTCAAACCTTGCGATTTGTGTATGGTAAGAGCCCAAGCCATACGCAATGGGATTTGCTTGTGATTTCCTCTAGCAATAGGTGCTATTGGAACAATTTTGGGATATCTGATGTCCCATGGTAAACCAATGTAATCATCAAATGAGACTGTAGCATACATTGGCAGTTGTGGTGGTTTGGATCCATCAGAGAAAAAAATGTTTTGAACTATCCCAAGTGCTCCATTTACCAACCCTGCTTCCCCCCACAAGTTACACGTCAACATCACTCGCTGACCAGGACATAAAAGCACTTCTTGTTGAAGCTGGTCATCATCAACATCCGAAAAATCTTTATTCTTCGTATGTTTAGCAACACATCGTGCTATAGGAATTCCAAGTGACTTTATCATGCATCGATTATGTACATTTACCAAGCTGTTCGTAGGAAACAAATGGATTTCTGAACTGAAAGTATTACTTTCAGTACCATCCATATTTGCATCTGTTTGTGACATTAAAAGATTCCAATCATCCACTGTTGGGTTTGCATTTCTGATGTTGGTTAGCAACCTCTTAAATTTGACTTGATTTGGATCTGTGCCTTGTTGACAAAATATCGTGTCCAATGTAACAACCTTTCTGAAATCTTTCCATAAGACCCTACCAGCCATGTTTCCTACATACAATGGTTTATCTTTGACAGGAGGCAACTGCCCAAGATCTCCAACAAGAATCAATGATCTCCCACCAAAAGGAACTGACCTTTTTTCAGGAAATGCCTCCCGAAGACGTGAATCAATTTGTATGAACAACCTTGGCCCAATGAAACTCATTTCATCAATTAAAATGTGTGTAACATATTGCATTTCTTCTTGCAATACAGAAAGTGACTGACCCTGTAAAGATTTGAAGTCTTTAATAGGGATTCTACGGGCCGAGTGAATTGTTTTGGCTCGTATGTTGAAGGCAGCTTCTCTTGTAGGTGCCAGCAATAGCAAAGGGCTTTTTCCATTTATGGAATGCATTGAAAATTCATGTCCAATACATTGTATAAGGTAATACTTTCCTATCCTTGTAGTTCCTTGAATTATCATCTTCAGCGGGTATGCATTAGGTCCTTCATGGAAATGTTCAATAATAGTTTCAAAACAAAGACGTTGCTTATCAGAAAATGAGGATGGAGAAGCCGACCTAGAATGTGAGAGATCTGGTATGGATCCTCTTAAGCATACATTTTTTATGAAATCTGTTGGGTCCTCTAAGTTTCTATTCGAACCTGTAGTACTATTCAATGCATGGATCAAGTTAAAGTCTCTGCGACCAAGAGTATCAATGTCTGAAACTTGAACAGTATTGGGAGGAACAAGACATTACAACATCTCCCACTCATCCATGTCATTCTCATGAATCACTTCATCTTCATGTGTATCGTCATCTTCTTCATTGATATCTGGTTCTAAAGGTATCCTATTGACATGCCAAGCTCGATATCTAAGGATCCTCCAGTTATGAATAATAATTTATGTGCTGACTCCAATATCACTCTGAATGTTTCTAAACGGTTTATAGAGAAGTAATTCACTGAGGAAAAATGACTCAAAGGAATCTTAATTGTTGTTAGGAACCTCATAGAACCATGGCCATACATGAACTATTGCAGGTGTATTGTAATGTCCCCGGTTTCGACCCCATTTGCATGATGTATATATTGTAATTAATCGTGGTGAGGAGCTCAAGGCAAAAGCCCCACCATCGATTTGGTTGTGTATGTTTCGGCAATGGGGATAATTGCCGATGGTATGTCATGCTATCCGACACATTTTAATGTGGCATCATGTAAACCCGCACATCAATTAAAATAAACCACAACCAGCTACGGCAGTGCAACGTTAAATGAAAAGGGCATGGTTCCAAAGGATAAGGGGTGGGGGATGTCAAACCTTGGTTGTGGGGGAAAAACCCATGTTTCACCACCTTTGTTGTTTGTCACCTTTTGTCTCATCCAACCTTGTCAACCTCTTTAATGCTTCAGCTGGTGGTTGAGGAGTTATGGCTGAGTGGTTGAGGGCATTTATTGCTGAAGGGGTGGTGGTTGTGGTAGGCTGTTAGCCTTACCCACTTGCCCACTCCACCCACGTCTGTCCATTCTTCTCTCTCACGCACTCTTCCCTGGTCAGTTCACTCTACCACGATTTTGGTTTGTTGGCCCCTCACGCACAGGCTCTGGGCGATTTTGGTCTCACGTAGGCATTTTCTTCCTCTCCACGAGTTGCTAAACGCTCAGGCACTTGCAATTCGCGTCCTCCTGACTGCTGTGCATTCTCACGCAGAGAATTTCCCTCCCGTTTCTCATTTTCGCGCACAGGAATTTCCTGGGTTTTACCCACGTTGTTTTCCTCTGCGGATTGGTGAATGGAGTGGCTGAATCCTTTCCCCATGGGTTGAATTGTGGGTTCTACGTTGATTATTACCCACGCCCAGGTTGGGAGTATGTAAATTTGTTTCCAGCATGGTTTTTGTGAGTCTTCTCGTGGCTCAATTGCCTTGGACGAACTTTTGATTTCACCCACGATTTGGGTCACTGTGGATTCCCAATATGTCGACTGAGTTTCCCTGTTTTGGACTGTGCATAGTTGCCATCGTTTTCATTGTGAAATTGGGTTGTTGTTGTTAGCCTGGTTTGGGTGTTGTTGCTGAGTTGTTTTGGCCACGATAGGGCCAAGAACAACTCCGTATTGCCCTGTTTAAGCTGTGACAACTGATTGGTTGTCTGAGTGCAAGGGATAGTCTTCGGACTGTGATGGCTTGGCTTGGTTGTTGAAAGCCTGTGAAACCCAGCTGTGTTGGTTTGTTGTTTGTGCCCCTTGGCTATGTATAAGCCTGCAATTGACCCTTATTCCGGAGGAATCATGCCCAGCTCGGGGGTGGCAGCGTTGCTGAGAGATTGATGAGCAAGATGGCCTATGGTTGGGTGGAACGTTGCAGCGACGTAGCTGGTTGCGGGTGGATTCTTCATCAAAAGATAAGTGCTGCTGGTTACTTCATCTCTGTAATTTATATTGATTGTAAATGCTGGAAGGTATTTGTGTTGCTTCCGCTGTATGATTGAAGAGTTTTGCATCTGTGTATGCTTGTAAATTTTATGTCCAGCATTGATTTCTTTGATTATGTTCATGGGGCCATTTGTCCGGTTGTGTTGATGTTCGTCGCGTCCCCTTCGCTGGTTGAGGGATGGGGACGTGACAGAGTGGTATCAGAGCTCTGAGTTGCAGCAATGGGCCTCTATGGGCCAAGAAGGTGCAGTGACAGAAGGTAGAATTACCTTCTCTGTTCAGCAGAGCAGCAAAAATTTTGAGAAAAATTGGCTAAGTGTGAACAGTCGGGAGAAATGGAGAAGTTCCTACCCGCCGTTGCGGAGGGTTTCCTAAAGTTCCTGTCCACCGTTGCGGAAGGGTTCACGGAGTTAACCTCCGTCGTTGCGGGTGAGACAATGATCTTTCCATCCACCGTTGCGGACGGCGAAGCAATCTCGCATCCGACTCGAGATCCGTCCGATCGCCGACGCCGTAGAAAGATTTAAAATTCGGCTAAGTATGGAACGGTCGGGCCATTGAAGGAAGTGAACTTCCGCCGTTGCGGAAGGATTGGTAAAGTCTTCCATCCGCCGTTGCGGATGGCGAAGCAATCCTGCATCTGATGCGAGAGTCGTCCGATTGCCGATGAAGAAGAAATTTTGGAAAATCGAAAATTTGTCTAAGTGTTGGAGAAATCGGAAGGGAGAGTTGTCCGACATCCGATGTTACGAGAGTTGTCCGACGTCCGATGTTCCGAGAGTCCGTTGACGTCCGACGTAAGTGCAAATTGGAAGGGCTAGCGAAGTGGGCGTTCACCGTTGCGGGCGAACTGATGAAGTTTTCCGTCCGCCATTGCGGAAGCCCAAACGGTTAAGTCTTCCGATGGGAGACTCCCCCGATCGTCGACACGTCAAAAAGGGGTTAAGGATCAAAGATAGTTTGCTGATCGGAAGAGTTGATGAAGTAGACGTCCGCCGTTGCGGATGAAAAGCGGTTCAGCATCCGATGTGAAGTCAGCCGATACGTCGGAAGGTTGGAGCTTCCGGGGAGCCGCAGTTGCGGAAGGGTTGAAACTCCCGGAGAGCCGCCGTTGCGGAAGGTTAGAGCTTCCGAGGAGCCGATTCTGCGGCTGCGAGATCGGTTTGGGAGCCGATTTAGCGGACGAGATGATAGTTCCGACAGCCGATCAGAGAGTCAGCCGACACCTGATTTGCACAGGGAAAATTTTGAGTTTTTCTATAAGATTTCTCAACCGATTTCAACTGTTTCTCAGTGAAATTTTGAGCTGTTTTTCAGTGAATTTCAGGGCTGAGAAGGAGAAAAATGGTAGCGAGCTAATGCGCCAAATTGCGCAAAAACCAATGATTTACAAAAAAAAAAAAAACGAGGAATCATGCCCAGCTCGGGGGTGGCAGCGTTGCTGAGAGATTGATGAGCAAGCTGGCCTATGGTTGGGTGGAACGTTGCAGCGACGTAGCTGGTTGCGGGTGGATTCTTCATCAAAAGATAAGTGCTGCTGGTTACTTCATCTCTGTAATTTATATTGATTGTAAATGATGGAAGGTATTTGTGTTGCTTCTGCTGTATGATTGAAGAGTTTTGCATCTGTGTATGCTTGTAAATTTTATGTCCAGCATTGATTTCTTTGATTATGTTCATGGGGCCATTTTCCTGGTTGTGTTGATGTTCGTCGCGTCCTCTTCGCCGGTTGAGGGATGGGGACGTGACATGTATCTCTTGGCTTCCACGGTTCTCTCTGACATCGACCACTAAAAGACCATGATCATGCAGTTTCAATCAAAGATAAGTGCTCCAGAAATGAAGGTCTCTTTTGGTAGTGTTCTAGAAACCCAAACCCTGTTGGGAATTTGTTGTTATCCGAGTTGGAAGAAACTCTTTTGAATATTTTTTTGCCAACATTAACTGAAACAAAGCTACGGCTAGAAATAACAAGAGGAAGCTTTAACAACATATGACATGTTTCTTGTGCTCCTATATCTCTTTCCACAATTGTTTCAACAAGAAAATTTTTATATGCACATATAGAGGGAATGTCAGAGCCAACGACATTGGAAATTCTTGTCAACATGTCTTGATAGCTTTATGATCTTCTCTCTAATTTTGAAGCATACTTTGCAATGTATTTCAAAAATGCATGACATGAAAGAACCGGCTGGCAATCAACATTCGCACACCATATTGAAAGAAGAGGAATGTTATGAACATTTAACCTATCGTCGTTGCGAGTAGGTTCATATTTTTTTGTGTCCTTTGTCATTGACAAATATTTTCAACTGGTCCTGAAGTTCCCATGGTGCATTGTATCGGCACATGTAGGAGGAACCTTTTTTTCATAAACATGAATGAACACTGCATCTTGTGTGTCGTTGCACTCGATTCGCTAGTTGCTCATAATCATCAAGGGGATCTGTATTGAATATTTCACTGGTATCCAATAAGCAAGGATCTTCCTCTGGAGGTCGATGAATAGATATATTCCTGTGGTGAGCATCACGAGGATTCCATGCTGTTACATAGTTGTCAAAGGATCGTCTTGCTGCATCAACTCTTATCGTGTCTGTCCAATCCAGTTGTTCCATGTCTGGTGCACCTTCTAACCACAGAAATCCATGGATATGTGCTGATCCCCTATGTTTCCATTCATACCTATGAAACTCATCATGTTTCAATAATATTAGCTTGAAACAAAATTTCAAGTAATAGTCTAACATGCTAGATTAAAAAATAGAATAAGGAAATGACGTACCTGTACCAGTAGTCTTTAGCATGAAGGTATTTTACAATTATTTCGTCATGGAATATACTGAAACGTTCATGCATATACTTTGCAACAATATGTGGATAGTTTATAAAATTATCGGTTCTCCATCTATTTATGTTCTGTGCAAATACACGTGCAGAATTGGGCATAACTTTATGTAGGTATGGCCATCAGCTGCACTCAGAGTGAAAAACAAAGTTGGGAAACCGATTTGTGATATCATGTCAGTAAGCTCACTGTGACATATGTTCCAGTATGTCTTTGTTCCTCGAATACATGAACCAAAACGCATCAATCGTTCGGCTAATTTGGTGTCAGGGAATTCAATGAGCTCCTTACGTAAATCTTCAATTGTGGTAGGTATGCCATCTTCAATGTTTTTTTTCATGAATACAGCAGCTGTTCCTTGGCTTCGATGTCTCATTATCATGTTCAATACATAATACCGAAACCGTGGATGTTTTCCAAACCTTTTATCACAATATTTAAGTAGGAGCAACCCATACTCATGTAAGCGGACATCCTTCAAACGTGGTTGCAACCAATCAACAGTGCCCATGGGAAACAATGTTGGAAATGCCATGTCAAAAAAACCTTTTGTGTTGTATTCATTTATTGGAGACAAAACAATCTCTGGCCATTCCATATCTAAATCTGACAAAGAAGATTCTTTGTTAACAAAGTTTCGTATCTCTTCTATCTCTCTTTGTGCATTTGGCATTCTAGCTGTAAAGGATGAAGGATGAGTTTCAAGTCGATGAGTTCCAAATCTATCAATGTCTGCATCAATCTCTTTTGAGTCAGCTATGTCAGAGTTGTTATAACGAAATTTAGAGGAGACATCTATTGGTTGGTTTGGGAGACATACGACTGATTTTGGATCAACTTCAACATCTCCGTAATATTTGTCGATCTGTATTTTGTAATGCAATGCATCCATTACTCGCGACCTACTAACAATGCAATCATAGTGCTTGGATGGAGGCCCTTCTCTCCTGACAATTAATATGTCTAGGTCTTCTATTCGAAGAGGAAGAGTCTTAAAAATTGAAACAATATCTTGTGAGAAGCTAATTGTATGGCCACTGTATTTATATTGAACTCCATGTCCATGTGTGACATGTAGTATTGGATTCACTCGTGCTATTAACATTTCTTCAACCTATGTCAAAATTGATAAAACAGGAGGTTGTTTGCCAGGATTCATGTTGTTATCTCGAGAAGAACGATGGATACCATGCTCTTGCCTACATCTCACACAAATAGGTCCTTCATCTCGTTTGAAAACATTCATTCCAGGGTATGATTCATGACAAACATTACACATTTTCACAATTGACAATTTATCAATTTCAGCACGAAATGCTCAATGGAAAGAGGACATTTGTTGGAAAAATTCAACCATGTTTCTTGATGTATGTATATTTAAACCTGGATCTTGAGCATGGATGTTACCATTCGATGCAAAGTGAGGCAAGACATGTCGACATCTCTCTCCTCTGTTGTTGCGACGATGTAGATTCCTGACTTGCCTTTGTCGAGTACCATCGCCTGAAACCTGACCCAAATGGCTTTCATCATGAAAATTATAATGAAGGTTGGTTGCCATCATATTGTTTAGATGAGTTGGGGTTTGAATGTTGTGTCCTCGACGAGCCTCGACGCTATTATCCTGAAAAGTGAAAATGTCGTTGTTAAATATTATGTCAAATCTTTTGGTAAGATCTAAATATGGAAGTTGTGTATGAATAGGTTGAGTAAGACCTTTGATGTTCCAAGAAAAATAGTCCTTTCTGCATCTCCACTTGGTCTACTGATCATGATCTGGTTTCGAATTATTGCTTGATCATTCATTGGTGTAGAATTTTTTTCCCGATTGAGGTACATGTTCTTCACTTGGCTGCACACAACATAATTTTGACTGACATTTTGCAGAGAGTCATTGTCACAGAAGATAGAATGACATTAATCGATGTCATGTCGTTTCAACAATTATGTCCATGGATGCTACTATCCTGGAATTTCAAAACGATTTCTCATTGAATTATTGAACACGAAGATGAAATAGTATTGTATCTAATACTACCTTATTTTGATCAAGGTCAAATGCATGGTTGTTGTCATGAATAGGTGAAACAATACCTTGGTTGTTCCAACAGAAATAGTTCTTGCTGGACTAGACATTTGTAAACCGGTTTTGAGTTGATTTTGAAACCCTTGATCTTCATTCGTTAACAATGCATTGTTTGTGTGGCTGTGTGAGTCATTCATAGTAGACTTGGAAATCGTGTCCTTTGTTGTTCCAAGAGAAATTGTTCTTATACCACTGCTTCTTTCAGCTGTATTGGTGTTATCATTTTGTACTGTTTCATTTTGATTTGTATACACAACTTCCTCGCGCTCATCAAATGATCGATTCGAAAAATTGTTGCGAGTAGTTATCTAAACATTGAACATGTATGTAAGTATATCTATATTGTACAGATAAATATTTTTTCAAATATAGACAATGCCATGTAATCCTTATACCTCGGTGCCATGATTAGAAAACGTTTCGCCTGAAGTATGACCTACGAAAGGTTCAATAACTTCATTCAACCTTTCGTTATAGTTGTCGCTATATGTAGGAGTTTATGATATAAATTGACTTCGGTGATTTGATCTCCTCATTATATCAGATATGCCCTGGAATTTAGTGGGCTCGCCCTGAGAATCAATGACATTTGCAAAGGAATGACCATGTCGTTCTCTTAATTGTTTGCTAATTTGCTCACTATTCTCTTGGTATATTAAACGACATTTCCTATTAATGCCTTCCTTTTTTTTTATCATAGTGTTTTCGCGAGGATTCGTTTTTTGTGTGACGCAATGTTTCCATCAAGTTCTTCTCACTGCTTCAATTATTATTTTTCTCTGACGACATATCTACATGAGCATAAAAAAATTAGTTAATGTCAAACCATATTAGTGTACAAAGTCATGTTACAGGTATAGCAAAAAGAAACACAAACTTAAAAGTTTTCAACTTTATTCAAAGATTATCTTATAATATTTCTACGAGTTTTGAACTTTATTCAAATATTATCTTATAATATTTGTATTGCCGAAGATCACCAAGATATAAACTAATATTGTACTCAAGTTTTGTATCCAAGAAAAAAAAATTGGCATGTATGAATAATTTCTATTTCATAGAGAATGTAAATTGGCAAACATCAGAAGAGACAAATCCAATAAGCATGGTAATGAAGTATTGAAGATGTTGATTTGCATAAGTACATGTAAGTAAAATTCCATATGTAGCACTGACTGCCAAAAATCCGGTAAAGTAGGTTGGGAAGAAATATTTTGAATAAGTATGATTAAGAACCATCGAAACATGTCAACTTGCATGACATACATGCAAGTTACATGCCATATATGTTTATATTATCCCATTGAAAACACATCATCAATTGAATCCATGTTTGGGCAACTTAGAATGATGGATATGTTGTCTACAATCTCAACAACACTTAGGTGTGTTGGATTTTCAAGTTTGGATAATGCAAAATCCAACATTCTATCCTCGCTTACAAAATTAGAATGTGCGCCGATGAAGTCATAGAAACCAAAAGTAAGATGGTCGTATTTGCACATGAGCATGTAATTATCAAGTGCTGCAACAGAAAAATATCCACTGCATTTGCCATTAATGCTCGAGGTCAAATTAGACATGATACCCCATCGCAATCCACCTTCTAAACATCCATTTCTTATCGAAGAATTTGTTGAATCATTTTGATTTTTTGTTGGTTCTATAGACCACACTGTAGTTCTCCCATCATTGATAAAATAA
>LPNX010513387.1:227110-310719 GCA_001517045.1 Pseudotsuga menziesii | reverse complement strand
TCGCGAGCCAAATGCCCGGCTTGGTTACAATTATAACACACGATTTGGTTTCGGCCTCACCCAGCCATGCCGCCACGCCCTCCAGAGGGACCTCGGCCAGAGCCACCCCCCTGGTAGCCATAACTGTCGTTAGGTGGGCCTTCCGTGTGCACCCTGTAGGCATCATAGGTGCGGCACTCCTCTTCATTATGACCGATAGATTTGCAAAATTTACAGTAGGGGTTCGCAGGTCCCTGCGCATACTTTTGTAGCAGATAACAGTGCTCCGGTCGGTGTTGGCCTGTCATTCTGCAAAGCTCACAATAAAGAACCTATGGCGGAAAGGGGTTCGGCGCACCAGTCTGCAGGTACTTGGCTATTAGAGGGCACCGTTCCCTGTCATGTCCTTCAGTCCGACATTGCGTACACCACCCTGCTTCGCCGTCAGACTTTCCTTTTTCATCTCGCGGAGTTCCAGGGCCATCGCAGCTAACTGCGCTTGGATTTGAGCGATCCCAGAGTCATCTCCGACAGGGGCGGTCTCTAGTTTCATTGCGAATTCTAGGGCCTCTTGCTGGTCAGCAACCTTCTGTTGCATGAGCGGCGTTCTGATATGTGGTAACAATGCAGCGATAAACCATTCCTTGTGCTGCGCAGGACTAATGGTAAAACTGACCTGGTCCAGTAGAACTTTGAATCTCTGATCAAACTCCCAGACTGATTCGCCGCCCCGCTGTTGAATCTCCTTGAGTTCGGTGATGCTCTGCGACTCCGATTTAGGTTTCTTAAATTCTTTGATTATGGCCGCCTTGATTTCACCTAACGTAGGGTTCTTGTTGCTAGAAAATTTCATGAACCAAGTCAGAGCCCTATCCCGAAAAGATGTAATCAGCTGCGCGGCGCGCACATCGGGATCGGTAATTTTTTTCGCGGTCCAGACCGCGTCGCAGAGAAACCAAAACTGTTCTGGGTCTTCGGAGCCTGTGCCTTTAAAGGTGGGGAGTTTAATATCATCAACGAGGTGGGCCATGGAATTTCGGGTGGTTTTGGGAAGGGGACTGGCGGTGGAAGGGGGGGGATTTGCACGGGAAGATTGGCCTGTGGCTGGAATACTCGAACCTGGTTGACTCTCAGACTGCGGCGGAATGTCAGGGGTTGCAGGGTGGCGTTGCGGGGTAGCTGGCGGGTTTTCGACCTCAGGGTGGTGTGCGGAGGCCGATTCTTCAGGGTTTACAGGGGTGGACGTGGTGAGCTGGCTTACGGAAGAGGGGCTAAAATTCTACTTATACCTTTTCCCGTTTCGCAGCAACCCGTGTTGCTCGTCCGAGAGAGTGGCACTTGCAAACATATGTTAGTACGACTAAACTAATAATCGGATTCAAATAGCAATATACCAATAGTATAAATTCAAAAACTTACCACGGGGATCTTTGAAAGACTGCCGTTCAGCGTCTCGGAGAGAAGTGCTTGTATCAATGGTAAACTCGTTGTAAACAGTCACTTGCGCCGCGACACGGGTTCGTAGTTTCTTGCTGCGCAAATTGCAAACAGGTCGCAGCGAACCAATCACTGACGTCCGTCACTGAGGGCCTCCAAAACATAGCCCTTGTGGTACAAGGTAAACCCCTCGCGAGCAGTTACTGATTTCAACCGGCAACGGAACCAATTTGTTGGGCACATGGGCAGACCCGGGTTAACGCTTTATACGTCGCACCAACAAAAGACCCACTGTGTTGGCCCTTTCGGCAACAACCTGCGCGCAGGTTGCAGTCTCACCCGAAACAGCAATGGGGGGCCGCAGAATCAGGTTTCTGCATGCAGAGAGGGGTATTACTGTACCTTAGCCTTTCTAAATAATTACTAATCAACTTCTTGTTAACTTATCATTCATTCACATATAACTTCACAGCATAATAAACAAACCAAACTCGCATAACCCACTACCGGGAATTCACAGCGAAGCTTAGTATTAACAAAGATCTTATATTATCAGATATATTCAGTTTAATGCATGAAAATGACAGAAACAGAAATAACACAACAAAACCACAACACCAAATATAACGTGGTTCACCCCCAGTGTAGGGGCTACGTCCACAAACTGCGTTTTATTCCTCTTTCCTCAAAACCACAGTTTATCTGCGCACTCAGCTGCAGATTCCTTCAGCTTTTGACAGCCGCGCACAAAGCAGCAGGCTTCTACGCACACAGCTGCAGATCTTCTTACTTTCTTACAAAAACCCTCTGCGCACACAGCTGCAGAGGTCGTCCACTCACACAGCTGGGACTTGTCCTTTCCTTGTCAAAAACCAACCTTACTTCACCTTATCTTTCTTACATCAAAAAGCCTAACCTATCCATTTTCCATAAGCGCTTATTTATACTGCGCAGCTTTACAAAAACCATGGTCTTAAACCATGGGCACCCACAAAACCCTAAACCCTGGATTTAAACCATGGGCTTATTACAAAAAGAGAGGGTTTTGACTTACCCTGACACCCCTAAGACTATTTTGACCCAAAGCTCCGCTTATAAAGTAACCGCGGAGTTACCCCCTATGGGGTATGCGCCCCAACATCAATATGGACATGGAATTTGATCGACCAGTTTGAAAATTTTAGGATGGGGGCTTCGACTAGTTTTATTTTTTATTTTTCGAATGATATGTGGCATTCCTATGTCCAGTTAAGCTCTTGATCTTCCCTTAATAGTTCTTCAAGAGGATAGGTCATATCTGAATAATATCTTATGAATTTTCTGTAATAGCCTGTGTGGCCAAGTAACACCCTGACTTGTTTGGGGTTTACTGGTGGTTTCAGGTCGAGGATAATTTTAATCTTTGCAAAGTCAACCTTAATACCTTCCTTACAGAAAATGTGCCCTAATAATATCCCTACGGGGGTCACAAATATGCATTTCTTGATGTTTAGGGAGAGTTGAATATGTTGACATCTCTCCAGCATAAGTTGGAGCCATTTGCAATGATCTTTGAGAGTGGAGTATATTATCCAGTCATCAAAGTATACTGCCATGGTCTTGTAAATGTATTCTTGAAATGTTGTAACAACAATTTGAGAGAACACTGCAGGTGCATTCTTTAATCCAAAAGGCATAACTTTGTAAGCAAAGGAACCAAATTCACACACGAAGGTTGTCTTCTTCTGGTCCTCTTTAGCTATTGGCACTTGGTTATATCCTGAGAATCCATCTGTAAATGAGTAGCATTCATGTCCTGCAACTTCATTCAAGATTCCATCTGCATAAGGGGTTGGGAATGGGTCTGTCAGTGTTACTTTGTTTAGATCCCTGAAGTTGACACAAATTCTTAGTCTGGTCGGGTCATGTTTCTTAGGTTGTACCACCATTGGACTTGCCCATTCTGATTGGTCGGTAGGGTAGATGATGCATGTTGCTAACATGTTATCAATTTCCTTTTTGACTATCTCCTTGTATTTGTGAGCTAGTTTATATGGCCTTTTCTTCACAGGTCGAACATCAGGTTTAGTATCAATTTTCATTTCTCCCATTTCGTGGACTAAGCCTTTGAGGTCTTTGTAATCTCTAGCAAATACATCTTAGAATTCCCTTAGTAAGTTCACTATCTCTGTGGTCTGTTCTTCGCTCCAGTAGTCACCAATCTTTGCCATTTTTGGTCGATCATCATTTGAGATGTAGAATTATTTAGTTTTGACTTTAGCATCTAGCCATTCTGGTGCTTTGGCTTCATTGATCGGTCAACTTCCTTCTTTGAACTATGAGAATGTGGCAGGGAAGTTGGCTGCAGTCATTCTGTCAGTATCTTGTTGGTCAGTTGTTTTGAATTTCAGGATGGTGCAAATAGGTTTTGTTGTTTCGACATGGTTGGATTTCCATCTAAAGCTTTTTCCTTATGTGTTTTCGTTTTCTAACTGTAATCTTGTCAACTGTGACTTTCGCTATGCTTGTATTTTGTTACATTTCGTTGTTTGTCGAGGATCTTGTAAGGGTTTATTTTTAGTTGGCTGGATAAATTCTTTAATTTGTTTTGTTGTTTCGACCAAATTTTTATTTTGAGGTATAAAGTTGAAATCTTTAATAAAATTTTCCTTGAGTTTGTGCCATAAGAAGGTTTCACCTCTAACTTCTTCCATCTTATACCATTTGTTTGGTAAGTCAGCTAGGGTTGATGGGAACAAGTGTGGCCATGCTCGTTCATCCTTGTATCCAAGTCTTCTCCACTCCTTTTCACAAGTTTTGATATGGTCCTCTGGGTTTTGTCCTTGAGTGAATACAGGTATCTGAGCTTGTTGGGTTAACTTTTTTCCTCCAAACCTTTCGACAAAGTAAGTCGAAGCAGTTGTCCAGGTCTGTAGTCTTGTTTGATGGGTATCCCACCATGTAGCAGCTTGTCCTGTAAAAGTTTCAACTAGGCTTTGAAGTTGGCCATGTTCACCAATATTTTTGGAAACTTGTTCGACATGCATGACTGGTGATTCCCTCTGCTTATATCTTGGTAGTTGTGTAGTGTTCAGGTTGGTCGGTCGTAAGGTAGGGGGTTCCCTAATTTTCTTCTCAAAGATTTTTTAAACAATGGACACTATGAAACACTGATGGGTGGGCTTTTTCTGCACTTTTTGTATAGTCCAGTACCCTCTTACTTGTGTTTCGTAGTTCTTGAGCTCCCAATCATATAATTCAGTGTCAGAATTATAACCAACTGAGTCTTGGTTACCTAAGTGAATTTCTCCGTGGATGTTTGCTTCTGTGTAATCTGCATTATTTTGGATCTAGTAGAGTTGTCGGACATCGACTTCTTCATCAATAGGTTCAGTCCAAGGTTCCCCTTGAGATGGATGAATGGGTACGATAACCTTTTGTCAATTTCCTTTTAATTTGATTCGTTCCTTGTCCAGGGATATGGATGCTTTCATCTTTCTACCCCAAGGTCGACCGACTAGCGCTGGGAAGGAACTGGCTCCTTCCTTTGGGTTGATGATTTCAAAGTCGACGTTGGACGAGATTCCTTTTATAATCGTGTCGACGTTTTTCCAGACTCCAATGGGTTCAATTAGGTCTTGGTTGGCTAGTTTCAGGTATATGCCTGACTCATAGAGTCGAGGTCTGCCCATTTGTTCCCAAGTGTCACGAATCATGATGTTTACTTGTGAGCCGAAGTCGAGCACTACTTGTAGGACGTGGTAACCTTCGACTTCCAGGTCGACAAGGGGGTCGACATCACCTTTGTCTTTTTTATTTAAGCTGCAAATGTTCTTTGTTTAATTTTTAGAGTTGGTACCTTTTATTTCATACAACAAATTGATGAACTGGGATACTGAGTTGTCTTGTTGAACGAGCTGGATTAATTCGTTTATTGTGTTGTGTCGAGTGTCATGAACATTTTCTTGTTGTGCAATTTCTTTGAATACATTAGTTGCCTCTTTGTATATTTGTTTTTCTTTCAGTGGGTCAGGATAAACATTTTTGGTTTTTATTTTACTGATTTGTGGGTTATCAGCTCCTGTTTTTGTTCCTTGTCGAGTTACAATATGTAAATTTTTGGTGTTTATTACATCATGTTTTTGCACATAGGACAAGACATTAACATTTTTTTTCATATTATTTTTTTCTAACATGGTAGGGAAATCCTCTAGTGAGTGATTCCATACCCAACAGTGAGTACAGAATTTGAGATCAGTTCTGTCCTTATATGGACAGTTTGCATATCGATGACCCTCTTTATAACATGTGAAGCACTGGATGGGTCGACGCGGTGGGTTGTCGCGATTCCCAGGGAATCGACCTCTTCCTCTATAGCCTGTGTGTCGATTGTTGTACCGATGCTCATATCGTCGACCATCGTATCTGTGACTGTTCTGATCGTTTGCTAGATTGTTTTGCTCGTTATGTTGTGCTACTGCATTAGTTTGGTAGACCGCTTGATAGTTCTGTTGGTTCTTCAGGTTCAACTAACAGTTGGCCGTGTTATGACTTTTGGTCTTACAGATGGCACACCAGGAGGTCATTCCATTCTTCATGTTGAACAGGCAATATTTCGTTGAGTGATCTCTGTGCTCTTGGAAAATGTCGCAAAAGGACTTGGTCTATACGAATTGAACGTCCTATCGGCTGTACTCTTGTCGACAGTTATCTTTGGAATGGCCGGTCGTCGAGCATTTGGTGCACTAGATCTCCTGATTCTTGAGGCTTAACTCTTTTAGAGAATTATGTACATTCTCAAGCTGTTCTTCCAATCTATGGTCCGTGGGGTAAGTGGGTATGTCTTCGTCCATCTCCACCTGAAGAGATTTTGTTAGCACATCTTTGTAAGTTTTGAACGTCTCCAGACTGATGTGTCGATGCACTTTCTGACATAGCCCTGCAAGAAACCACTGGATTAGTAACTGTTCATCTATAACATAATCCAGCTGGATCAGTAGGTCTTTCCAATGCTTATCGTAGTCACAGACAGATTCCCCTGTCTTTTGTGACGTGGTTTTTAGTTTCTTCTCGGCCAGGTGCTTAGCATCTGGAGTTTTGAAAAATGACAAAATTTGCGCCTTAATCTCGGCTTTTGTTGCTCTAGGTTGTCTCTCTGAAAAGTTCATATACCACGTTAAAGCCCTTTTCCTCAAGGCACCGGTGAATTGTGCCATTTGTCTATCTTCATCTGTAACTTGGTTGGCCTCCCAAGTCGACTCGCAGACGAACCAGTGTCGTCTAGGGTCCTCATCCCCCTCATAAAGAGGAATGTGAGTCGATCTGTGACCCATATCTGAATCACTGCCACTGCTCTCAGGAGGTGCTGACAGTGGAGGTGGGGGTGGTGATGAGGGTGGTGGGGTTATTGGTGTATTCGTCTCTATGGAACTCTAGTTGATGGAACTTTCGTTCCCGTCGGTTGTCGAGTCGTCGTCGACTTGCAGTCGGTTGATGTCAACTTCTGCTGTTGATGGTCCACTGCAAATATTTTCCCGCAGTTTTGAATGGTCTGTTTCTTCTAAAGCTGTGTTTGGCGGGGGGCACACTCCTTCATGTGTCAGTAAGAGAAAGTGGATACTTCGGTGGAAGGGTGTCGCTTGAAAGGTCACCCAATTCCCTTCCTCTGGTCGACGTATAATGAGGTGTCGCCCAGTGTATGTTTTGTCATCTAGTCAACTCCATATACTAAAGTCACCAGCTCGTAGTCAGAGGTCCTCTTCGACAATAGTCTATATTCGAGTATGTGGATTCAATGGAGAGAGGGTTGTTCCTTCATTGGGAGCTCTTAATTGGAGAGCTTCTGGCTGCTCTATCCATAATTCTTCCTCTGTAGGGGATGCTTCTTGTTCCACGCCTTCTTCATGTCGGTCATGACCCGACTCTGGCAGACTCTCTTCCTGGTCATTCTCCCTAGGACTTCTTCCTCTGTACAGCTCTAAGGCTCTTTCTCGTCTTGCTTCCCTTCTCTAGTGTCTCTCTTCTCTCTCTATTTTCTGAATGTTCGACATACCTTCGTATGATACTATTCTCTTGAGTTCCCTTTTAGTCGAATTCTCATTACTGGTGTCTGGTATCTATTTCTAGTTGACTAGAATCCACTATACTCTATCTCGACATATGACCAGCTACCCCCCCATAGCCTACCCGACGCTTTTTAGAAATCCCAGATAGTTTGGTTTATTTGCTTAGGAAGTATTCCCACTCCCTTTCTGCAATAAATTTTTCCCACGAGGTTTGACAATATTTCCTACTCCTTTCTCGATCAAGAATTTGAACAGCAAGGTCGGTAGGGAGCACATAAATTGTTCGGTGAGATCTGTGTAAAATTTCTCCTTGATTGTTTCCACCAAAGTTCTGTCTTCGACTGCTTGCTCCTCATAGAAGTTGTCGACGATTTTCTCAAACCACTCCGACAAGTTTGTTCTACCTCCTCGGATCAGTTTTTCCAGCAACTGTTGTTCTTTAATCCCGTCTGGCTTTCTCATCCAGGAATTTCTTCAAAATTTGGGGCACTGATTCGACAAACTTTTCATGTGTTTCTGTGAAAAATCGTTCTTTTGCTTGTGCGATTGTTAATCTGTTCCTTCGCGCATAATTCTGCAAATAGTTTGCAACTTTACGTTCCCACCAGTCCTTAATCTCCTGCTCTGGTATCATCTGTTTGCATACATTTCAGTCATGTACTACCGGCAACGGAACCAATGTTGTAATCTTACAGATCACATAAGGTTACCAATAATACACACTAAAACATATATAAATATAAAACAGAGACAAGAGATAAGAACAAATAGGTGAATTAATAGATTATATTATACAAATGAGTCCATACAACACAGAGAACTGAACTGTGTTCTCATCTGGCTCAACAACCTATATATATGATTACAGAATGGTTACAAAATAACTACCTGTCGGTTTGGTGAACCGACACGACCTTAGGTGGTCGACCTAATCTCTAGCTTTAGTCGGCCGACCGACTTAGTCGGCTGATCAACTAAGTCGGCCCATCGATGTAGTCGGCTGTTCGACTAAGTCGACTATCGTTCAAGTCGACTTATCGACTTGCTCATTCTACAAGCCTCTATCCCGAACTCTAAGATTTGGGAGACACTTATAAACCATAAAATAGAGAATTATAATAACCAAAAGCACTTGATCTTCAATAAAATAAAAATCGATATATATTCTTAAGAGATTTAAATATCGAGTTAAATATTCTATTAACTAAGGACAATATTTACAACCTTTATAATAATTTTAGCACAATCCTCTATATTTCCATTAACAAGTTCACTATCATGGTGTCATGTAAAAAGGAGAATAGAAGGACCAACCCTTGGTATGATTAATAGTGCAAGCATGCTATCAAATCTATTAAGGATGCTTCCGATGAGTCCTTAAAAATCAACAATAACTCTAGGCACAAGTCGCTAACTAAACAGAATAAAATGTGTTATATAAGTAAGAAACAATAGAATCTTTTGCACCTCTCTAAGGTAGATCCAAAGAAATCTTGGGCACACATTTTGAGTCATGGAACTAATTAAAATAATATGATTCCTTTAAGAGAATGGAAATCCTACCTTAAAAAGCTTTACAAATTTCTCGATGTCGTGGACAACTTTCAAACCCTTTCCACAAAAGAAGAATTATTGTCTTTAGAAGACATAAAGTTTGGGGCAAAATGACTCACAAAATGGAAAGCTAAGGACATTGGAGGATATCGAGCATAAATCTTAAAAATTGGCAGGCATATCCTCATCCATCACATCCACAAACTCGTTAATTTAATAGTCAAACATTGTTTCCCTAAAACCTAGACATAAAGCCTCATTATTCCTATTTTTAAAAGTGGAAATAAAAACAATCCATCTAATTATAGGACTATTATGATTAGCCCTATTTTAGCAAAATTAAATGGAATTATTTTAGAAAAGAAGATCAACATATGCCTAAGAAGACACAAAAAAAGCTTTAAAATCCAGGAAAGATTCGATGCATAATTGAAATTTTATTTTTGTTTTTGTTAATTTTATTTTATTTCATATCATAAAGAGTGAAATTGTAAAGCTATCTTATCTCATAAAAGCAGGAATAAAGCAGTAAAGGCACCTTAACTCATAAAAGTAGAGTAAAACAAGCTGTGAGGGTGCACTTACGGATAAACTATGTCAAGTGGATGGAAATGGTCAAAATAGTCACTAGGATGACAACTAATGTTGGAACATTTATGCTAAACCCCTAGGAACTTAATTAAAAGTTCTTATCCTATGGTCTAGATGGGATTAGTATTCCAACATAAGTTGTCCATTAAAATTTCATACTATAGATTAGACATTTGTCATATTCAAATGCATTAGGTGTATAAATAAAATCCATTTTTGACTTATAAGTTTGGCTTGCTAAATTCTAAGTGTGTATCCATAAGCACTAAATTCTAAGTGTGTGTATCCAGAATGGTCATTTATGTTGTGGTATTGCTCCATGTATGAGTCTAACGATCACTCTTGTTATGCAAGTATCAATAAAGGTGTTGTGGGACAAAGGACATTCATTCTATTTCACTTTCCAATCATAATTTTCATAAGATTATAAGAGAAATTTCTCTTTCAAAATCCTCTGAATCACAAATTACAATCCCCCATTAAATTGTAATTTTGAAGTATAATTGAGAAAAAAATGATTCTAGAATATAATCAAAATTACAAATCCATCTAAATGACTCAAATAATTATTTAAACAATAAAAATATACAACTTTAGTTATATAATTATTTAAACAATAAAAATATACAACTTTAGTTATATTGAGATTACCAAATCAAAGTAAAATTGTCAAAAACTGAATAATATAAATATGTCCATGATCAACTCTTAAAATAGAATCGTAACAAACCTTAATCGATTTATGAATCCATCAAAATAAATCAAATAACGATTTGAACAACAAAAAATTTACAAGCCAAATTCCAAACAAAATTGTTGAACATTGGGCAATATAAATGCTAATGATCAACTCCTAAAATAAGACCATGACCAACCTTTTAAATACAAGGCTTTTGTTTTTTCTATCCCTTGTCTTGGAATGATTTGACATCTCTAGCACTTAAGCACTTAAATTTTTTAACACTTTCTTTCATTGGTTTGTAGTTTTTAAAATTTCTCAAAATGTTATCTTAGTTTAATTCATAAGTTTGGCTATGGAGCTTTTTGAAGATTATATAATTTTGAAATTTTCTTTTATCATTATGATTTTTGATGGAATCCAATTATTTAATCTTTGGCCAGATCACAACTTTTTATTAAAAATCTATTTTTGATTGCAAAAATGGATTTCACGTCCTTAAAACCCCCTATTCCACTTTATAATCTCAACACCTTATATTTGTTATTCCAACAATTCCGACTAGATTTTGGAGGAAAAAAGTTGAAAAATGAATCGAATAAGGATCAAAATCATCTACTCTTTAAACTACACCTTTGTATATCATTTAAAATATCTAGAATTAAAGTAAGATGTCTTCAATAAGACCCTTTTTCAATTAAACAAAAAAATAAATCAAATCTATACAAAGAAATACCTTGTTAAAATAAACTCGAGTAGTTATCACTTTGTCATTATAGACTTTGATTGCAGTTCTCAACTTATTCTATTAATTTTAAACAACAACTATTTTGTAGAATTATTTATTTTTACTTATTGCGTCGAGAGGCGCTCTACAGCCCAGTATGGGGGAGATCTTGTAACGTTACGTAACTTTATTTTTATTAATAAAAAATATTTTTTTTAATTATAGGCCAAAATAAATGTCTGCCAAAAGAACAACCTAATATGGGGGAGATGTAATCTTCCTACCTAACAAAACAATAAAAAAGTAAAAATTTAATTATCCGTAAAAAAAATGTGGGTCACGAAAACACACAATATGGGGGAGATGTTGTAATGTTCCTATCTAACAAAATAATAAAAAATAAAAAATTCAATTATCCTCAAAAAATGTTGGCCTTGCACATAAACCATGTTCATGGTTTTAAAACCATGTGCAAGGTTTTAAAACTATGTGAACATGGTTTTAAAACCATGTTCAAGGTCTTCTAAACAACCCATGGTTTTATTATACATGGTTTAGGNGTTTTAAAACCATGTGCAAGGCCTCTTAAACAACCCATGGTTTTATTGTACATGGTTTAGGAGGGCCTTGCAAATGGTTTTAAGACCATGTGCAAGGCCGCCTAAACAACCTATGGTTGTAGGAGGGCCTTGCATGTGGTTTAAAACCATGTATGGGAAAAAGTTGTAATGTTCGTTCCTAATAAAATAAAAAATAATAAAAATATTATATGTCGGTCATAAATAATATTAAATATTAATAATAAAAATATTATATCTGAAGCTTAAATAAAAAGATGTGTCTTTTGGTTTGAATCAAATCAATGGATACCTAAGAAGAGATTCGATCCCTTTCGACGCTTGATAGAGCCTAGGATTTGGATCTACGCTGGTTTAAATTACAAAACAAAATTTAAATTTAACTCAAAATAATATTAATATCTCAAATTTAATATTAAATCAAAAAAGACTAATATTTTAAATTATATTAAAATTTCATGATATTCCATTTATAAGTTATACTAATAATATTGTGAATTCATAAGTTTATAATACTAAAATTGTCAGTTGATTTAAAATAGTAATAAACCACAAATTTAATAATATATAATATCAAATTTAATAATATATCATTTTAATAATATATTTGTATTAAATTTAAATTATAATATATTTATTATAAAATTTCTATTATATTTACGTCGTTAGGCGTTTTTCTTTGAACTTTAGTTCTAAAACACTGTAGATGTCATTGTCTCTTTGGCCAGTGGTGTTTTTACTCGTGTCTTCTCTTGGGATGAGCATTGTTCATAGGTTTTAACACGTGTCTTCTCCTCGGCTGCGCATTGTTCATAGGTTTTCTGTATTGTCCACCGATTTATGTAGCTTCACGTTTTTTTTTCTTCTACATTCCGAGGATTTTTGGAGAGCTGTGACTCTTGAGTTGGTCAGAACCACAGTTGTCCGGCGATTCTAGAGTGCTGTGAGGCGATTTCTAGAGAGCCCTGTAGAAGAGCGACTCTAGGGTTGGCCAGATGATTGGAGAATGGCGTCTGTTTTTTTCTCAGTTTTCTCAGTTTGGCATTTATTCTGAATTTATTAAACCCCATAGATAGCTTGCTATTCATGGAGGAGGTGGTTGAACATCTTGTCATGGCGACCGCCCCTCCCTCCTGCATAAATGGTGTTTATTGGTCACATTTAGTTTGCGGTTTTAAAGGATTTGCACTATTTGGGTTTGCACAGAGAAGTTGCATTGTTTCTAGGAATACCTTTGCAGGAATTCCGATTCAAAGAGCCAAAGAAGAGGAAAAAAACACAGGTACTTTGTTTTTCCACTCCTCCTGGATTTCATTCTGTGTAATTTCATTTCTATTGCAAATTTGTTGTGCAATTTCATTTTTCCACTCTCTTACAGTGTTCCGTGGTTTGGTAAATTATATATGCTGTTATGATTTTGAATTCCCAGTGATGCTTGCACAGTAATTTATTAGTTATGCTGGTTTATGCAGCTTCACGTTTTTCTTTCTTTACGTTGAAGTTAAAGTTGGCTTTTAAAATTGTTTCTTTAGGGAGCAGGCTGCTTCCATTGGGAATTTGCTATTATTGAAAACCTATTCATATTTTAACACCCGTCTAAGCTGGACTTCTTGGACTTATTTGGTGCCGAATCCCTGGATCAGAAATACCCAAATGCCTACAATTGTTTGAGGATATCATAATGTGTCTTTATTGTGCTTGTGTTTATAGCTAATGTGTTTTTCGTATGGTTATGTGAATTCCTAATTCAAGGTGTTGTATCTACGAGGGACTATTGAAATATAGCCAACTATGAACAACAAAAAGTTTAGAAAGACATTCCATTGTTATAAATGTGTGAGGTTTATTAAACAGAATTGTCTTTGGAGTTTTTGGCATAGTCAACTTTTCTGATAGGTTAGCTCAATTTGGGAAGTCGATTGTTCAGAAGTTTCAGAAGTTTTTCCTTGTATTGTTTATCTCAATGATATTGAAGATTCTGTCATCACATCTGATTTGAAGTTCAAAAACAGCCATGGCCTCAAAATCAAGGCGAGTTGCTTTAAATTCATTTTAGAAGGGCTTGAAACTTTCACACAGGTTGGCATGCACTTTCTCATTCATTGATCCCTCAGCATGAAGCGATGAGGATTATTGTATTTTCAGAAACACTTGGCGTTTTTTGTTGATATTCCAATAATTTGCATTGCCCTTTCTGAAATTTAATTCACACCCACATGCTGTATGCCTCTTCGATTTTGTCATGGCAACACCTCTAATCCTGGGCTCATCATGCCTCATATGGGATTTTGTTTATTTATTTTACTTTTGTCACTTCAAATGATTTTATTCTATTAAAATACAAAAAATAAGCATTTACAATGAGGAGGGGCCAATAGTAATCCTCTACCTTTAAACCAGCTCTCCTATGACCAATTCAGGTAGAAAAATCACCAAGGTTTTGGCTGTCATTAAAACAAAGATTAGAAAACAAAAGTAAGAGAGAGAACCTCTTACTAAAAACCAAAAAGTCTCTTAGAAGCATGAGATATTGTTTAAGCAATGAATCTAGCCACAATTCCAAAAAATAGGTGACAATCATCAAAACCTGGAACTACTTCTCCCATGAAATGTATAACATGCCTTTGCAAGTGACAAAATGAGCTATGAAGAAGTTAAGAACCAAGAAGAGAGAGTTGGGAGTCGGGCTGCTTAATATAAAAAAATTTGAGCTCCTTACCTGAAAAGCTCAGGTTGTTTGATCGAAGAGGGAACAAGAAAATGATGGATTTAGCTGGGAAAGTACTGTAGCGTCCATCGAAGAAAGCTTACTCTCCAAGTCCAAGCAATGGGGATACAAGGTTTGATGGTTTTCTTCTGTGTTGGCTACTGGCTTGCTTAGGCCAGCCAAGTTTGCTTATTTACAGTTGTCTCTCCCGTCCATCATAAGTTATAACAGTCTCCAAAGCGATCTAGTGCCTCTGTATCTTCAGCATCTCATCAAGGATGCTGTGAATTTAGTTCCAGTCCTCTATTTCCTTCTCTTTTTGCTTCACTTTTCACCTCATGTTTAAACTAACCCTCGACTCCTGGGTTTTACAAATAGCCTGACCAACTTTATTTCATGGCCTCCTGTTCATTCTCTGAAACTATCTGGAACATGAAAATTGGGCTGTAGAGTTGTTATGGGGATCCCTCTTCATAGTGCAGTGAGCTCCCTCTTCATAGTACAACTGTAGCTAGCACAGGTGCACCACGTCCAACTCAAGCTTGTGAACTTGTACACTGATCTGCACAGATTGGCACATATTAGAAAATTGTCATACCAAGAAATTTTTTCATAGGCCGTCTTAGGGGTGGCTTGCTTTTGTGAGAAAATGGGCTTCTAAGATAAGAATACGAAAGATCAAGCGAGACTCAAAGTAGGGTAACAATGGCCCTTTGAATAGAAGTAGTTTACACGTTAATTTTGTTCAAATGGACACTATGCCTCGACACAATCATGTACCAAAATTTTGGTACCATTAATGGCTAAAAAAAGAAGGAAGTGTTAGAGTTTATATCATTGCCCTGTGTATAAATTGTGAGATTGAAGTATGGCACAAACTTACAGTTATATAAAAAAATATGGAGTTCAGACGTCCATGAAAAGAGAATTCTTACCAAAGTTTTTTTATGATAATTTTAAAGTTTGTTGGTTGAAACTATGTAATACGTGTACTAGTCCAACAAAATTTGCAGTCATTGTGAAATGGAAATTAATGTAAACAAAATAAAGATAAGGTAAATTATACTCTGAAAAGGATAGCACCATCCAATTTTAATCGTAACAAATTGGAGTTGTCTCATGCTTCATCAAACTATTGCTTCACTCATTTTCTTTTCTAGGCTGATGTTGGATCTGGGATGCCACTTGCTTGGTATTAGAAACTGGCAGATTTCTGTTGGTTTCATCTGTCTTCCATATATTATGTGGAGAGATATGCTCAACCTTTGTTTTCTTTATGAAGCTTCCTGACTTCGCTCTTTCTCCATATAATTCTTGCCTAGCGGTGACAAACTCACAGTAGACTCACATTAGGGTCAGATGCATCAGTCGCACCAACAGACCTCAAAGTGCAATCCATAAATTTGATGACTCTGTTCATTGAATAATTATATCGTTCTGACTTCCAGCCTTCAGTGAAAATAACAGCCCGAGCTGGATAGTGTTGATCAGGCCAATGTTGATGGCATCTAAAGAGTGTTCTCAATGAAAGGTATTTAAGTTATCGACATTCCTGACTTTTCTTTTTCTTTATAGAATTTCTGCCTTGCAATGGCAATCTTACATTAGGTCCAGATGCATCAAGGGTAGTAGCATACCTCTGAGTGCAATCTGAAAAGTTGGTATCTTTGTTCAATGAATAATTACATCGTTCTAATTTTAAGCTTAGGTGAAAAATGGTGCAAGTTGGACAGTCCTGATCACGTCAATGTTTATGACCATCTAAAGGGAGTTCTCATTAAAAGGCATTGACAGGTTCTTGCCATTCATGATTATGCTACATGGGGTTGAGTACTAAAAAATATTTTTGTTGTTGAACATTGCGGATTTTTTGCATTTGCCTTCTGCACATAAACATCTATTAGCATGGCTTTAAAAGGGCAATCTTTGACAGATTTGGGTTTCCCTTCTTTAGTAACACCACTCGGTTGTCCATATGCTTCAACACCTCTGTTTGCTGCCCTATCTGTATTTTCAATTTTTATGTTTTCACTAAGTTCTTTAATAATGATGCATCTCCCATGTCTCTTGGATAAGTTTTTTCGGTGGATGTTATATCGTGTTATTAGTCATTGCTTAACTTGAACTAAGACTCTTGGTAATAAATTTGTATCAGTTTGTGAGTTTTTTACTATTACGACTTTATTCTATATTCAAAGCGTTCAAATTTATTCACTTTTCCATAGTTCAACTTAGGAATGATCTTCATTTTTGCAATGTGTACCCATTTCCTTGTTTGCGATAATATTGTCAAGGCTTTCCTATTTATTATGGTTTTTCTATAGATTTCAATTTATTCTAGATTTTGAAGTAGTAGAGGCTAGGAATTAAAGGCACACTTTTCTCTAACAATTTTTTTACAAAAGGAAGAATTTACTTAAAATGAATGCATGCATAACTTGTTCTGACATTTTGACCGCTGCCACTTCTTGTTGGCACTACTTTCATGTAAACTATTTGGATCTTGGAGCTTTATGTAACAATTAATAATGTTGGTTTTCATGGAAAAATGTTATGTCTGTTATTATTCTCAAAATATAATATATTCAAAGTTTCTTTTTAACAATGTTGGATCCTTTGACTTCTATGGACGGTGGTAAATGGAATATGTTGAACCTTTCATTTAATCTTTGTCACCTAGTATGTTGGATCCTTTTATTTATAGTTGGTTTTGGTTATTCCTACATACACAGTAAACATTACTAAGTGACCCTACCAACTCCTCTTAACCTCTATTCTATATTCCTAACCTTATCCCATTGCTACAACTCTTATTTATTCTTCATCCATTGCATCATCGCTTCTCCTTCGTTACCTATCCACTACAATGAATAAGAATTCCATTATCCTCTCCCACTCTTTTCAACACATAAAGGTTGTATATAATGTACATATATTGTGATAGGAATTTGATGTAAACTTACAAGGTCATTTGGCTAAATAATTGAAACATTTTGTATATATTTTTAGTATACATTTTGTATATATTGTTAACCATAGTGATATTAAACTTTTAGAAGAATATGATCAACTCAAGTGGTCCAAGAATAGTGGAACAAGGGCCAACACTATCAAGTTGGGTTATGCTGCAAGCATTGAAGAACGCCTTCTTTCATATAGAGTCTATTTGGGCAGAGTGGTATAGAAATCAACATTTCCTTTAAAAATAAAGATTATTTTATGGTTATAAATAGCCAAGAAGCTGTTAACCTAGGATAATAGACATAACAGAAACTAGACATGCTAAGATATGCATAGTTTGCAAGCACGATTTAGATATTGTAGATCACTTGTTCATGGCCTTTTATTTCGAGTTATCTGTTTGGAAGGAGGTAGCTCTTGTCTAAGTAGGATGAGATAAGAGTAATTTGGTTAACAGTCTCTTCGCACACAAGGGCTCAAAATTTATGCAAAAAACTTACATATCTGACATAAAACACTTTCTTGTGAATTCTCAAGGTGCTCTTAGAGAGGAATGTAAGGAAAAAATGTGGCACTTTTTTGCAAAGAAGAGCCTTATCTTTAGTAGACATATTTGAAAGTTTGTTGAAGGGTAGATTTGGTATGAAGTTATGATGCAAATATGAAGTAGTTATTGAGGATTGTTTTGGCACATTTCACAAAGAAAATAACTTTCCTTATGCATGGAATTAAAAAATTATTCCCATGAAGCAATGGATATATGAAAACCTGAAATGTTTGAGTGTAGAAAGTTATCTTAATTAAAGGGCCATGTAGAGACCTTGAAGTTTTTAAGCTTGGATGTGGGAGCAATACTAATACTAGAGTAGAATTTTTAGCACTTTGGCCATCATTACGGGTCGCCAAAGATATTTGTCTACCTTACCTACATATCTTTGGCGACTCCTCGGTGATTATAAATTGGGCAAAGGGGGAATCCACCCTTGACATGGTGAACCTTGAGGCTTGGTGCTACAACACCATATTACTCATATCCTCATTCACCTGGGTGGATTTCAGTCATGTCTATAGGGAACATAACAAGAGGGCATACATCTTATCCATGGAGGGTTTGTGTATGGCTCCTAGTCATCTCTTACTTACTGAATCTTATGATGATGAGTTTATTGGGGAAGTCTCAATCCAACTTTTTAAGAATTTGCTCATTCTATTTCAGATATTTATCTCATGGATTTTTTTGAGTTGTTTATGGTTATGCTGAGCAGCAGTTACAGGAATTTTGAGAGTCACTTGCCTGCTTTGGATAAGGTGTCTGGGCTCTTGTTATGTTCTTTATGGACATTTCTCTAAGTGATGTATATACTGCTCACTTATGAGAGGACCTTTTCATGTATTGATACCTAGGTGCTGATAGTATTTTTTCACATCTTGGGTATAGTTATATTTCTGTTTTGAACTGCATTGTAATGTAATATTGACTGTTCTGTTTGATCCATTGGGGTACGGACAGTTGTTTGATGATGTACAAGGTTACCTTTGTTTCATTAGAATATCAAGGAACTGTTTTTTTCGACTGAAAAAAAGCTTAAAACCTCAAGTGAACTTAGGATCAAGAATATTAACTTATGTTTTAGATACTCTAAGGTCAGGAAGACAATGTGATATTAACTTTTTCCTTCAAATTTTTCATTGACAATGTGATATTAACTTTTTTCTTCATTTTATCTTAGTTTAGGGTTGGGAAGAGAGCAATCTCTGTATCTTTACCGAATGTAATATTCTCATCATCCTACCACAAAGACAAGGAATTAAGTCTAGAATCCACTTAAAGTCTTAAAAGTGATTTACACGTAGTAGATCAATGAACAGATTTAGTATTATAATTATTATCTTATATTACAAGTAGTAGATCAACAAGAATATCAAGAGTAGTTTGATATATTTGAACTACTTATATAATTTGATTCAATCTTTTGAATAACATATCATAGCTTTTTCATTGTGGACAAAAAAAACAAGTTCAAAATCCATTACAAATTGCAAATTTGCTTTGATACGTTTTATTATAATCAAACTTTCCTTACTTTCTCCTTTATATTTGTTTATTTTGTCATTTATAAATTTCCCAATATTTATTTTATTTTATACTAACTTTAGCTTTAGAAGTTTTCACCTAATGGTAAAAGAAAAACTCCTTAGTCTTCGTGTATGAAACGCCCACCAAATTGCAGGTTATTCATGTACCAAAAAATACATGTTTTTATGTGTTCTTTTAGAACTAAATCCTATCAAATTTTAACCAACTGCAAATTTAGAACCATATATTGGCCACAATCTACCCACATGTTTATATCTAGATTGATCCATAGATTTCACTTTACACTCTTGAACAATCAATACCTTGTGGGAGCTCTGTATTCTTCTTTAGTTTGCACTTTCTTTGCTCCAGGAATCAAGTAAACACCTCCTTTTTATCTCAGGGAAAAAACAACATACCCTTTGGCTTTTGACTCCTTTTTTTAGCCTGCATATATATTGTTTTCATGTGCCTTCTAGACTTTCTTCCCATCCTCTTCGTGACTGTGTTTTTCCTTCAACCTTCCTTCCCATCCTCTTTGTGACTGGCGCGTGGTTGTGCTTGCCCTTTAGGGCTGGGCCCTGCCCTGTGTTGGCCTTCCAAGACCTGGGTTGTGGCTACTATGACCTTCTTTTGTTGGCCATGGGATGAGGTCTTCACCTCCTTTACCTACCCATATAGAGCTAGCTTTTCTTCCTGCCCTGTTCAGAATTGATGCTCGTACTTGCTAAGATTGGTCATGCCACGCCCCGACCCCCAACCCTAAAGGGAATACACAACCACTCTCCACTATAGAGAGGTCATAACATTAAACATAGGCTTTAAGAACTTCAACTAACCAACAAGGTTATTACAATTTCATCATATGTGCCTTGCCTTATTAGACAACGAGATAGGTAATTGAAGTGAATATGACATGTTACTTGGCAGCAATTGCATAGCTTCCATTGCCATTACTGAAATAAGTAGGCAGTCATTAATAGAATTTGTGCCTTCCTGGTGCACCTTAGTCCTATCTCTTGTTTACTCATTTATTTTCTACCCACGTGTTTATATCTGGATTGATCCATAGCTTTCACTCTACACTCTTGAACAATCAATACCCTGTGGGAGGTCTGTATTCTTCTTTAGTTTACACTTTCTTTTCTTCAGGAATCAAGTAAACACCTCCTTTTTATCTCAAGGAAAAAACAACATATCCTTTGGCTTTTGACTCCTTTTCTAGCCTACATATACATTGTTTTCATGTGCCTTCTAGACTTTCTTCCCATCCTCTTCGTGACTAGCACGTGACTGTGCTTTTCCTTTAAACTTTCTTCCCATCCTCTTTGTGACTGGCGCGTGGTTGTGCTCTCCCTTTAGGGCTGGGCCTCCAAGAGCTGGCTCGTGGCTACTATGACCTTCTTTTGTTGGCCATGGGATGCAGTCGTCACCTCCTTTACCTGCCCATATAGAGCTAGCTTTCCTTCCTGCGCTATTTAGACTTGATGCTCGTACTTGTTAAGATTGGTCATGCCACGCCCCATCCCCCAGCCCTAAACAGAATACACAACCACTCTCCACTCTAGGGAGGTCATAACATTAAACATAGGCTTTACGAACTTCAAGTAACCAACGAGGTTATTACATTTTCATCGTTTGTGCCTTTCCTTATTAGACAATGAGACAGGTAACTGAAGTGAATCTGACATGTTACTTGGTAGCAATTGCACAGCTTCCATTTCCATTATTGAAATAATTAGGAAGTCATTAATAGAGCTCCTACCTGCATGATGCTCCTTAGTCCTATCTCTTATTTACTTAGCTATTTTCTTTTTCTAACTTGTTGTAAATTATGAAAACATAAGTATGCATTAATGCATAAGTTTATACATCTTGGAAATAGTTTTTTACTTCTGCACGTACGTGCATATGACATCTTCAGTTTGGATTTTATTGTTATACAATGATGACACACAAGAAAAAAAATACCTACATTGAGAGAGAGAAGATAGTCAAGCCCTTTGTTGACCTGTGCATCACATCATTAGTTTGAATCTCCTCCCTATACAGTGATGGAAAAAAATGCAAAGCTATATATGGAAGATTAGAGGATGAATAAAGTGTGTTGCGGGAGAAAAGTAGAAGGAGGGGTGTATTGAAGCGAGGAGAATGAGACTCAGTAAAATACATAATGAGGGTCGTAATTAGGCAGTGGGTTGAGCAGAAGGGATATGTTGAGAAGGGTCGAAGTATCCAATAAATTCCTTGCTGGATAGTACCTCTAATACACTTTAAGCATTTACTACCTAACTTTGCATGCTTCCATTGTATGCTTTTCTTCTCACATTATATTAAAAAAAAGTCAAAAACTACTGTCTTTCTGTCACTTTTTTACATTCTACTCTTCTGCCTGCTACAGTTTCAGTGTACGTATGGCATGGTTGTATGTGACTCCTGCAATAGTATATATATATATATACACACACACACATATGTATATATACACAAAAAAATCCATATACGTACATATTTGTTTCCTCTTACTCTCAGTGTTTCCCCCGCATAATGGAGGCACCCTTGACAGAAAATGCGATATCTTCTTTGCTGTCTGGTTTTGTACATCTTCAGCCACTTTTGTAGGTTTTTTTGCTCCAGCCATTTGGACCAATAAATGCAACTACTCCACATTTTCGAATTAATCTCTCTAATGGTAACAACACGCATCAGACTTTGCTCCCAACTACCTTCAACTCCCTCATATCAAATGGAGAACTCTAAGAAGGCTCTGTCATCAAGCTCTCTAAGTGCACCTGCATCGTCGTCCATAATAACACGTACTGTCTTCTGCCCATTATTTTAAGCCCTCTCTTATGTAGCTTAGCCTATACATTTTTACCTACCACCAACATCATCAATTTTATAACATCTTTACTAATTCTTGCCTTTTGTTCTCCTACAGGACTATTACAATACTTGATCTTGAACTGGTCCACCGCAAGCTTGCCCTTGTTGGGAGCCCTGTTCCTCTTTTACTACCGACTAGTTTTGGCATTCCAATTGGTTCATCAACTAGCCAATCCAGCCGCCTCACAGAAGAAAGCGATGTTCACTCATCCCAAGCATCAGATACACCAATATCCATGCCAACTACTGTAATTCCATTCAAAGCACTCAATACCAACTATAAAAAATGGTCCATCCAAGGTTGCGTGCTTGCCAAGACACCCCTCCATGAATACACCAACCAACGCGGCCCAGGGAAACTATTTGGCTTTGACCTTCTTGATTGTTTTGGAGAAGAGATCCATGTCTTTGCCTTTAACAAATTTGTTGACACCTTCTATTCCCTTGTTGAAATAGGGACAATGTACATTATCTCGAATGGCACAATCAAAACAAGCAACCCTTCATATAAGCATTTGAACAACCATCTTGAGATTGTCCTTTCATCTACGTCGACCATCCACCCTTGCCTCGATGCATTTCCCTCCATTCCTTTACATTCCTTCCACTTTAAAACAATCAATGACCTCCAAAGTTTACCTTCAAATTCCATGGTTGACCTGGTTGGCCTGGTTAGCTCTGTCTCGCCTGCATCTACAATTCGAAAAAAAGACGGTTCTGAAACAAGTAGGAGAACCGTCTGCCTCAGAGACACATCCTGTTTTAGCATCGATGTCACACTTTGGGGTCATCATTGCCACACTGAGGTTTCACATCTTGCTTCACTATACTCCTCCGACCCACCACCTGTCCTTGCAATAAAGGGTGGCTGTCTTACGGATTACAATGGTAAAACAATTGGAAGTGTTCCCAGTAGTACCATCCTTATCAATCCAGATATTGAGGCAACCCATCACCTTAAAAAATGGTACACTGATCATGGATTTCGCGCTACGTCGCCATCCTTGAGGCACAAATACATAGGATATATGTCTCGAACACACCCATCTAAAACAATCCTCAACTTGCAAAGCATGCAACCCTCTAATAAGGCCCTGTGGCTCTTTATACGCGCTTCCATTGTTGACATTAACATGGATGACTTCCACTTCCTTGCATGCCCTCTCTTTATTGATGGCATTCAATGCATGAAGAAAACTACACATGGAGCTTTCAACACTTGGCATTTCAACAAATGTGATGGTGAATTCACAGAATGTGACTACAGATACATTTTAATGCTTTCCTTGCAAGACCACATAGGCCAAATCAACGGGGCCACAACTTTTGATGATGCAGCCAACAAACTACTTGGTGTCTTTGCAAAGGATTTATGCATGCTCGCCACCGAGCCCTCAGCCATAAAGGATATCTCTCTACATGTAACTTCACGCCAATACCTGTTCACCTTGTCCATTAAGACAGAGACTTTCAACTCTAGTACACGCTTGAAGACAACCATTGTCAATTCTGAAGAGCTTCCTTATGCTGTTGCATCAACCAAGCTCCTTGAAGAAATATCCGCACTCACTACTCAAAGCCATCCTGTTGCACGTCGTCTCTAACCTCCCCTTCATACACTCCACCCTCGGCTATTCCAACCACCGCTTTTACTCACCCTCCCACATCTTACTCTTCCCTCACTCCTTTCTTCTACCTCCGTATCTTCGACACATCGTACCCTACAATACACCATCCCATCTCTCCAAATGCATTCCACCTCATCTCGACCCAATTATGTTTCTTCCACTTCATCATGATCACTATATTCCCCCCCCCGCTTTTCTTCCTTCATTGCTTGTATATAGAATTTTCCCTTACTTTCCTGTCTTTTTACAAAGATCTGCAATGTAATTAACTACTATAAATTTTGTGCTCACATGACATATGTGTTATCGTATACATTACATGTTTTTTTTTAAAGCACGCCATACATATGTGTCCATGCAACATTTCATGTTTTCTTACATGTATACAATGTTTATTATGTCATATACGTGGATTTCTTTTTTCTACTATGCTGCTCCTTGGTTGCTTTTCACATACATACATGCTCCACATACATCACAAAAATGCTTTATACCTTCTTTCTTGCAAAAACTTTCGCAGTGCATTGTTTTCTATATGTAGACATACATTCTTATTTGTACTTTGCATATCTTGCTTTTAATGTACATGCCTCGACTTTTTCTTACAATAACACATTTATAACATTTGAAGTTCCCATCAACGTAGACAACTTCCCCTTCGCATGGCCTGGGGTTTAACAATCTACAAATCACAAGGAATGACCTTACAGAAGGCAACAATCGACATAGGAAACATCGATCTACAAGGGCTAACATTTACTGCAGTTTCAAGAATTAGACAACTCACTGACCTACGCATAATGCCATCTTTTTCTTTTGCTTGCTATGCATGTATGAAGGATAGCCCTTCTGTCCAACTAAAAAAAAAGAGGAAACTTTAATTGCTTCCAGATCAATTCCAACACACGTTGCTTAACATAGTTGCTCACATATGATTACACCCATGCATTGCTTCCCACACCTCTTCTCAGTTACACAGAAAATAATAAACAAACAACACCATAAAAACAAATACTATCACTTTTCGCTTGCTAAAAACCAAAACAAAACAACCTTGCCTTCTTCCCTCCCCCCGTTCAGCCCCCCAAAAAACACTCCTGCACTCATGCATATATTTTTGTTCATTTGCTTCCAACATCTTAACTTCGTTTTGTTTCATCTACTTGAAACTACCATAACATTACACTTAGAACATTCTTTTCTCTCTGCAATAGAACAAACAAATAAAATAACATCAAAATGTCCATTACACAAGTTTTCAACTTTTTTTCCTTTCATCTATGATGTGAATATGTTATTGATTTTGTTATTCGCTACTATGAAAAAAAAAAACTGTCAGTATAGCAGTTCAATTACAAAAAAAAATGTGCCTTCCTTTACTCTATATTATTTGAACATGTTAAGCTTTTAATGGCTCTGTTTTCTCTCTTCCTAGCTTTTTGACAACAAACATGGACATGCAATACCTGAACACCATTGCCGACTTATGCAAGTAGATCAATGAACAACAAGCATCGCTACAACAAATCGAAGCATGCTTCCAATCGACTTCAAACATCCCATTGAATCTGATTCACCCTACTATTAAGCTTCTCTCAGAAATAAGAGCCTTCCTTCAACGCATGATCCATATGCATGAAAGGGACACCATGCGCAAGATCCGCAAAGACTTAGTATCCCACCACCCTTGTCTTGCTCAATATATAAACATTACATGGTGTTGTCGTTGCCATAATCTTTCTTACATTTATGACTAAATCCTCTTCCTTGCTTGTAGTTCCCTTTTCCCTCTCCTTACAACCCAACAACCCTTCTTCTTTGATTCCCACACGTTCTTCAGTTGCCATTACTACCCTTCACTTGTATGTACTACCTTGTCCATAACCTATGCTTTAATTGAATAAATGTATTAGCCTTTTTTACACATGGAATGCACAAACATTATACATATTATATGCTTCCACTACTACCACAGTACATGTACATTTATTATATTTCCATTCTACTTGCATGTAATGCACCTCTCTAAAGTATATACTCTATCAAACAAATGGTTCTTTTACAAATACAATGCAACAAACTCTATGTAAATAGAAACAATTCACAATATACTAAGTTCTTAACTTCTGTTGTACATTTAATCCATGTATATATTTAGCTTCTACTTCTTGTCATTACACATATGTATATTCTTTTTCCCATGGAGTCCCTATACTTGGTTTCAAAGTAAATATGTTGTCCATTTGTTACTTCTACTCAATTTAGACTGTTTGTACATTAAATTGGTTTCAAATATTCACAATTCTCATTTCGTTTCAAATACTCTCTTATGATCAGAGAAATAGTTCACACTATACTGTATGTACATAGAAACAGTTCACAATATATACTAAATTCTTAGGTTCTGTTGTACATTTATCCCATGTGTATATTTAGCTTGTACTTCTTGACTTCATACCTATGTCTATTTTTTTTCCCATGGTGTCCCTATACTTGGTTTGAAAGTAAATTTGTTGCCCATTTTTTAACTTCTACTACAAGTATACTATTTGTACATTTAGTTGGTTTCAAATATTCGCGATACTAAAATCGTTTCAAAATACTCTCCATAAGAGAGTATATGGTCTGTAAGTAAATAACTGTTGCAACAATTTGTTAGTCGATTTTTTAATTTACTAGTATAGCTGCTTCATCTGTACATGTCATCTCCTGTTCCCGCCAATGCAAGCTTCCTTTCTGGCATGCAAAGCATCCAACTCCAAACTAAAAGGTACTGTCCTATCTACTTTTATTTTCCATGCTATTTTTCCATTTTATACAAGAAGAAACAAAAAATACTTTATTTTGCCCTCTTACATTACATGTATTGCAGCTCAAATTCAACATCACAGAAGAATACAAAAAACACGCTTAACATCTATGCCTCCCTTTCCAGCCATTCATGAAGGTCTACATATGGGTACGCGGTTTTTCTCTCTTGTTACAGGATTCTACTTTCTTTTTCGCTTCCTTCACTTTGCAAATTAGTTTCTTCTCTACAATATATCTCAATCTTAAAAAAATTATTTCCTATCTTCAGGTTCCCATTGCCTTTTTTTATTTACGTGGGTAGATGTTGCAATGCCTTCAACCTCAACGCTTTCATGGTAAGATACACTCATTGATTTTGGTAGACATTACTTGTAAACCACTCTTTCTTATTAGAATTACATATGGGATACATCATCTTTTTCATTATATGTACATATGCTCATAATATTTAGTACATGCTCACTTCATATGTTCTTTGTGAAATTATCTTGGACTGATGGTTGTCCTGGTTTTTGTCTTCACCCACTTAGGTCGAGTACACCTTTTTTCCAACTGCTTGCACGCTGCCATCAAAGAATTGTAGATTACTACGAAGAAATGTTTTTTTAAGGTCATGTATCCAATCTCACCAATTTGTCCTACAACAATCTCAGTTGGTCAATCCCACAAATTCATGCCAAGACCTTCAGGTAAGAACAACTCTGCCAAATAAGCCATGTTTAATGTATTGCGTATTGTCGATCATTGTGTCCTGAAGTGAAATAGGTCAATTGACATAAATTCCATAAATTAATACTAGTTGCTGGGCTATTACTGCATGCAACCCTTTTGTTTTGAGCACAACTTAATATTGTTCTAATACAAATATCTAAGTCTCACAGGTTTATGAAAATGGGCTTGCACAATGTCATTTAATTTATTTCTGAGAAAGTTATTATCTAAAAGCCTGGGTTAATTCTACTTTTTTTTTATTGCTCTTATCGTGGCTTCTAAAGTTCTGTGCAAGGCTCTCTTTTGATTTGTATGTGTGAAATATCCGTGGATGTAACTTGTAAGTGATTAAACTACACACAATTTCCTGATTGTTTAATAGACAGTAATGCTCATTTGCCTTTTCAATATGTCAGCAAGTGCTTTATATTGATATTGATATTCATCATGGGGATGGTGTGGAGGACGCCTTCTACAGTACTGACCGAGTCATGCCCATGTCATTTCACAAGTTTGGAGACTGTTTCCCAGGCACAGGCCACCTTAAAGATATAGGATGTGGGAAAGGAAAATATTATTAATTAAATGATCCCTTGAATGATGGAATTGATTACGAGAGCTACGATAATCTCTTTAGGCCTATAGTACAGAAGGTCATGGAAATATATTAGCCGGAAGCAATTATCTTACAATGTGGAGTAGATTCTTTATCAGGTTATATGCTACGTTGTTTCAATTTGTCAGTCAAAGGGCATGCAGACTGTGTTCGATATCTTCGGTCATGTACTATTCCATTGTTGCTTCTTGGAGGCAAGGGTTACACTATTCCCAATGAGGTCAGTATTCTTTTCCTGTTGTTGGTGTTATGAGGTTTAGCTTATCTATTCATATCTTTCTTCAAGAAGCAACACAGATTATCTATAGGTGTTAAACCCCAAGATAAGTTGCCTCACAATGAGTGCTCTAAATATTTTGGGCCATATTATACCCTTTTACTGCATGCAAATCCTGCATCCCAAAAAAGTAAAAAATTCTACAATCGAAGGGCCTCTTTAGTCTTGCTTCAATAGTGTTGCTTTTCTTTACCTTCCTTTTCTTCACTTCAATCCATTTCACCTGCATCAAGAACTAGCTATTGGCAATTTTATCATCCTACAAACTTGTTGAATGTTCTTTAGCTTCCAGTTCTAGAGGACGAGTTGCCAGCCTGCCAAGTATTGTCCTTTGTGGGAGTTTCTTGTGCAATCCCATTATCTATACGAGGACTTAGACAGTTCCTAGAAACTCTAATGTTTGTCCATTGGACCATTTGTCATCAAGAGGTCTTCTGTGTGCTGTTCTGAATATTTATTCAAAGTTTAGAGGTGGTGTTATTGGTTAAGGTTGATGCCATTGCCATTATAGTCTTGTTGCAGTGCAGACTCCACACTACTATTTTCAATCATCCAATATCAACAAATTGTTGGATTTCTTGCATCAAATCATGGTCTAGTGCCCCGCAATCTTCCTTTCCAAAATGCCTTTACAAAGCCATGTTGTCCATTTTACTAGCACTGTAATGCATGTTTTTCAGGTCATTGGTTAAACGGTTTGATCTTTTCCTTCTTTAATCCAAACACAACACGTTCTATTGCTTTGAGTTGATCATTTTACTTCAGTGCCCCCAATATTCAGCCATTAGGGTTAGGAAAATAGTAGAAGGAATATCCATTAAGAGTATTTTAATTTTAACAAATGTTTCTTATTACTGCTTTTTAAGAGGTGTTTTGGGCTTTATGAGTTTGCTTTGATGGTAAAGGGATTCTCTTACAAAAATTGAAAAAAACTTGATACTTTTGCTTGTTGTCTGTTTATTTCATTTTAGTATTTGGTTTTCACATGAGCTTGTACTATCTAATCGTATTGGAGAATTGTTTGATTGACTTGTTGTAAAATCTCTGTCCCATGCATTTTACTTGCATTTTACTCCTGGCCAAACTACAAATCTTGCTCAATGCTCTCTTAAATGCATTATCCTTGTGACTTATTTGCATCCCTGTTTTCTGAAGCCATGTCTGATGTATTTTAACTATGGCCCAACTGCACATCTTGAGCTGAAACTGTGTCTCATCCATTTTGTGAAAATCCCATGCGCATATCCTCCTTAGATGTGGGTTTTTCCTAGATTTCTTATTCATAACTTGTTTTTCAATCATTTTCCATACATTTAGTTTATATCTCACTGCAAATTTGGCACTGGAAACATTTTAAATGCAATTATATTTCTCTGTGACTGTTTGTAATGCAACTTATCCATGATCTATATGCAGATTCCAGGGGTATCTATTTGCCAAGTTCCTCTTTCTTTTCATTTGGTTTAAGCTGGTTTGAGTAATATTCCCCTAGGTTGAAAGCTGCACTGTAGAACATGAATTTCTTTTGGCTTAAATGCCAGATTTGAAGGGCATATATTCTCTCAAGTTTGTTTGAGACTTGCTTTTTGATGAACCCTTTGGTTGTTCGAGACTTGTTTTTTTGCTTCATCCCTTTTTGACAAACAATTTGTTTTTTTGCTTCATCATTTTTTGACAAACCATTTGGGTAGTGTAGAAAATAGTGAGAATGGGAGCTTAATAAACTGCTTCATACTCTATCACATTGGTGTCACCTTTAAGCATCAACCCAACTTTTGCATTAAAAAAACTTGAAATTTTCAGATAAATCCTAATCCTGACTTTGTCAGACTAACCTGACGACATGTTACATGTAATTTAAACTGCTTAATACTATCGCATTGGTGAAATTTATCTTTAACCATCAACCCAACTTGTCACTTGTGCATTAAAAAAAACTTAAAATTCTCAGATTTACCAAAAATAATAAAATTGTTGAGCTTCTAAATGTCTAGATAAGGCATGATCCTGACACTTTCAGACTAACCTAACCACCTGTTACCCGTAATTGCTAATTTTTGGTTGTTAGTTTCTTCTTAGTATTGCTGGAAGTGATAACAATCAGGTGGGTGTATTTAGGTTGGACTAGAGATTTTGGTTTGGTGTGGTGATGGGAGTATGATTATAAATTCTAGGGCCTGCACAAGCAGTGGATCATGTGCTTCAACCACTCAATTTGTTGAAATACTAAGATCCTACGCGAGAGGAAGGATTTGCATCATTTTACAGAGCACGTGGGGCATCTCTTATTGGCATTGCACCCTACATTGCTGTCAACTTCTGTATTTTTGACTTGTGAGTCTAGATTCTAGTCTGTATGTGTCCTTTGAAGTTTATTATTTGAAATATATGATATTCTATATGTGATGATCCCAAATAAATTTTTATTGTGTTTAAAAGGTTTAAATGAACAAGAAGTTTGCATGATCGAGGCACATGACTTTTGGAATATCATTTTAGATCAACGTGTTTAACATTTATATAGTCTTGGTTACTTTAGTTTCTCACACGTTCATTTGTTCAAATGGCAGAGTTAAGAAGTCTCTTCCAGAGGAATATAAGAAGAAGACAAAGGCTTCTTTTGCCACAGCTATTATTTCAGCCTCTTTTGCTACAATTTTGTCCTACCCGCTTGACACTATCAGGCGACAGATGCAAATGAAGGGATCACCATACAAGACTGTTTTTTATGCTTTCCCAGGTAAAGGGATTATATTCCCAACTTTCTAAAGACAAGGGAAAATAATATCATTTCTCAAAATTTTCCTCTCCGATAATTATAATTATACTCTTTGTTTTCTCTACTTCTGGAAAAGTAGCCATGGATAAAATATATTTCTTTGAGGAATGGGCTAGGTGGAGTCATTATTTACTTTGATTCTCATGCCATTTTATACTGCATGTTCACTTATTTGAAACTCATGACTTACTGACATTTGTGAATATGGAGTAGGATAACTGATAAGTTTGTTATTTTATGATAACTCATAGCATTAGTCTTCATTCTGCAGGTTTAATTCAAACAAACCATAGTCATTTTGCCTGCATTTTGGAGAAGCATGTCTTTTATGTCGTGCATATCACAGAAAAGTCATCCAAGTTTCAATGGATCTTTGCTGGTGTCCATATTCAATACAACCAATGCACTATTTAGATTTAAGGCACCGTTACATATAGTCATGCATAAACATGAGTTGATGGATCATCACACCCTCAATTTAAACATGTCCATTGGGTATGTTGCATATCACAGTTTAGATGGTTTGCTAGGTATATACACATATATTACACATTTAGGCTCATACAAGCATGGAAAATTGATGGATGACCACACCCTCAATTTAATTTGAATCTGTGGATGTAAGGTTTGCTTCCAGTGAAAGGTGCATATTAGAGTCACCTGAATTTAGATTTGTGAATATGGAGTAGGATAACTGATAAGTTTGTTATTTTATGATAACTCATATCATTAGTCTTCATTCTACAGGTTTAAGTCAAACAAACCATAGTCATTTTCCTGCATTTTGGAGAAGCATGTCTTTTATGCCGTGCATATCACAGAAAATTCATCCAAGTTTCTATGGATATTTACTGGTGTCCATATGCAATACAACCAATGAACTATTTAGATTTAAGGCACCGTTACATATACTCATGCATAAACATGAGTTGATGCATCATCACACCCTCAATTTAAACATGTCCATTGGGTATGGTGCATATCACAATTTAGATGGTTTGCTAGGTATATACGCATATATTACACATTTAGGCACATACAAGCATGGAAAATTGATGGATGACCACACCCTCAATTTGAATCTGTGGATGTAAGGTTTGCTTCAAGTGAAAGGTGCATATTAGAGTCACTTGAATTTAGATTGCTAATGTCCCTATTCACTGTATCCAATGCACCAAATTCACTGCACTGTCACACATATAGGAAGTGGAACATACAAACATGAAAATTTGATGGATCACTGCACCCTCAGTTTGAACCTATGAATGCAAGGTTTCCTTCTAGTGCAGGGTGCATATTAGATTCACCCGAGTTGGGACTATTAGTGTACAATTTAATATACCCGATGCACTATCTAGATTCAATCCATGGCTACACATATGTCCACATAAATGCAAAGAGTTGATGGATAACCAGAACCTCAATTTGTATGTTTGAGTGTAAGAATTGTTTCTAGTATATTTTTATGACAAAAATGGGTTGATATAGTGTGGTTTCTCTTGTATTTTTTAGGTTTTAAACAAATGTAAGAAGGATTCAGGTATGGAAACAATTTAAAGCTCCGTGGAAAAGAGTTTGTTGGGCTTGCAATCTGTAATGCCAGTTTTTCAGTAATAAGGCCAAAATCTGTTGCCTCATGGGCACCAAATTTAACTACCAATTATCTCGGAGACTCAACATTACCTCCAGGCTCCACTGCAGAAGATTCCAGAATCTGTAGATTTGTCAAGATTCCTGAATTTGCAGGTTTTGGCTAGAGATGTAATCATTGATAAATACTTTGTTTGCAATTGTTTCAGTCATCTATTGATGGATTGGATGATAATGAATCGTGGCTGGCAGCTCATTGTATCATCTAAAACAATATCATGGGTACTCATATTGTCTTCAATTGTGTCAATTGATGTATGATGGATTCATAGTCGTTAGTTTGGCTACTTATCATACATTGTCAAGAGTGTTCACTAATACTGTGTTATTACCTTGAATTATCAAATGTATAATATATATACTGAAATCTTTGCTTTTACTCTTCTTGATGTTCTTTTCTGTATTTGGGAAGTGCAGGAAATGTCTTCAAATTTGTACCATTTTTGCCAAACCATACAGTGCTATCATGTCTACTTCTTGAACATGACTTTTGTTAATGTGAGAAGTTAGAACTATATAAACCGTCGTCAAATGTTTGTTTTCCAAGCTGCTTTGACAACCTATGCTAGCACAATTATGAACTTTGGAACCACAAGGACAACAAGTAATTCCAGATTATGACTACACATTGGCTTCTTTTTTTCATCAGATATATTTCTCCCATGCAATGGCATCTTCATTGTATAATGTAATGTTAAACTGTTAGTTTTCTGATTTTTCAATACATTGAAGTGCTCCATTTTTTTTGGTATTAATTGCAATCTCCCACTACCTCACTTCAATGTTACACTTTTTTTCCTCACTTACCCGTTAACAACTACCTTATCGCGTATTATTGCACCTTCCTTGGGGCAATTGCTAGTATTTAAATTTTAGATTAAAAAAAACTCTTTTTCATTAATTGAAAAGCTGACATTCCTAAAGGCATCATGTATAATGGCCAGGGGTTTTGATCCCGGGTGTGGACGACCCCAACCACCCAACCTATAATAAGAACCCCACTTTTAAATTTGTATATTTTTTATATAATGAAATTTGTATATTATTAAAAAGATTTATATATATTCTTTTTAATTATTATTAATAGTCATTTACTTTTGTAAAACAAGAGCCACTAGGGGCAATGTCATTGCAATTGCTAATAAAACATACCATACTTTTGCCACAAAATTATAATAAAAAAGAAAATTATTTTATCACAAATATTTTAGATATCAATAGATTTGTGAGTGTTTTGTCTAAACAAAAATAATTGAATAAAAAATAGAAAACATGTGCTAAGCACCCTTCTTCATGATCAAAGACCCAATTTGTTATTGTTGTTTGGGGAATAAACAATTCTTTATATTTTTTTTGGACCATACATTACTATATTCCATTCATTATCTTTTTTAATATGAATATGTGTTCAATATGAATATTTGGTTAACACTTTATGGCTTTGTTGGGGAATGCGCAAATAAAATAAAATGAAATGAATAGTTTATTTATTTTATGATTGGGATTTGTTTGGTAGATTTTGGTGGGAATTAATAATTTTTTTGTTAAATTTAATTTGAAAGTGTTTAAATTATGTTTTTAAATGTATAAATGAATTTAGCATCTTCAAATATTACTACAACACTTTTATTATGTAATTTTCACAATTAATATAACTTTAAGATTTTTTAAAGATTTCCAAACAAAATTTAAACAAAACAAACTAGTAAAACATAATCTAAAAAATTGAAAACTTAGAATATTTAAAATACTCTAAAATAAAATAATAGAAAAAACTAGAATAATAATGAAGTCCCAACTTAAGATTTTTTAAAGATTTCTTTCCAAAATCGAAACAAAACAAACCAAAAATCATTTTCCAAAATAAAATAATGAATGGAAAAAAATGATAATAATGGAGTCCTAGAAACAATCAATGACTTTTTGAATGTTTAACTTTGATATTTATATTATTTTCCAAATGGATAAAGGATCCCTTGCGTAGTAGTATATGATAAAAATAGATAAAGGATAGGAACTCTTGGAGGCATTCAAATTGTCCCAATCCATTGCATTCAACTGGACTACCTATCTTTAAATTGAAATCTACCTGATGAGTTTTTATTTCAACGAAAAAAAAGAGTACTATAAGCACAGTGACAGTGATAAAATATGATAGAAACGGATTCCTAAGTAACAATGATATAATATGATAATAGAAATTGATTACTACGAAGGAATCAACGAAGCTGTAGTCATGTATCAATCACTGAAGATTAATGGACAATTATTGTTATTATCTCTCGGATCCTGGAGGCCTGACCAAAGACCCAATACCTTTTCCTTGTTGTAATCATGGGAATGTTATGAAATGACTATAATAAATGCGAGGAATGATTTCAGACACTGCATCTTTCATCCACGCACCGTGAAGTTTCCTACTTTGCCTGGGAAGACAATAAGTTTCTGACAACATGTGATCTGAGTATGCAATTGCAATCATAATTTCCACAAGAGAATGATTGGGGAGGAAAATATTGAGTTAAGCCTCAAACTAAATTGTAGGGAGGAATCTGTTTCGTTTATCAATCCAGATCCAAGGGGGGGCAACATGTTTTACTTCATGAATCTCTCTAAAGCAGGGACGACTGCATGTCATAATGGCAATAAACCTTCATTTGAGTGTAAATATGCAAGATGATTTTTATATCTGTTTAAATATACTAAGCGCAACAAAGATATTTTCGATAGCCATGCTGTTCTTATTATTTAATTAATACAAGCTAGGATATGGTAATTACGCCTCTCAATGGAAAGACGAAATTCGAGACTCCTGTGAATTTAATGATCGATGCAAGCTGTGCATCTGTAAAAATAAAACTATTAATGCTTCGACCCAATTTTACAATTTCAGTTTTGCAACACAAGCACAAGAAACTGATAATGCTTTCGAACACTCCAGAGAAATCCAAGTCTGGGAACTGGAAATCCCTTCCGATCCCAAATAATAGAATGGCAACATCATCATATCAGGTGCAATGGGGTGTAGCTCTATATGTTGTTCTTATTTTCTCACACCCAGAGAACGACGAACATATAAACTCCGAATAGACCAAAAACCCTATAAAATTCAAACCTCAACAAACTACCAAGATTCAAAGAGAAGATGTGGCAAGTGAGCATCATGTCAATTCAAGGAGGTGTAGCAAGCGATTTGCATGAACATTGTATCAAATTGAAAGAGGTATGACAGGCCACGTGCATAAACATAAACCATTGAAGTACCTATGACAAGACATATGATAAACATAAATGTAAACGTAAACCTTTGATGTGGAACCACTATATCTCTTTCAGGCATTCTTTACTTTCACCTCTATATCCTAACTTCTTTAGGGTAATTATCATAAAAACCTGCACATCCTTTCAAGCGTCCTCTACAAAGAAAAAACCATTCAAGAAAATATAGAAAAACAAGAACGTTAGAGAATACAGATAAATTTAGTTACAGCTCATGATTCACAAATACCTTGATATACAAGATACTACTTCATTTGCGTTGGATTTCCCACTCTTACTAGCCACCAACAATGCCAAACACTTCATTTCCAAGTTATCTTCAAACCTAATTCACAGGAACGCCTTGTATAGAAAATGGGTCAAGCAACACATATTTATATCTATTTTTAGGCTCATTGCTTATCTTAGTTCCGTGCATTCAATATTGGGAACGTCTATCATGATCGTTTTAATAATCAGATTGTCCTTCTTGACATAGTTGCTTCTAGCCATCAAGCCTAGCCTGAGGTCTCAGTTTCAAATCACAGGAATGCGTAGCTTCCAATTTCTCGCCGAAGGCAACAAAAGTGATACTGAGTAATGCCAACATTCAAGAATTTCAGACATTGGTGAAGGCCACAAGCTAATGCTCGAGAACTCTCAACAATTAGTCAGCCATTACAATGCCCAGCAGGTGGGGCGCCGAGCCACTGTGCTTTTGGCAGACGAGGACTTAGAATTGGGGAACCTCTATTTTTTGCTGCCCATGGAGAAGATAAACACTGTGTGTGAATTCTCTTATACTAAAGGAAAACCTCGAACATGAATTCTCTTATGCTAAAGGAAAACCCCGTCGCTAAAAAGAGCACCACCAGAATCCTTCCTGTGCCGGAAAAACCCGTCGCTAAAAAGAGCACCGCCGAAATCCTTCTTGTGCAGGCCTATATACCTCACCTTCCTTCTCTAAAGGAAAAGAAGAACATTTAAACGCATGATCTTGTCTGCTAGTCATGGGTTTGAAACCACAGGAGGTGAGAGAGAAAGAGGTTGTGATTCCACTGATGGATATTGGTGATATACCAATGGATTTGGGGATGTACATGATACCCAACTGCATGTCATGGAAGCCTATCTATCTGTGCAATCTAGAAGCAACATTACTCTATATTTCTTTGTCGATGTGATCTGATTATCTATTAACATACAGTGACATCAACTGGTCAACATTATTCTTAACAATTTTTCTCACACCAAAATGATGGGATGGACATTGTATGAATATGCAACAATGGAAAAGAATCACCCAAATGATTAGAGATAGGGTAGGTAGTTTTTGTGCATTGCAATCCAGGAAAAATTAATGTAATGAGGATAAGAAAGAGAGGTCGCCATTTATCATGGACCAAAATAAAACACATGTATGTATTCAAGGATAATACTAAAGAGAATAGCTTGGAAAGTGGCATTGTTGGATTCGATCGAAGAACTGAACATGGTCTATCTACACCATGCTAGGAAGCCTTTGATGGGTATAAACAAGAAATAAACGATGAACATAAACTATATTCATAATAAATTCTGTCGGCTTGAACAGTTACACAGTAATATCTACTGAAGTATGTCAGCGTGGCAGTTTTGCAGTATTCTATATCCCATTGATGGATGGGGCGATAAATTACACATCTCCGCTACACATCTTGATGGTTTATGGTACCATAAATCCTGATACTTGAATAGCAAAGATTTCAATTTGTATGATGAATGCTCAGAATCACAATAGGAAGCTTCACTTTCTGATGTTTCGATGGCTGGCTTAGGGACACATAAATTCCTTCTTACAACTCTCCAAGGTTCTCCTCTCCATGCCAATTAACATTTCCAAAATCAGGTCGTCCTTACAGCTTCATAACTGGCAAAGAAAGTTTGATCTGCTGGAATTGCCATTACCACCCACCGAAGGTCCGACTCCGGGGGAAAATGCATCGTAGACATACTCGTAGAAATGATGTTTTCCCCCAAGAAATTCATGGACAACATGGAGAAGTTGTTCTGAATCTTGCTCGGACAACTCTCATGAGGTTATCTCATCCATAAATTCATACAATATTGGACACAGACCGCAGTGAGGGATATGAGTGTTTCACCAATTTATTTCTGTGTCTTTGCTCTCGTGAGCTGAAGAGGTGGTATGCATAATGTATTGAATTGGTGGTTTGCACAATGCATTGAACTGCCATATGGAGTGCTGGTTAAATGTGTGATAATACATATTCCATTAATTATGGTCTACCATCAACAAAATATAAGAAACAATATACATTTTCTTTTAATGCTCAGATAAGGTTAATGCCAGTTGGTATGAAAATAGACTGCTAGTTTTGGGAAATCTAGATGGTTTTGTGATGTGATGGATGTGTTCATACAAATGAGATAAACACCAACCCAACAACTGTAGCTGTTGTTAATCTCAATTAAAACAAGTGTTGTTCATAGCACTGTTAAATGACATCATCTCCACCGCCAAAGAGGGAAGCAAAAATTGAGGCTAGCATCAGCAATCAAACACCAATAGACATTCAAATAAATGTGTTTAAAAAAAAATTATATTTAATATAAAAAAATTATGAACTTTAGAAAATTAAAGAATTATGCCATATCTAAGTGAATTAATACTAATGACCGATTCATATATATCACTTGCGGTGACATAATAAATGAAATGTATTTTATAATAAAGTTATGTGATAACTTAAAGTTGTATGGTTTTTTTATAACTAACTTAAAAAAATTAAGCTCAAAACATTTTACTTAATAAAGTAACTTTAAGCCAAGTAATCTAATGAAAAATATATAATAAATGTTTGGAAGGAGGAGAGATTTTTTATAGCTTTCCCCTCGAAATGCATGCTTATCCCCAAAATATTTATTTTTGCCTATGGATTTGATACAATTAGCATATCTTGGGCAAACAAAAACTTTTTTCGGGTGAAACATTTTTTATTTATTTAAAAGCAGCGGTCTGAATGTAATAGAACAACTCTCTTAGTCAAGAATTGCACAATAATAACATAGTCCATAAATCATTTTATGCATGCAACTACACAGATTCAATATCTTGAACAACAATTTGAGTGGATCTTCATAAGCACTTTGATAAAATGTTTAACTTTGAAGAAAAAATTGAGAACAATGGAGCAAGATGTCATGGTCTTGCCAAGGAGTGAAACTTGACCACCACTCCACCCTTGAGCACACTTTGGAAGACCTGGTGAATGATCAAATTACTGACAAATTAGACATTATGTGGAGGACAATGTACACAAGACACCCACACCCCCTTGGTTGAAGACCCTTGACGAAATGGGTAGTAGGGACTTAGATAAGAAGTAGATATGGGATCACATAACATGTGACCTGACTTGAAAGCTCGAAGGATCCTCTAACAACACGCATGGTGCTAGCATGGGGTGGGCACCCACATTAGGTGGCACCACACCCAAATGCCTGGGAAAGCAGACGAACTCAAAAGCATGGAAAACAATATTCGACAAGCACATACATGGGCACTAGGAAACAAGAGTTGGGAGCTCGATGAAAGAATCCCGAGTGCATGACATGTAGACTATTGGCGCAGGACGTGTCGGCAAGTGACCATTCGATAGAGGTGGGGGTGAGTATTCAAACACATAAAAGAATCACACCTAAGGCAAAGGGAGCACGAGTGTCAACACAAATGGGGTCCAAGGTTGATGGGAACATGCATTGGCAAAGGTGGGAATGACCCATTAGAAGGGAGCTAGCCTGGATAACATTCACGCTAAGTAATAGTTAGCCCATGAAGTGGGCACACTCCTTAGCACAATGAACATCTATATATGCCAAACACATGGAGGCTTGAAGGGAACTCAGAAGCAGTTCATCATAAGACAATTCAGGAAAGATAAAATTGGTCTGAATAGGCTCATTTGTACATGTAATCTGTGCGCACATTTAGTGGAGATAGTTTGGGTGCACGTCTAGCAGAGACAACATGGGTGTCTGTTTGGTGGAGATAGTTTAGGCACTTGTTTTATGGAGGAATTTGTAGAAATTCTAAAGCCTTGATGGCATAAGGAATTTCATAAACAGGCTAAGGATCTAGGCACACAATTAACCTCACATAGAATTGTAGAGAATTAGCATAAGGAGAGAAGAAGAAGAATTAAGGAACACACATGAATGAATGATCAATAAATTATAATTGATATTATTACATAGGTAATACATCCTTATAAACGAAAAAGGAGTTGCTAGAAGACAACTCAAGCTAGCTCATAAAGCAGGCTTACTAATTATGATAAACCCCATAGTTGACTAAAGAACTTTCCCTTAGCAATAGCATGTGTGAGTGATGATGAGTGAAGGAAAGACTTGCTAATCCTAGAATATGGAGAGAAAATAATGGAGGATGGGTTGGCAACAAAAGCTGCCAGTTTAATAGTTGAATAGCTTTACCTTATCCATAGAAAAGTAGGATAAAGCATAAAAAACAGAATAAAGCAGAATCTGCTGTAAAGCGCAGTTACCAATTCTGGATGGCCATAAAGTGGTCAAGATCAACCCAAAATCAGAAATAAATAATTCCTAGGATATAGATGGCAAGTGTTGACTCTAAGGTGCAAGTGGATGCCAACTATCTAAGCTAGTGGGTAGGAAATTAATCAGATAATGATTAATTATTTTATGAGCGGGTTTATTATATTCCAACACCCCCCTTTAAGCCTGACTTTATGATGATATCTAATCAGAAATATATATGCATATAAGGCCCAGCAATAAAGCTATGGTCACCCTTTTACAATTTATCTTGTCCAAAGAAATGAGGAAAGAGGCAAAACCTCAAGGGGAAAATCCTCCCTCAAGAAAGGACATGAAAAACAATACCAAAAATGTTGAACTGCTGGTTTTGTTGCTGCTCCAAACTAAACGCGGATGTCTGGAGAAATCTTCTTCTTGGGAAGAAGATAAATCTGCTCACCTAGATCAAGGACAGTTGCAGGATGGAATCTAGGACCATGTAGAACAACTTAAATCCAATGATGTGAAGGCAATATTGAAGGATATTGAGACTTGTAATCAGCTCCAAGATGATGAGATGACTTGAACTTCGAACCAATAGAGATGAAATGAGCTCTATATAGGTGAAATAATTGTCCAAGCAAATGTATAATGTCTCCATCTTCATTTACACAGAGAGGATGCGTGGAAGTGATCTTGTAGGAACATAGAGAAGGCATAGGATCAAAGAGTGCAAATGAATGGGCTCCATGGGTTGATCTAGCTTCCAAAGAATCCAAGAGATAAAAAGTAAGCACAACAGTAGACTCATGGGAATATACTGGTAAATAATCCTCTATGGTAGAAGTATGAGAGGAGGAAAGATAGTGATGTTCAAAGTCTTCAAGGAGGCCCTGAGAATGAGTGCCAAGAACAAAGGAGCTGCACAAGCACATGGGATCAAGTATGACAAGTGGAAAAACACTAGAAGGACTTGATTTGGCTAAGCAAACATCTTGGAAGTCACTGGGTTGCACACCATCAAGAAGAGAGGCATGCACAAAGTGTGAGAGGTTTGGCATATGGATCTCAGAATCCATGATAAAAGACATAGAGAACACTTAATGTGTGTGTGAATCATCAATATCAATAGCAGCTCCATTAGTCACTGCTTTTTCATCAACAACATCATAAGAAGATGAATCAATATCTTCTACTTCAAGAGACATAAAAAAATATGGATCTTCAATATTTGCTTCTTGATTAAAGGAGGAAGCATTCAAATCAAAGAGAGTAGTAGCAACAAGAACTGTATGAGAAACTTTTTCTTCATGATCAAATTCATCATAGACTGTAGAGGCTGAGACATCTTGAGAGAGAGAAATCATTGAGGAGCTAGAGGCACACTCCACATAGCTAGAAAGATCCTCATTGTCCTTTCCCAAAACTCTATCCAATGTTGTCCAGAGATCCTTTACATAATCAACAGAATCAATAAGGTAGCACATGCATGGAGAGATAGCTAGACAAGTAGCTCCAATTGCTCTATCATAGTCATTCAACTAGTGACTTGGCTCTTCATAAGACTCTTCACCAGCTCCAATAGATATCTCATAGAGACCTTGTCTCTTTAGATATGAAATCATCTTCAGTTTTCACTCTGAATAGCTTGTGAATGAAGAAAGAAGAGGAACTGATACTCTTGAATCCATTCGAAGTTGAACCTGTAAAATAAACCTACAAATCTGAAAAAGAGGATTAATTAATGAACTCTTAAAGATGATATCATGTAGAGCTTTGATATCCTCCACTCTGATAGCATGTGTAACTTTGAGAATCTTAGCTCTGATACCATGTAGAAATTCTAAAGCCTTGATGACATAAGGAATTTCATAAACAGGCTAAGGATCTAGGCACACAATTAACCTCATATAGAGTTGTAGAGAATTAGCATAAGGAGAGAAGAAGAAGAATTAATGAACACACATGAATGAATGATCAATAAATGATAATTGATATTATCACATAGGTAATACATCCTTATAAAGGAAAAAGGAGTTTCTAGAAGACAACTCAAGCTAGCTCATAAAGCATGCTTACTAATTATGATAAACCCCATAGTTGACTAAAGCACTTTCCCAATTTACCAAGAACCTCACGAATTAGCAATAGCATGTGTGAGTGATGATGAGTGAAGGAAAGACTTGCTAATCCTAGAATATGGAGAGAAAATAATGGAGGATGGGTTGGCAACAAAAGCTTCCAGTTTCCTAGTTGAATAGCTTTACCTTATCCATAGAAAAGCAGGATAAAGCATAAAAAGTAGAATAAAGCAGAATCTGCTGTAAAGCGCAGTTACCAATTATGGATGGCCATAAAGTGGTCAAGATCAACTCAGAATTAGAAATAAATCATTCCTAAGATATAGATGGCAAGTGTTGACTCTAAGGTGCAAGTGGATGCCAACTATCTAAGCTAGTGGGTAGGAAATTAATCAAATAATGACTAATTATTTTATGAGTGGGTTTATTATATTCCAACAACATTTTGGGTACATGCTTGGTGAAGGTAGACTAGGCACACTTGCCTTGGCATCAACAATGACAATCATCACAAATTTCTGAGCTTCATGGAAGAGAGGTGCACTTTCTTAGGGAGAGGTATAGGAAGGTGAGTGCACTTGTATGGGAAATGAGATAGGCACATGGGTGTATGTTTGGTGGAGATAGTTTAGGAAATTGTTGGATGGGGGAAGTTTGGGTTCATGCTTGGTGAAGGTAGATTAGGTGCACTTGCCTTGGCACAGACAGTGAAAATCATCACAAATTTCTGAGCTTCATGGAAGAGAGGTGCACTTTCTTAGGGAGAGGTATAGGAAGGTGGGTGCACTTGTCTGTGAAAGGAGATAGGCACATGGGTGCATGTTTGGTGGAGATAGTTTAGGCACTTGTTTGATGGAGGCAGTTTGGGTGCACGCTTGGCGAAGGTAGACTAGGCGCACTTGCCTTGGCACAGACAATGACAATCATCACAAATTTTCGAGCTTCATGGAAGAGAGGTGCACTTTCTTAGGGAGAGGTATAGGAAGGTGGGTGCACTTGTCTGGGAAACGAGATAGGCACATGATTATGGAAAGAATGATGAACTTCTAAAAAATTCAAGAGAGATGCATTATTATATTTTTATCATTTAAACAATATGATCTGAGGATCTTATCTGAGGGAATAACATGCACAACAATCAATCACAAGAGACAATAGACACAAATATTTTTCCTCGGGGAAACCATAAAGGAGAAAACCCCGCAACTTCCTCAGAGATAGAATGAGCACCAATGGTAGCAGTAAAACCTAAAGACAGAAAGACGATATCCAACAACTGTTCTCTCTCTCACTTGTGTGAGCTCCTCTTCTCTCACCTATGCATTGTAGCTGGGTGAGTGTGTGTCTCAAATAGAGAGGCTCACTCTCTATTTATACTATTTTCTGACTTGACAATTACTTACCAGGGCCGACTTCTCTAAGAGAGTCTAATAACCCTAGTGCCCCTCAACTATGGGGACTTTGACCCCGACTTACAAAGAAGGGTTAATCTCTATGACTTTACATGACTTGATTACATTTATGATTCTCCCGATATGAACATTTGGGACCAATGAAATACAATATATAAAATATACAAGTGAATACAGTCCGAAGTTACAAATACATCAACACTCCCTCTTAACTAGGAAGGTATTCTCTTGACACAATTCATCAGCACAAGTCTTCATCATTGGTTCATTCATCAAAGCTGGGTCATCATCAAAGCCGGATCATGATTGGATCATCATCAAATATGGATCATCATTGATTTTGTTATCTCGAGCAAATGGTGCTATCTCTCAATTCTTCTCATCACAATAAGTTCTACAGAGCCAGCCATTTTTCATGCTGGTTGTAGGCCTAGCGTCCATGTAGGTCTTCATCAATAGAGCTAGCCCTTTTTCATGTTGGATGTACTTCCTTTCTATTGCAAGGAATTCTCCTATAGATCCAATCCTTTTTCATACTAGATGCAGCACCTCGCCTCTCGCAAGGCTTTCTAGTACAGAGCCAACCCTTTTTCATGTTGGATGTACCTCTAGAGAGCCAACCCTTTTTCATGCTGGATGTAGTTTTACAGAGCAAACCCTTTTTCATGCTGGATGTACATCTACAGAGCCAGCCCTTTTTCATGCTGGATGTAGTTCTACAGATCCACCCCTTTTTCATGCTGGATGTACGTCTATAGAGCCACCCCTTTTTCATGTTGGATGTAGTTCTACAGAGCCATCCCTTTTTCATGCTGGATGTACCTCTAGAGAGCCAGGCCTTTTTCATGCTGGATGTAGTTCTACAGAGCCAACCATTTTTCATGCTGGATGTAGGTCTTGCCCTCTACAAGGTCTTCCTCTACAGAGCCAACCCTTTTTCATCCTAGATGTAGTTTTACAGAGCCAACCCTTTTTCATGCTGGATGTAGGTCTACAGAGCCAACCCTTTTTCATGCTGGATGTAGGGCTTTCCCTCTACAAGGTCTTCCTCTACAGAGCCAACCCTTTTTCATGCTCGATGTAGTTCTACAGAGCCAACCCTTTTTCATGTTGGATGTAGGTCTCAACACTTATATCTGACCATGCGAGGAACCAATCCTGCCACCATGTCAGAAAGGCACAACACTTACATATGACCATGGGAGGAACCAATCCTACCACTATGTCAGAAAGGCACAACACTTACTTCTGACCATGGGAGGAACCAATCCTACCACCATGTCAGAAAGGCACAACATTTACTTCTGACCATGGGAAGAACCAATCCTACCACCATGTCAGAAAGGCTCACGGACTCATCACTTCCCCTTGGAAGGAACCTTGTTCTGGAGAACACGAAGCTTCTCCCTGAAGTACTCAAAATTCACTCTGGTTAATGGCTTGGTCAACACATTAGCTATCTATTCATTCGTCGAAACATACAGGAGCTTCACTGCTCCTCTCTGCACCATATCCCTGATATAGTGATATTTGATCTCGATATGCTTCGACTTGTCATGGAACACCGTGTTCTCCGACAACTTTACACAACTCTGGTTGTTGCAATATATACAAGTAGCATCCAATTGGAGATCAAACAAATTAGACAATAGCTTCCTCAACCACACTACCTCACAACTAGTTGAACAAGCTACGGCATACTCTGCTTCGGTTGTACCTAGTGCCACATAAGACTGCTTCCTGCTAAACCAAGAGATCATACTTGATCCCATATTGAAGCAACACCTCGAAGTGCTCTTCCTATCAATGGCACTGCCTGCCCAATTTGAATCCACATAACCCTCTAAGTTAATATTCTGATTCGCCTCATACTTGAGCCCATAATCAATTGTACCCTTCAGGTACCTCAGAATATGCTTTGTAGCAATCAGGTGAACATGTCTCATATCTATCAGGAACTGGCTCAATGTGTTCGCAACAAAGAAAATATATGGTCTTGTATTCCTCAGGTGCATCAAGGACCCAATCATTTGATGATACATCGTAGCATCAACTGACTCTGATGAAGCATCACTCAGTAGCTTCAAGTTCGATGCCATAGGTGTGGTCATGGCCTTGCAGTCCATCATCTCGAAGCTCTTCAGGAACTCTACTGCATACTTCCCTTGTCCCAAGGAGATTCCATCTGCACTCTGCCACACCTCCATGCCTAGAAAGTAGTGCATCATACCCAATTCTTTCATCTTGAACTTGGCAGCAAGATTCCTCTTTGTGTCAGCAATCAACCCATCCTCACCTATTACAAACAGGTTATCGACATACATTAGGAGTATCACTGGGTTCCCTTATTCAACCTTGTATTAGAGGTTGGAATCTTATTTACTCTTGGTAAAGCCCGAACTAGTCAGGAAGCTGTCAATCCTACCGTACCATGTCCTGGGTGCATGTTTCAAACCATACAGGGCTTTCTTCAATTTACAAACATGAGTTCCCCTGTGTTGTGTCTCAAAACCAAGTGGCTGCTCCACATACACTTCCTCTTCTACTACACCATTCAAGAAAGAAGTCTTAACATCCATTTGGTTTATCTTCCATTTCATTACTGTAGCTAGAGCAAGTATTGATCTGATGGAAGTGTATCTGGCTACAGGCAAAAAAGTTTATTCATAATCTATCCCTTCTTTCTAGGAGAAGCCACGAGCCACAAATCTTTCTTTATATCTCTCTATTCCGCCATCTGTAGCATGCTTGATCTTGTAGATACACTTGGAAGTCACAACAAACTTCCCCTCTGGTCTTGGGAGAACATCCTAGACATTATTCTTCATGATCAACTGGTACTCCTCGATCATAGCATCCTTCCATTCTTTATTTTCTTCTGCTTCTTCACAGTTGGAAGGTTCTTTATCAATGATGTCACATAATAGGGCTACATAACCAGAGTAGGACCTAGTTCTTTTCCTCTCTTTGTGCATTCATTCTGAAGCCCCATATATTTCTGCACCTTGTATAGCTTCTCGTACCCATGCATGTTTCCTCTTGTAAGGATTCTTCTCCTGGGGTGGATCTACAGGTTCCTGGGGTTCTTCTATTTCTCGATCTTCTTCTTGAGTTGCATCGTTCATAGTTGTATCTTGAATCCTGATTGCTTCTGCTTCTTCAGGGTCTTCAACAGGTCTCTTTCTGGATTTGTTGTAAGATGAGTCTTTGTCAAATGTTACATCTTTGCTGATATCGATATTCTTGAATCCTGGGAAGTATATTCTGTAAGCCTTCGAGCTTTCACTATATCCCACAAATATACCCTTCTTTCCTGAAGGATCTAATTTTGTCCTCTTTTCTTTCAGAATGTGTATGTACACTGGACAACCAAATATTCTGAGATGACTGACTTCTGGTTTCTTTTCGGAGAAGACTTCTTCAGGTGTCTTGTTCTTAAGTACTCTATGTGGAGTACGGTTTTGTACATACACAGCTATCCTAGCAGCTTCTGCCCATAGATACATGGGAATATCTTGATCATGAAGCATTTCCCTTGGAGCTTCCATAATCATTATATTCTTCCTTTTTGCAACCCCATTTTGTTGTGGATTATATGGAGTGGTCAACTCCCTCATAATCCCTGAATCTTTGCACAATTCTTTGAATTCTCCGCCATTGTCTGAATGAAATGTCTTGATTTTCTTCTTTGTGTGGTTCTCAATCAAGGCTTTGAATTCTTTGAACTTACTGAATACTTCATCTTTGTTTTTCAAGAAGTATACCCATGTATTCCTAGAAAAATCATCAATGAAAGAAACATAGTATACATATCCATTCAATGAACTGGATGACATCGTACCACATACATAAGAGTGGATGATTTCCATGATTCCTTTTTCCTTGCTCTCGCTACTTGGAAATGTCTTTTTTGTGTTCTTTCCTTTCGTACATCCTTTGCAAACACCTTCATGTTTTGCCTGTATTTCTGGAATACCTTCAAAAAATTTGCTTGCAAGTGGTAGTGCCCTATAGTGCACATGTGCAAGCCTTCTATGCCAAAGTTCATTTGGCTCTATTGAGTCATGGACCAAAGCTTGTTCTGGTTGGCCCTTTAATTTGTATAATCCTCCCTCTTGCTCTCCAATCACAACTGCATCATCTATAGTATTTCCCTTTGGCCACATAAGGACTTGGCCATCTACAAATGCAACCCTCATGCCTTTTGAATCTAATGCAGAGATGGAGAGAAGGTTCTTCTTTAGTCCTGGTACAAACACGACATCCTTCATATTCATAGAATTTCTAGAGTCTAGCTTATAGGAGGATTCACCACTACCTTTTATGGGATACTGGTAGTCATCCCCAAGTTTCACTTTGTGGGGTGACTCATGTTCGGATAGTTTCACAAAGGATTCTTTGAATCCCGTTATATGCTTGGAAGCCCCACTATCTATGAACCAATGATTGCTTCCATGTGTGACAGTTCCTGTGAGGGAAGAAATCAAAACATATTCTTTTTCACTAGAAGAATCTTTTTCTTTGACTCTCTTTCTTGGAGGTTCATCATCCTCTGCAGTGTGAGCATGATGTCTTCTTTTGTAGTTCTTCTTCTTTTGAGAGCCACCTTTGTTTCTGAGACAGTCTCTGGAGATGTGTCCTTTCTCATGACATGTATAGCATCGAATACTAGATAGATACCTTCTAGGGTTATTCTGGTGTGAATGCTTACCTCTGTGATGATGATAGTCCCTTCTTTTTGTCTTGGTATGCACTGTGAGAGATTGATCTTCATTTCCCATATTTTCTTCTTGAGCTACTATTCAAGCTTCTTCTTGTGAGCATTCCTCCCACAATCTACTGAAGGTGATTAGCTTTCATCTAGCACAAATCCCTTGAATGAAGGAGTCCCATGACCTAGGGAGACCATTCAAGGTGGTCATCACAATTTCTGCATTCTCTACTTCTTCATCTACTATTTCAAGTTGTTCTTTGATATGAGAGACCCTTGTAAAGTATGACTGTATGGTCTCTGATTCTCGATCTTCACATTCTTCAATTGATTTCTCAAAGTCATATTCCGATTTATGTTCTTCCTTTCAAATAGCTTGGTTAAGGAATCAAACATCTCTTTAGATGTCTTTAGGGAGGACACCTGTGGTATGAGGTGATCCTTGATATAATCAGCAATAATCATCTTGGCCTTGACCAAGTTCTTCTTGTGTAAGGCCTTAGAGTCATCTCCCTCTGGAATTGGAATCTCTTCATTGATGTAGGAGTCCAATTCATTTTCTTCAAGAACTAGTGAGATCCTATACTTCCATGCTCAGAAGTTATCGGCTCCCTCAAGCTTTTCATCAAGCTTGGTGTGATGAGAAATATTTAAAGAGAACCTCAAATGGAAATACAAAAGATTTAGATATTACCAATTTGAGAAGCTGAAACTGGATATGGATCTGATCTTCTGCAGTGCTGGTTTTCTGGTTCTGGGGAAAATTAGGGTTTGACTTTCCTAGAGTTCTACTCAACCAAAAACTTCGATCTTGGTCTTTGAACTTCGGTTTTGATGAGGAGAGCAATTCTATGCTGGGCTCACTAAAAAATTCCTCTTATGTGAAAAGCCTTAATTTCCCGCAAAAGTGATAGGTCAAAAACTGAAAATGCTCATAATCAGATTCTGCTTTGACATAAAGATGTGCCCTTCAATGGAGAGTTAACCTAGCCTCCTTTTGCTGATGGATTGTGGAGAGAGACCCATAAAGTAAGAACCCTAGCTTCTGCAGCTGCACAATGTCTTCTTCTCAGGTTAGCTCTGATACCATGTTAGATTTTTATCATTTAGACAATATGATCTTAGGATCTTATCTGAGAGAATAACATGCACAACAATTAATCACAAGAGACAATAGACACAAAGATTTTTCCTCGGGGAAACCATAAAGGAGAAAACCCTGCAACTTCCTCAGATATAAAATGAGCACCAATGGAAGCAGTAAAACCCAAAGACAGAAAGACGATCTCCAACAACTGTTCTCTCTCTCACTTGTGCAAGATCCTCTTCTCTCACCTATGCGCTATAGCTGGGTGAGTGTGTGTCTCAAATAGAGAGGCTCACTCTCTACTTATACTAGTTTCCGACTTGACAATTACTTACCAAGGTCAACTTCTATTGGAGAGTCTAATAACCTTAGTGCCCCTCAACTGTGGGGACTTTGCCCCCAACTTACAAAGGAGGGTTAATCTCTATGACTTTACATGACTTGATTACATTAATGATTCTCCCGATAGGAACATCGGGGACCAATGAAATACAATACATAAAATATAAAAGTGAATACATTTCGAAGTTACAATTACATCAACATGCATTTTGTCAAACTTGGTAAGGCATGTTTTTGGTAGACTTAGTGAGGTGTGTTGTTGCACAGACTTGGTAAAGTGCACTCTTGAAGAGTCTTGGTAGGAGACTCGAGTGAATATTTTTTTCCAGAGAGTCTGGTGTGATGGGAAGTTCCGTTAGGAGTAGTACAACAGACACATGGAGTCTAGGCAAAAGGACTGTGTAGGCTGCGCGTAGGAAGACTGTTGGTTGGAAGAATGTAAGCAGTGTGTGGAGGTAATATTACAATAAATTTTATAGAATCGTTGGTCTTGGAATAATCAACAAGGCAACAGTGGAGTGATCCTCATCGAGAGACATGGGACAAGTGATGTGGTGAGGCAAATTTATGGATGCCCATCTGACATAATCGACGAATGAGAAACAACCACTAAAATATGGTGGATTGGATATGTAGGGTTTCTTTATGTAGAAAAGAAGTATCTAGTGGTCACTCTCCCACATCTATTGTAACAAGTCTTATGTTTATATAATATTTGGGTGCACTCAGTTGGGGTGTTTCCGACACACTTGTATTAGTGTTCTCTTGTGTAATATTTTTGGCTAAGTTTTAACTGTTGTAACTTAACTAAGAAAATGACTAAGTGGAACAAGTTATAAGTGTTTGGTTGAGAGGTGTAGTCTACCAAGTCCAATCCTATGCTGGTCTGACCATCGGGAATGGTTACTGGACAGAGTTGTACAGTAGGGAGATGAGATGAAACCCATGGTTTTTCTAGTCACACTCTCCAAGACCATGATAGATGGTATTAGAACTACTTATGGAGATGAGCTCTTCACCAGTTTTGTCCCAAAAATATTGTATCATAACAAATTGTGATGATGAGTACTTCAATATGGAGTGTCAAAAAGTGTTTGCTGAAAGTTGATGCAGAGATATGGGAGCATTCCTATAGAGTTGATAGAGCATGCATCAGGAAGCAGTGTTCCTAGTAAGGAACATGGTGCCCATGAAGTTTAACAATTCAACAGAAGAGCGCACAAAGTGTGGCATCAACACAAAGGGAGTAAGTTCAAGAGCACCAAAAAGTCTAATGAAAGAGGGTGTTAAGGAAGAGGAACACACAACAACGAATAGGGCACTCATCAGGATTGTTCCCATGCATTCAATGATGTTGGGTGAATCATCAAGATGTGTTGGAAGGACTTTGGGTTGTGACCGACATAAGTGATCCTAGTGCCCAGTAAAAGTTCATCCAACACATTAGAACAATGTACTGCAATGCTTGATAGGAGTGCTCCTGACATGATGAAACAATGTACTAGTGCATGACATGAGAGGACCCAAGGTTTGAGAGAAGTGCGCTCAGAACAAGGTAGAGTTTTGTCGACATAGAGTGAATTTCAGATAGACTAACAAAGGTTGTGAAGAAATTTGTAGAGAGCAGTATCGACAGCATGATGTGCGAAGTACTAAGAGAAGCATGCTATGGCGGGAAGTGCACCCAATGCCCAGGAAGCTTCGATAGAATGTGCACTAAGAGACTGTGCATATGGAAATACCACACCTTAGGAGGAAGTGCGATCAACACATAGTAGGATTCAGAAGACAGTCAGGGGAACTCACACCATATCGACAGACTTGAACACTTCTTTTCCTAGACATGAGATGTGGAGGCTTGACGATGCTTAGACATAGATAAAACTAGTAGTGGAGCCTTTAAAACTTGTGGAGGTGTCTTGTTTGATGTAGGTGTTGAACCATTGTGTCAGCTTAGCATGCTTAAGGAAGAGGTGCTACCCTCTCCTTGCGAAAAGCAATAGTAGTGGATATGAAGCATTTCCTAGTGATGTGACAGAGGCAATATAAATTCTCCCATGAAGGGGGATGCATCACACCATGGTGGGGAAGACTTGGAAGGGTCGGTTGACATGCATATCTTATCTAAGTGTACTGGGACTTAGAGCACGGCATAATAGGTCGACTTGGTGCTTTCGTTAGTGTGTACTGATTGGTTGTGGATAGAGGCAAGTAGTGGTGTAGACATGTGTTACAGAGGACATGGAATATTTAGCTTTCTCATCTTGCTAGGTAGACTTTGGATGAGCTATTATTGGCAGTGAGTTGTGAGGGCTAGACTGTTGCTTATCCATGTTGAGGATCATGGAGGTGATGGGTCACAATGGTGATTTGATGGTTAAAGGAGAGGAGCTCCTTACTATGGAGGATGATATACTTTCCATGTTAGAGGTAGAGGTTGTGAATATATGCAACATACTGACATGCAATCCATGTTGCAGGTTAGTGTTGGGACCTAGTAGTGCAACGAGTGCTCAACCCAACTAGATTCTCAGATGCGTTATAATGGTGCAGTGTAGGTGTAAGATGCATAACCTTGCACGGGTTGTGCACCCTTCTATTTTGCATGAGAATAGGAGGTCAAGAGTGGCTTGTTTAAGACCTTGAGGACTTGAGAAGTAAGTCAAGAGGGGAAGCATCGGATGAGGTAGGTGCTGAGTATTGACACCTTCGACATATTTGAGGCAAAGGTGATGAACTTTCCTTAATTTGACATATTTGCATGAGATGACCGATGTTCGATAGGAACTTGGCTATCTTAGGCATGACTAGTTCATTCTCGTGGGGTTGGATGCAACTATTGGATTAGATACCCAATCAATTTGACACATGAGGGAATGCAATGGAAGAGACACGACAAGACATCATAGTACCACAGTAGTAATGGGTTGATGGGTGTAATGCTTTTACAACTTTGGATATTTATTTGATAAAATTAGTTGTAGCAACAATTGGTAGCGATGACAATGGTAGAGTGATTCATGGACAATTGAGTGTTCATGGAGACATTGCCGAGGGTAGCAATAATTTGGAGTGGGGGAGTGTCACATACCCCAACTTTGTAAAATTATGTAATTTGTTTTATTTAATTCTGAGACATTATGTTAAACATTAATCCTAAGTAGGGATTGATGACTCAGCAGAGTCAACAGTTATGGAGTGTAATTCAGAATATTTTATTAATAATAAATAAATTAAGGAGACAACAGCATGGGAGAGCTGTTAAAAAGAGGTTACTGGTCAAACTGGTGGATGGAACTAGGTGGAAAGGCAGAAGACAAGTGGCAGCATCCTCAAACACTTCCTAAGTTGCAGGTGGCAACTTCCCTATAATTGGGGTCATGATTCCCCAAGAAAGTGGAATGTGAGCAGGTGGCTCATTAAATGACAGTTAACCCAACTAAGACCTAGGAAATATTTAAAAGTACTCAAGGAAGAGAGCTGAGGCTGCTCAGTTTTTATTCCAGAAAGAATTCATTCAGGGAAAGTGATTCAGGAATTTCCTTAAGGAAAGAGGGAAAGACAGTAAGGAAGTGTTTTGAGTGAATGTCTGCAGTAACTTGATTCTGATTACAGCTATTTGAGCTGAGAGAACTGACTGATAGTTCTGAGTTGATACTAAGTTGAAGACTGTATCTGTTTTGCTGCACCTAGTTCCAGCCAAGGAGACCAGAGCAAGCTCGGGGGTCCTGAGAAGTCGCTGTCTGAGCGCTCTCCAGGAGTTGGTAGGGAGGAACGGCCTCCCATTGCTGTTGTTGTCCACAGCCTAAAACATGTTTTGCAATTTGTTTCTTTATGTTTCTGAGCATGAATGGTTGCATGATTAGTTTATTTATATGTTTGAGTAGCTAGTTAGTTTCTGTAGAGATTAGTATCTTTGAATCTTACTATGTAAACCTGTTAATAGTGACTGTGTTTTTCCACGTTTGGTATCACCAAACTGCACTCCAGCACAGTAGCTCAGTGTCATGAAGCAACACTCTTCTGAACTGAGTTACCTATCTAGTCTTTTCCACTAACCACTAGTGTCTTATTATTTTGATAAATTACTGTATTTGGTGTTAAAATATCAGTTACTGAACAGTATAGAAGGTAGAAGTTAGTCTCGAGTTTTTTTTATTGACTACTTTAAAGTTTCTTTTCTGTTTTCAAAGGATTATCTTTTACTTCAGAAATTATTTCAAAACCAGAACAATATACAGAGCTATAATTATGTTGCTTTTCAGAGTATAAAAATGTAATATTTGTTTATACAGAACATAAAAGGAAGTAGGCATTGTTAAGATATTTCAACTTGCAAACAAGCTAACTAGAACTGTGATATCATGTATAGTTCTTTTATCTATTCTTTTCTTCTATTCCACATTTCACACTTTATTTATAATGCTTACTGTAACTATTATGTAATATAAATACATGATATCAGTTTTATAGTATATACAATAAGATCACTGGTAGTGTTTAAAAGATTATTTAATCTATCTTTACAAGTAAATAACAAATTTACTGATAGGGTAAAATTTATTTTAGAGTTTTAAATATTCGCTATAATGTACAGGAATTTAATTAGCTTAATGCTAATCTTTGCACAATGCAAAATAATAACTGTGCACTATAAATATAACTTGTAAAGTTTAAATCTATCGATTACAATAATAATAATATTACTACTTATTATTATCTAACATATAAACAATAATGAATTTAAAAGTTAAGCAGTAATAGGTTAAAGACTAAGGCAGTATAGATATTTAATCCACAAATCCTGCAGTATATATATATATATAATTTGTATATGTATTAAATAAACTATTAATAAAGAGTTTGTTAAATAAATTAAAGACCAGAACTTAAAAATCATTACAGAGTAAACAAATAAGCTATATATTTTTCTGTTTATCAAACTGTCTTTTTAAATAAACAAGGTATTTGACCTGTAGTATATATGAAATAAAAAGTTACAGCACAAAAGTCAGCTCGATTCGAGCTTATTACATAAGTAAATCACTTACAAAACCATTAGAGTATGTATTATCTTATATAACTACAGAGTAAAGTAAAAGAAACATTTAAGTCTATTCTAAATATACAAGTTAGGGATAAAACCCTAGAATATCAGTTTAGAAATAAACTGTAAATAAATAATATATCAACAAACGACTCATGGCCGTGAAATAAATAAACCATGTATGGCTGTCTTAAGCCTGCAAATAACCAAACACGTTACACAACCTAAAAACTCAAAGTGATATAGTAATAGATACAAAAAAAACTGGCAGTGTTATATTATTAATTTAAAAAGGGAAGCGTAGGAACAGCGCTGCAAATCCAGGGTAAAACCCTGACAAACACAAAGAAAAAGGTTTCGAAACAGAGTTTGCACCGTGGTACCTCATAGCGGCCTTTCCTTTTTATTTAAGTTATATTTACAGCCTGTACATTGTATTCACAAAAACATTGCTCTTACAGAGAGCCTTCAAAAGAGGCAGAACTGCGACGTGATTGCAGAGAAACATCTCTGCCTAATAAAGAAGTAAATCCTTTAAAAAGGAACAAGTAGACACATTAAAAATGAACCAGGGCGATCCCAGGTTTCGTCAACTAAAAACAAACTTGTAAACAGCCCTAGAACCTGCAAGAAGGAACCGCCATGGATGGAACCGGGCTTACCGGAGAACCCTCAGTCGAATCTGTTATCTTCCACGCCGTAGAGGAAGGTCGACCTGCAGCAAGGTAAAATTATTATTAAACCCTATTTAAAATGACAGCAATTCAAAAACTTGTTTATTTTGAAAAAGAAATGAAAGAGAAAAACTGAACGCACCTGTGAGTTGGAAGATGAGAGGCCACCGCGAATTAGTCATTTACCAAGAGCTGGGTAACAAAAACCCTTCCCTAGTTCTGCAGAGGACAAGCTGGCGAAACCTAAGGGTTTCTTTCCAAAGAAAAGCACAAACAGAAGGAAGTCGAAGGTAGAATACACGTTGCGACAGAACAGACAAATGGAATCCAAAGGTATAACCAAATCCCATCAAAAACTAGAAGACTGTCAACAACCAAGCTATTTACTCCAACACAGAGTTGCAAAGGAGCGCAATGGATGGGAACTTCATTCGACGGCAGTAGGGCAAGAATCGACCGGGAATGAACCAGGAGGGTTTACAGAGCTTCAAGCCCGAAGGCGAGGAAAAGACTAATGAAAGTGAAGGTCGAGTCAACCATTTAAACTCCCAGTGCATGGCAGTAAAACGACCACGACAACGTTTTAATAATTGTTCATGAGTGGGTCGAATGATAATGTTTCAACAATCATTTTTAATTTCCAAACAAATCATAGCATGGAGACTTCCATAAGGTCGTAACCCTCGACTTTACCTGCATCACATTATATTCGATGTAATGTTAGATTATAACATGTAAATAATGCATTGCAAACCTTAAAACTATATTGTGCCTATAATGTAATGGCATTGTGTTAATAACCCTAGCTTGGTGTTTTTATTGTAAACCATACATTATAGACTTCGTTTGAGGGTAAGTCTTTGCAAAAATGACATAGCAATACAAACTTAGTATTATAAAGACTATAGGAAATTGGTATGAAGTTAAGTTAACATGGTTTATAAGATTTAAAGCCTTATAATCAACTACCCTAATCTACCATCAAAACAATAAGAATAACATTACCTCTCTAATGACAAGTATTGTTTATTTATGGTAGTTTCTAGAGAGAGATCTTGAACAAATTAAGGGTTTGTTATAACTCCATAAACTTCTTTTACTTATAAGATGGCTTTGTCCTTTATTAACTCTTAGAACTGTGATTGCTTATGTTTATTAAGTCTTATCAAATACAAATCAAGAACAATGGTAGAATTTATAAGAACATCATATTAGTCTTAAGTTGTATGATGAATAGTATACTTCTAACTACTTTCATGTACAAAGAATTACAAGAAATAATAAATGATAGTTAGACTAGGAACTTATGAAAGCTACCATCATCCTTCTCTTGTTGTTATTAAACCTGGGAGTTCTTAGTAAAAGAGATTATGATACTATATGATAATTCCAAGGGTATGCATAGAAATTACAATCAGTTATTAATCGTGGAAATAAAATAGTTTCCATCACTCCACACTCTTGGAATTTACTAAGTGAAGACTTTTAGTTAGAAGAAAATCCTGTAACTGCTAGAAGTAAGGCATTTATGGACTTTACTTATTTCATTCTTTATAATTGATTTTTGCAGTCAAACATGTCCTGAATTTGTATACTCGTCAGGACTTGGCAAATAGCAAATAGGTAAAAAGATTTTAAGATCAAACTTGAAAATCCAGATCTAAGCTTTATGCTAGACATTAAATAGTATGAATGCACTACTGTAAACGCAATGATGATTCAACATTCCATAAGGATACTTAGTGTCACTAGTAGAAATGGATTTAGCTATCTATTTCTTTAGTATTTCTGAACTATGCTATCATTGAAAATTCTTGAAAGAAGTACAGGAAAAGCAATACCTGTGAGGCTTGTTATTACTGGCTAGCATACATTTATGTTTTACTGAACGATTGTGGTACAGTAATTTACTATTTTAATACTTGAAAAGTTTCGTTAGCAGCGACCCAAACCTTACCTATAAATCTGTAAGAGAAAGAAAAACTGCTGCGTTAGCTGAAGTAGCTAAGTAAGCCCAATCTGTCATAGCAATTTCCCCCTTGCGGTTACAAACATAAGACAATCAGTAACGGACAAGGAACTCATCATATAAGTCAAGTACAAGTAAAGATCTTTCAGTTGCAATTCTTTAGCATAAACTAATCAAACCATTAATGATTGCATTTAATGTGTTTATATGCTATATTATAAAAAGTTTTAAATTTTTCGAAATTTTGAGTCTTGACAGGGAGGATGTCATGGTCTTGGCGAGGAGGGTGCCTTGACCACCCCCCACCATTTATCACGCTTCGAAATACTTGGCTAGTGATTGAATTAGTGACGGATTGGGCATACCATGGAGGAGAGTAGGAAGAGGACACCCATACCCCATTGGTTGAAGACCATTGTTAGGAGGAACAATAAGGACTTAGCTAACAAGTGAAGATGGTAGCACATGGTAGGAAACTCGATTTGGAATCTTTAACGCTAATTTGATGACATGCATGAGGTTTGCATGGGGTGGGAACCCACATTAGGTGTCACCATGCCCGGACACCTAGGCAGGTAGGCATAACGAACAACATGATGGAAGGGATTCAAGAAGCATATATATGGGCTATAGGAAACATGAGTTGGGAGCTCGATAGGAGAATCCCAGGAGCACAACATGTAGACTAGTGGCACATGGCATGCTGGAAAGTAACCTTCGAGTAGAGGTGGGGGCGAGTGTCCAAACGCACGAAGGAATTATGACCAAGGAAAAGGGAGCATGGGTTTCGTCAAATGTAGCATCCAAGGTAGATGGGCATGTGCATTGGAAAAAGTGGGGATGACTGATTAGAAGGGATTGCGCTCGGCTAATGTGCATGCCAAGCAGGAGTCGACCCAAGAAGTGGGAAAAATCCTTAGCACGACTGATATCTATATATTCCAAGTGCATGGAGGCTTGAAGGAAACTCAAAAAGAGATCATCATAAGGCAACTTGGGCAAGATGAAATTGGTCTGACTCCTAAGGAGGAGGCGCACTCGCTTTGGGATGCACCTAACAAACATGCACACTTGTACATGTAGTATAGGTGCATGTCTGGTAGAGATAGTTTAGGTGCACATCTGGAAAGACAATATAGGTGCATTTATGGTGGAGATAGTCTAGGTGCTCATTTGACGGAGGAATTTTGGGTGCACACTTGGTGGAGGCAGACTGCACGCACTTGCCTTGGCACACGTAGAGACAGTTGACATGAATTTCTGGGCTTCATGGAAGAGAGGTGAACTTTCTCAGGGAGATGTCCAGGAGGGTGGGCACACTTGTCTAGGAAAGGAGATGGGAATGGGTATGTTGTAGGAATGATAAAATTCTAAAGATGTCAAGAGAGATGACAAACTTCTAGAAGACTTGGTGAGGCATGTTCTTGGTAGACTTAGTGAGGTGTGTTGTTGGATAGACTTGGTGAAGTGCACCCTTGGAGAGTCTCAATAGGAGACTTGGGTGAATACTTTTCATCAAATATTCTGGTGGGACGGGAAGTTTCGTCATAAATAGTGCGATGGGCTCATGGAGACTAGGAAAACAAATTGTGTGGGATGCACGTAGGAAAGATACTGCTTGGGAAGAACATAAGCATCGTGTGGAGTTAGGTTTATGATAAATTTAAAAGTATTAACATGATCACCATAATTGATAACATAGCGGTGGAGCACTCCTCACCAAGAGACCCACCACGAGTGTTGTGGTGAGGCAGACCTATAGATGCAAATGTGACAAAAGCGACGAACGAAAAAAATCATGAATAAATGGTGGATTTGATCTTTGGGGTTTCTTTCCATAGCGTAGAAGTAGCTAATGGGTACTCTCCTGCATCTATTGTAACGAGGCTTATGTTTATATGATATTTGGACACACTTGTTTGGAATGTCGCCAACACACTTGTATTGGTGTTCTCCATGCATTGTTTCTGGATAAGTGTTAACTGCTGTAACTTAAGCAAGAAAATGACTAAGTGTAACAAGTTATAAGTGTGTGGTTGAGAGGCATAGTCTTCTAGGTCTTGTCCCGAGTTGCTCTCACCACCAGGAATGGTTCTTGGGCAGTGCCACATGAAATTTACAAGAGCACAAACCTGCAGTTTTTGAGGCAAGATATCCAAGATTGTGACACAAGATAAATTGGACAATAATGCACACACATCAACTACAAATATTTCATTAATCAAGAACATATTTATACATTGAGAGAATTCTACCATGAATGAAATATGATCCTACAATCTCTCAATAGCTGTCTCTAAAATTACTCAACAAATCTAATATCAATCCCAACTTAGCTCTATAGGATATGATCACAATAACAACACAAACAATATTCCTAAATTAAACTAGCGATATCACCAAATTATTAATTAACCTAACATTCTCCCCCATAATGATCATTTGGGGAGATTCCAAGATTGTATCTGAATTTGGAGAACTTGTCCTTTGATAGTGCTTTGGTGAATATATCTGTAACCTACTCTTCTGTACTGCAATTCACAATCTGATATACATCTCCCTGAACCAAATCTTGAACAAAATAGTAGTGTATATCAATGTGTTTAGTATTGTTGTGAAACATTGGGTTCCTAGCCATATGAATAACACTTTGATTCCCACAAATCAACTACGTTGGTTGTTCCTTCTCCTCATGTAGATCCTGCAAAATTGTTCTTAACCAAACTGCTTCACATGCTATTGTAGTTGTTGCTTTATACTCTGATTCTGATGTAGAGAGTGAAACAATAGGTTGCTTTTTAGTAATCGATGTAAATGTTGTTGAACCCATGTTGAATGTGTTACCTGAAGTAGAATTTTTGTCATTCATGCATCCTTCCCAATCTGAAGCTATGTAACCAATTAACCTGAAATATTCTTTAGACCTGTATGCCAAACCATAACCAAATGTGCCACATGGATACCTCAAAATTCTCTTGGCTACTTTCCAATGTAGCTTCTAGGGATTTGACATAAACCTTGAAACCATGCCAACTACAAAAGCTATATTTGGTTGAGTTGTAGTTAGGTAGATCATACTCCCAACTAATTGACGATATAGAGTATTGTGAATTAGATTGGAGTCATCATTTATGTATGAATTCAACCTGATTTCTAGAGGAGTTGTAGTTGGCTTGCAACTTTTCATGTTGAACTTCTTTAGAATATCCTATTATACTTGGATCGTGATATAAAAATACTATATTATTTCTTCCACATTTCAATACCTAAGAAATACTGCAACTCACTAAGATCTATCATCTCAAATTCATCAATCATATGTGACTTAAACTTCTAAAACAATTCAAAACTATTCCATGTGTAAATGAAGTCACCAACATATAAGGAAACAATGACAATATCCTATCCTAACTGAAGAATATAGAGTTTGGGTTCAAATGAACTTAAACTAGACAATGCTCTTCGAAATGCTTATCAATTCTTGAATACCATGCCCTTGGTGCTTGCTTGAGACAATACAAAGCCTTCTTAAACTTATAAACACAATCTTCTTTACTCATAACTTCAAAACCTTTAGTCTGCTCCACATAAAATTCTTCATCAACATAACCATTTAAGAAAGCTTATTTAACATCCATGTTAAAAATAGTCCATCTATACTTAGAATATAGTGCAATCACCAACTTGATTGTATCGATATTTGTTACTAAAGCAACTCTTTCTCTATAATCCATTCCTTCTTTATGTGCATAACTCTTTGCAGCTAAATTAGCTTTAAAATTATCAATTGTACCATCTGATTTATACTTAGTATTATACACCCATTTAGTACCAATCACATATTTTGATTCAAGTTGACTAACTAAGTCCCATGTTTCATTCCCCACCAAGGCATTAAGTTTTGCTTCATTGCTTTATATCCCATTTATCCTTACTTGATGCATATACATAGTTATGTTGTTCTTCCATCTTCATTACTTGGCTCCTAAGAGCAAAATTTACATTGCCGTGTGATATGGTGATTCTCTTTTAAAATTATCTATCCAACATATTATTGTCTAAATGTCCTCTGACTAACCATTTAGGCTTCTTCTTGCTTTTGACTACCTTAGTTATTGAAAAATGAGGCTCATCACCAATAACAAATTCATCATTTATTTGAACATCTTCTAGCTGATAATTTAATTGTTCATCAAACACAACATCTATTCTTATTATCATATTCTTCTCTCAGGGACAAACAACCTGTAATTTCTTGTTTTTGTGTTATACCCATTGAAAATACACTTACCACTTTTATCATCCAATTTCTTCCTTTTTTCCTTATGAATATGTGTATATGCAATGCATCCAAAATTTTTCATGTGTGCAACACTAGGTTTGTAGATTGACCATGCTTCCTTTGGAGTCAAATCCAAAATTGATATTATAGGACACTTATTCAAAGTGTAAACTGATGTATGAATCGCTTCAACCCATAATCCATTACCAAGTTGCTTAGTTTTCAACATATTTGTTGCCATCTCAACAATGGTTTTATTTTTCCTTTTTGCAGCACCATTTTGTTGAGGAGTATATGAATTTTAATTCTCTCCTTATATCATTCATCTTGCAAAAATTCATGAACTCATTGGATTTATATTCTCCCCCATTATCTAATCTAAGGGTGAGAATCTTCAAGCCACTTTTCTTTTCAACCATCTCCTTGAACTGAAGAAAAAATACAAACACTTTTGATTTTCTTGCAAAAAATATACCCAATTTTTCCTGGAATAATAATCAATAAATGTTAGAAAGTACCTTGTGTTTCGAATGGACAAAGTAACCATAGGATCACATAGATTTGGATGTACCAATGAAGATGATCTTTGTCTTTCCAATCTCTATTTGAGAAACTTTTCTTGTGTTGTTTTCCAAGTATACGTCCTTTACATATCTCATTATCAACTTCAAGATATGGAAGGCCATTCACCATATTAATATTTTTTATCAACATTTCTTTTTTGAAATTTAAGTGTCCCATTCTCAAATTCCAAACCTTACCATTGACTACTTCTATAGCCTTCAAACTTTGTGACTCACTTGAGGCAAAAGTGAGTTTGAAAATCCTGTCCACAATCATTTCTCTTCTCACCACAATTGAATATTTTCTTGAACTTATTCATGATTAAGAATTCCTTGTTATCAAACACTAACTTGTAGTTTTGCTGCATCATCTGTCCAACATAAAGTATATTTTTTTTCAATGATGGTCTCAACAATGTATCATTGATAAACTTCTTCTTTCCATTCAATGCTGGTATTTCCATTGTACCTTTTCCTTTCACTTCTGAAGCACTGGCATCCAAAATAACATATTACCTAAATAGCTTCCATCAATATTTGTGAATAGCTCCTCCCGAGATGTCATATGTGTTGAACATCCCGAATCAATATACCATGCCCCACTTCATTGTGTGCCATTAAATTTGAAATAAATAACTTCTCATCTCTAGTTTCTTCAACAACAGTGTTGACTTCCTTGTTTGCGAAAGTGTTGGCTCCCTTATTTTCCAAATCATGCAATTTGGTTCTATAGTCACTTGCATAATGACCAAATCGATGGCAATAGTAACATTCTACATCCGATTTGTGTCTAGATCCATTTGTTTATGTTCCTCTTCCATGATATCCTTCGTTACTTCTTCCTCTAAAAAATTGATTTGGACTTCTGCCTCTACCTATTGAAGTGGATGCACTCCCTTGAGAACCATTGGAATTAATTTCGATTTCTTTGATTGTGATATTGTCCTCTGCTCCTTCCTCTTCCTTTGAATCTAATAGAAAAAAAATGCTCCATCTGTTCATTGGTAGTGTTTTATTCAACCTTCAACAAATGACCACTCAATTCATCAAGACTCATTGTATTTACCTCTTTGGAAACATGAACAATAGTGGCTGCCATTTGATACTTTGGCTCAAGACTATGTAAAATATTCTCAATCATTCTTATTTATGGGATATCTTCTCCTAACAACCTCATTTGATTAACACGATCCTGCATTACTGAGATATAATCATTTATAGATTCATTGGTACACATTTTGGCATTATCAAATTTACTCCTTAATGTTTGCAATTTTGTTGTTGGTGCACCTTCATAAGCGTCTTTAAGAAAACCTATGTTTGTTTAGATTACGTGGCTGCACCGATTCTTGAAAAAATAGCTTCATCAAAAGCACTACCTATTAGTGAAAGTGTTTCTTTATCTCTCCTTCTTAGCTCCTTAAAAACATTATTTGCATCAATATCCAATGCTTTATATGCTTCTTGAAAAGGAATATTATACTCATCAATTGCAAGTTCACACAAATACTTAGTGATGAATATATGCTACATTCTTTTGGAGCAGTCTATTTGTTAGATGTTTTGGACTTTTCAATGATTTTTTTATTGGAATCCGATTATTTTTTTTTTACAAAATTTGAATTTTGAAGTGCCCAAATCATGTTTTTGAATGCATAAAAACCTAAAAATGTTGAAAACTTCTAACATTTTGACTACTTCCATTCTTTTACTCCAATAAAAATAATTTGTGCCAATTAATTTAAGAAGTACAATATTATTTGTCACATTTCAATGAGAAAAATAAAATAAAAAATCAAAACAAATGGTCCAACTTCGACTAGGGAAGAGAGCACTTGTCCTCAAATGGGACTCAACAACCACCAAAAATATTTTTTATTATCATTAAATTTGAGTACAATAAAAGAGTGCAACACTTGCACAAATTACAATCAAATTCCTTTCAATGGGAATTGAAAAGTAATAAAAACCCTTTTACAAATACATCGTGTTAAAGAAATGAATTTCAATAAAAGATCCCTTACTCTTTACACTTAGTCTTATATGCTATAAGAATCACCCTTTGGTCCAATTCTCTCTCATACATATATAATAAAAAATATGTATTTATGCTAATATAATAAAAACTAGCATACACCCAAAGCAGGGGAAATGAAACACCGAAGAGAACTTCGATATGTTTCAAAAAATGAGAGAAAGTTATGTGTGTACATAATATAAGTTTATGTGATGAAAGAAAATTTAGGAAATGTAACAACCCCAAAACAGTACACCAGAAATTTCTGCAAAATCAAAGAAAACAAAACAATTATAAGGGGAGTTAGAGTCACCTACTTGAAGACAATGTCGAAAAAATACTTGGAGAATCGGTTCCTCCCAACGATAGGAGAGGACCGCAAAACCACTACGATCCCAACTCCACCCCCAAGCTAGATCACCACCATGCACACTAGAACAACAAGTAAACTTCCACGCGTCACTCTTTCTCAGAGTCCGTAACAAGCTACAACAAGAAAGCTTCCACGTGACACTCTCTCTCAGAGTCCGTAGGAAGCTACAACACAAAATATTCCATGCAACAGTCTCTCTCAGAGTCCGAAACAAGCTAAGTGATGGACTTATGAAACAAGAGAAACACTCAACACATGCATTCACAACAAAGTTTCTCCATGCACAACACGAGGTCCCTTGCTATCCTAGTGCACCAATATATATAGCTTTTTCCCAGGTCTTATGCCATTCCAATCAAATCTCTAATCAATCTGTAAATCCTTATGATTTAGGATCTTGTCTGGTTGTTGAGTTTTAGATTGGATTTGATTGGTAAAGGTCTCTCTTGCTTGCTTACACATGTTCTCTTGTGCCATGGTGGTGTCCCCTCATGTAACTAGTTTCTCCAAGTGTCTTTTCCTTTTATTAATAATAAAATAATAGTTTGTTGTGCAAAATGTCACTCACACCTCTTGTGAGTATTTTGAGTTTTTAATTAAATCTTACAAAAATAATTGTTTTCAAAGTTATTTTCACAATTATTAAATAAAATAATAATTTATTGGGGGGGTATTAAATTTCTCCCCCCCTTATTCTTAACACCGTCCTCGGTGTTCTTTTATTCTGGGCTCTCTTGCTCATTCTGGAACATGGAGGGATATGCTATCGCATTTTATCCTCCATTTCCCAAGTAGCCTCTTCAGGGCTGAAGTGCTTCCATTGCACTTTTATTTGAATGATGGCTTGATTCCGTAGCGTACATTCCTTCATGTCGAGGATGCGAAAAGGTTTGATTTGGAATTATCTGTTGGGTTCTACCTGAATCACATTCTAGTCAATTATATGAGTACCAACATGTATATAAATTTTTGTAATAATGAAACATGAAATACATAGCATACTTTTATATTAGGGGGAAGCGCAAGATGATAGACTACCGACCCTATCTTAGCTAATACTTTGAAAGGTCCATAATACCTGGGTGCCATCTTGGAACATCTTCCTAAACTCAAAGCACTCTTTTCGACTTTTACCTTTACGTATACATGATCACCGATGTTGAACTCTCTTGGATTTCTTTTTAAGATCCACATAACGTTTCTGCCAATCTTGAGCAACTTGTAAATTTTGTTGCACTTCCTTGACAATCTCTATAGGATAGTACAATCAAGCATGCTTCAATGCATACATATTTTCTTGTGACCATACTTTTTACAAGAAGATAAACATGTCAATCATTATACATGCCAACACCTAAACACAAAATTTTTTCATTCAAAAAGTGAATACTTCAGAGAATATAGAACATACATGTACGCATGCAAGTCCATTAGGCTGAACTGATGTTAACCTCATACCTAGTTCATTTATTCAACTCTTTTGAATCGAACTTGTAAACTAAAACTGTGTTGATGAACTTATGTCACCTAATCTATAATATTTTTAATCTTCGATAATAGGATCCTTTAATTTATAAAATTCAGAGATCATCCTCCATTTTAAAATGTCAAGGATATTCTATAAAATATACAATCATCCATTGTAACAAAACCGAAATAAGTAATACATAATTACCTCAACCATTATCCTTTATATATATGTATGTGTGTGTGTGTGTGTGTGTGTGTTTGTGTTTAAAATGACGTTTAAATGTATTTGCATCATATTCCTAAGTACATAGGTCACAAAAGAGTATTTATTAATGAATGCAAATTCTTCATGTATAGAATCAAATCTTTGTAATTTATATAAATGCCAACATGTAAACAACTCACAACTTTATACATTAGAATACATATAAAATTATGTTATTTAAACTTGAATATAATAGCACTATAATAATCACAACTCTCTATCTCCATATTAAAATAATAGATATGACCTAAACACCATTGCACCCAATAAATCATCAAACATTGTTTTAATGGAATCATGCAAAATGTTTTTTTTATATTATAAATGCGTTCTCTTTTCAATCCTATAAAAAGTTGTCTTTTCTTTTCATCAAATCTAAAGTGGGTAAAGTACATTCCCTTTACAATTATACTTACTATTATTTCAAAATAACATAAATTTATAACTTGCAATATTCCTTCAATCAAAGAATTATTATCCTTTGTATCATGAATATAATGTACAACTTTTATAAGTGATATCCTACTTGCATTTAACTTATTCATGGATAAAGTTTGTCACCTAGCATTCCCTTCAAAGGGGTAGTTATAAAATAATAAAAACTAAAAACAAAACTAATCCTTCTCAATATTTAAATCTAAGTCTTATATGTGTCAATTCCCAATGTCCTATGAATTGTGACACACATGCACTTTTACTATTTTGTATACCACTAATCCAAAAAGGTGTAATTATGGTACGGTGTAATCCATAACTATATTACAACTTGCATATATATCCTAAATTGCATAGAAGCCAAGATATATAAGGAATTTGGAATTTATTTATAAAACTTGATGTCACATCTATATAAATTTGTAATGGGAATTATATATATTCTCATGTATGAAAACAACTAGTTAAGTACAAGCTTTATGATACAACCATAATTATAAGAACATGGAAGAAGGGTTTACCTGATCTCCATCGGCCTCCACACAAGTGAAAACCAAAGCCTGAGAGCTTCGAGACTAGGGGTTAAAAGGGCCAATTCATAGGCCCAAAGCCATAATACTAAATTTTGGATAAAGTAAACAAAACTTTTACAATAGTTAGAAATTTTGTAATTTCTTAATAATTTGTATTATGAACTTATCGCATTTTAATCTAAAAACATAAAATAAGCTTCATCCTATACAAATTTATATTCACTACATCATTTTATAAGCCAACCAGCCTTCATCAAAGAACAATTTACATCTATTATTAAATTAATTCATAAATCAAGCCTAAGCACTAAATACCCAAATTATGCCACTCAAAGCCTTTACAATCCAACGAAACATACAAATAATTTCATAAAATAAAAACAATTTACATCTCTTTGGTAAACAAACTACATTTATTATTAATTCATAAAATAAAATAACATTAATTATTAATTAATAAAATAAAATTATATACCAAAAAAAACATAACACCTTCTTTATAAATAATATTTACTTATTTAGACTCTTTCTAATATTCACAAATTTCATCCATATCTTTCAATTTATTCAAAGTCAACCATTCTTTTTATGTCCAATATATCCTCTTTTACATACAAAAGATTCCACATCCATTATAAATCTAACATTCTACATCCATATATAAATTATAAATCTACTTTTTCATAACACGGATAATTGAGTTTAAACACACATATATAAAGTTGTAAACCAACACTAATTATGGAAATATATTTTAAATGATAATTTGAATGGTATAAATACATCCCATAAGTGTGGCCTATAGTAGTATACCTCAATCTTATGATATTGAACATTCATTTCATAAAGAATATAATTTTAACCTCGGCAGAGTGCAAACATTTCATAAAGAATATAATTTTAACCTCCGGCATATTGCAAACGCACGCCCAAACATTATACAGTTTTGGATATAAATTTAAAACCAAAGATCAAATTAAATATTTGGTAAATCATCAATTTTATGAAATTGAACATTCATTTCACAAAGAATATAGTTTTAACCTCGGCAGAGTGCAAACATTTCATAAAGAATATAATTTTAACCTTCGGCATATTACAAACGCACGTCCATACTTTATACAATTTTGTATATAAATTTTAAACCACAGATCCAATTAAATATTTGGTAAATCAGAAAACGTTTAGGACAATCATCTGGTGCAGGTTTGGAAATGGATAGAGTATAGATCCAATGCAGGGTTATAGATGACTACATAAATTTATAAAATCGTATTCTTGGTAGCACAGACAGACAATAGATCCTAAAAATAAATTATTCACAAAACTGTCAGGAAATTGCTTAATCAAATCAAAACAAAAATAGAAGTCCACGTAGATCTTTGGGATCGAGAGCAGATTTCTAAATCAAGCACAGACATGGTAAATTGTATGCTCTAGATACATATTAACGCAGACCTTCGTAAGCAGATTTTTAGATAAAACACAGACTTTAAGATTCACATGTAGAGTTTAGATCAGTTCTATGGGTCAGATCTAGTTCCTTAGAGATCTGGAGTTATCCTAGCCACAATTCAGATCTAATCCGGATCTATATTATGCATAAGTTTAAAAAAAAACACACATAAAACAGACCAAATCCAGATCTATATTGTACAATGTTAAAACGCACAGAGCAAATCCTGATCTATATTGTATAACATTAAAATGCAGACACATAAATAAGATCTAATCTGGATCTGATCGCAGGCAATCATTGGAAACCGTTTTAAAGAATTTAAATCGCTTGTTAGACAGATAAAAGCAAATCCAAACACAGATCACTTGGATTGAAAGGAGGCGTGGTTAGATCTTAGTTTATACTGACAGAAAAATCATGCATGCAGACAGGGTTGTAGAGATTTGGATCCCGACATAAGTGAAAACGCATGCAACAAAAAAACAAACAAGAGAATAAAATGATTTCAAAATGTAAACGCCGTCGCTGGTTTGATAATCTTAAATCCGAGTTCAAACATAAGTATATAGCACTAAAACGATCTGTAACCACCAACATAGGATTGGAAATGATTCTGATATTGGATCTGCCAAACGCAGGCATAAATCGATTTGAAAAACAATTTGAGTTAAGAAAAAAAAATATAACGGTATACAACAAACCCCCCAAAAAAACGATACTGAAGATTTACCCCATAGCTGGGTCATATAGATGATGATCTGCAATATAATATTTATATAATTTCAGCTATCTAGAAAAAAAATTAACTCAGACATAAAATGGTTGGGTACCAACGCTGATTTTGGAAAGACACAATATAAACTCGACCCCGAATTGGATGTAGAACCGTAGATAAAAAATAATATATAGATTTCTTTTGATTTGGAAATGACTGTCCACATCCCAACATATATAGGTAGAGTAAGGGAAAAGATGATCTGTTCTGTAACTAAGCCTTGAAGGAAAATGGCCTTGATGACCGAGGTTTAAATAATTTGTTATAAAAATACATAGATGCTTTACTTCATACAGGAATAAATAAATAAAATTCATCCAAGAACATAGATGTCAATATTCTGCACTAGGGATCACAGATAGCCAGAAACAAATTCATCCTACCCCTAACAAGGATCTCGTGAATCCCACAACAGAGACAGAGACACTATAATTAAACTTTGTCTTGTTTATGGTAGTGAGCAAGTAGAAAAATATAACCTAGAAATCGTTGGATAACCTAGATTGATTTGGAAATCCTATTAAAGAAAAGAAATATCACTAAATGGCAAATGCCTTTTTACAGATCACCCACCTCATAGAGGAGTTGATACACAATGTGTTTACTAATTCATGGAACAGGTTCAATAAAGGCCCGCGAAAATGAAATCTGTGAGCTTCTGCCAAATCGGGAGAAAATACCCTTCACCATGCCAAGATCTGAAATGAAAGGCCCGACAGAGAGAGAACCTCGGAAACCCTGAACAATAGGAAGCTAACGATCCACTCTTTGAGAACACTACAAACCAGAAAACCCAGATACATATTGGGATTCTGGTTGTTCACTTCCTGTAGGATGAATAAATGGGACATGAATAAAATGATATCGAGGAAATAGATCTATGATTTTCACTAGCAAACCACACTAACAAATTTTTGAAATATTGTAGAAAAAAATGATGACCCTCACCAAAATCGGTATCTATTAAACTTACTTTCGTGGATGATTGAGACATGAGGTAGGTCTTGTCTTAAGTTTAGGAATAGAAAACCGTTCGGCTAAAGACTACCATTATCACTCGATGCTAACGACAGATTAGGTGACCACTGACGCTAGGCTACTATGCATTCATTCATAATAGATCAGATCTGTGCACCTGGACCAATTTAGGCTATGTTGCTTACATTTACAATCTCGATTCCCGGTAAACTCTTGAATAGTAAAAAAAATTATGGTTATCGCTTAGATAAGGCATAGATGTATCCAACGACCAATTAGCAAGCCAGTTAGCAAGATATTAACTCGTGGATACACATAACTCCACTTGAACTAACAGTCAACGCGTAATCTGGAGAAGGTGATCAAAACGAAAATGATATCATCTAGCATGCACCGTCAAAATCTTGAGTATATAAATAAAATTGACTAAATATAATCTGCGCGGATTTCCTTTGTACAGTCAACATCTTAGAAAAAACAATGGGCTCATCGCCACAATGCAAAACTGGGCAAATCACCTCTTTCCACCCGCCGTTAACAACTAATAAAAATAGATGGGAAAATCGCCTCAATACCAATAGGGGAAATCGCCCCTTTTTTTATACACCATCAATAGATTTGAAAATTTAAAAGGAATCTATGGACAGATCATCCCCATACGCATTGGCAGGTAGAATCTATTCACATACAGAACAGAAAAGATAGGCCATAACCAACAGTTTAACAATTAAGAAAACGACCACTACAGGTGGACATCAACAGGTTCGAATTAGAATTCAGATCTTTAAACATGATATTACATTTTCAAAAACAATTTAGCTAGAATTATCGGTTTTCCAAAACTAAAAAAAATGGAATCCATCATTTTTGCAAACTATAAAAATTGTGTATCTTTTTTTTTAATGCGAAGTTCTTGAAAAGAGAATATGTAACTCAGTCACGGTTTTGATAATTAACCAAATAATAAGAGCTTTAAAACTACTTACTTGAAATATGAAGAAAACAAAAAATAAACTTGGCTAACATTGCTGTTATAAAATTACATCTCACCTCTAATAAGGGAAAGCAAATGATGAGCCCTCATGTCCCAGCTTTGAACCTTATGCTCTGATACCATATTGTAACAACCCCAAAACAGTACAACAGAAATTTCTGCAAAATCAAAGAAAACACAACAATTATAAGGGAGGTTAGAGTCACCTACTTGAAGACAATGCATGAAAAATACTTGGAGAATCAGTCCCTCCCAACCATAGGGGAGGACCGCAAAACCACTACGATCCCAACTCCACCCCCGAGCTGGATCACCACCATGCACACTAGAATAACAAGTAAAATTCCACGTGGCACTCTTTCTCAGAGTCCGTAACAAGCTACAGCAAGAAAGCTTCCACGCAGCACTCTCTCTCAGAGTCTGTAACAAGCTACAACAAGAAAACTTCCACACGACACTCTCTCTCAGAGTCCGTAACAAGCTAAGTGATGGACTTATGAAACAAGACAAACAATCAACACATGCATTCACAACAAAGTTTCTCCATGCACAAAACGGTGTCCCGTGCTATCCCAGTGCACCGATATATATAGCTTTTGCCCAAGTCTTATGCCATCCCAATCAAATATCCAATCAATCCATAAATCCCTATGATTTAGGATCTTGTCTGGTTGTTGAGTCTTAGATTGGATTTGATTGGTAAAGATCTCTCTTGCTTGCTTACACATGTTCTCTTGTGCCATGGTGGTGTCCCCTCATGTAACTAGAATCTCCAAGTGTCTTTTCCTTTTATTAATAATAAAATAATAGTTTGTTGTGCAAAATGTCACTCACACCTCTTGTGGGTATTTTGAGTTTTTAATTAACTTTTACAAAAATAATTGTTTTCGAAGTTATTTTCACAATTATTAAATAAAATAATAATGTATTGGGGGTATTACAGGGAAATAAGTGAAAACAAGTTACACCAAACATCTAAATTTCCACATAAGTAAAAATAAGTTTCCTCCAAAAGGATTTTGTAGATAAAGTTTTTAAATTTGAAAACATTCGGTCAATAAGTCAATGTTTTCGCCTCAATCCTTTGAATGCCAATGGAATCTTACAAAGAAAAAAAGTCCAAAATACAAGGGGCATAGTTATACTAGTTTTCGAAGTTTTAGGTAGCTTTAGAGAACCTCGAAACCCCTAGATGTGGAGGAACTATACCTTTGAAACTGAGACCTGGCCTGGACGTGGAGAGACCATACCTTCGAAATTGAAACTTGAACTATGCGAGGCATCAAAATTTCTGCACATAATAATTTGCACAAGCGACACCATTTTTCCTGTCGACCCTTTGCATGTGTCCTCTTATAATCTCATGTATTGAAGATCATTGAATGGCCAAATAAGGTTGATAGGTGAAGAAAATATTTTGTTTCAAGTTTTTAATATCCCTTGTCAATCTTCGTATTGAATATCGATAGTATATAGTCAAATTGTCCATTAGTAACTTGTTGCTTAATTTTCATGACCTAATGGATGCAAAATCCAACCCCTTTCTGCTCACATATTGTAGCTCAAAGGGCACAAGTTTTGATAGACATAACAATTCCATTAAATTCCATTTTACCTTTTCTCTTCACACATAATTACATGACCAAAACATGCACGTAGATCCCATTAACACTTCACTGCGCCCATGAAGAGTGGTTTTCCCTTTCTACTTGAAAACAAGAAGGCCGATTATTAGGTCTAGTATCCCCATCATAACTTGGTTCGGTTCAATATTTTTCACTTATAAAAATACAATTATAAAATAAAGGAGCTCCAAATACCATCAATTATACTTTAAGCTTTTAACTCTCATTTATTATTATGCTTGAAAGAATTAAAATATAAATCCCTTGTCTTTTTCTTTTAATTCTCATTTATTATTATCCTTGAAAAAATTAAAATATAAATCCCTTGTCTTTTTAATAAAATAATAAAAACAATCTATGTTTGCTCAAATAATTTTGATTTGGAATTAAAACAAGTTCTATATGCATAAGAAATCTTAATTTATCATGGATTTATAGTGGTATGGAAAAGCTGAAAAGACTATGTATAGTTTAAAATACAAACTTCTCTTCTCCTGAATTTCCCTCTCTGTGTGAGGTCACGGGTCACTAGTGTTGAAATTTCACTTTAATCTTATCTATCATAGAAAAATAAATTAACTTTTTAGTGCTTCAACGAACCTTTTTTCCTAAATATATACCTCTCAATAATAACACTTTAATATAACTTATCTTTATACCATGAAGTTTTCAAAATTGTGATGGTTGGAATTTGGAAATATAAAATTAAGCATAATGTAAACCTACTTGAGAATCCCTTCACTGCTATAGCATATAGTTCATTTGCTACTGAAAAGGGACTGTTGTAGCTACCAAAAACTACCCAAAGCTACCCAACTTACTTTAAATGACTGTTGATAAAGAACAACTTTCTCGAAGTAGCTAATTGAATGAGCTATCCAATTACAAATAGGAAGCACCATTTGTTTTATAGGCACTACTAATTCTAGCATCCGAAGAAGTCCGAAGTAGAAGCTATGAGTTCTCCTTGTGGATATCTCTTCTATTATCTCTTTTTATATTCTAGAAGTTAGTATGAGTGAGCTATGGGATATACTTAGTGTTCTGTTTGGTGCCAACAACTCCGTGGTTGAATCTTAGGAGTCGTTGTGACAAGGAAAGAATCATTGCCTTGCTTGGTAGCAGCACTTAAAAATAGAATGAGACTACAAAAATAAGAGACCATGCAAAAATTGAATCTTCCAGTAGGTCTTTTATATTCTTGAAGTTAGTATGAATGAATCACTAGATATACTTAGTGTCCTGTTTGGGGACAAAAAATTTGTGGTTGACTCTTAGGAGTCCTTGTAACAATGAAAAAATCATTGCTTTGTCGTTAAAAATAAAATTAGACTGCAAAAATAAGAAACCATACCCTTCAACCATAGAAAAACACAAACATCACAATTACTCTATTTAATTGATCATGGCACAAATGTGCTGATGTATTTACTCTAAAATGGAAATTCCTTCCTATCTTCCCTTTACCAATAAAAGCATAAGGGCAGCTCCATTAAACATAACAGATTGTTAGCAAATACTCGAGATCAACCTCTTGAAATCCTGAAAGAGACTGAAGTGACTTGCAATTGTGGAAGGCAATACAAGATAAAAACAATATCTCACAATTTTTGTTCAAAATTGATATTAAATTTAGCATTTATATATTAAAATTACATTTCAACCCTTCAAAACTTTGCTGAAGGCATAGTTACCCGGTTCGAAATCATGAGGAGTTGAAATGTTTGAGATTTCAAAAAAGTTTGAAAGGTTATAAGAAAAGTCCATAAATATGAAACATATAAAATTACACATATTACTTTGAAATTCAAACATTCCGAGGAAAATACGTAAGCACATATATAAAATTACACATATTACTTTGAATTCAAACATTCCCAGGAAAATACGTAAGCACATAAGAGCAACACTTGAAAATGAGTTATTTCATAATATATATATAGTGCTTTTAGCTTGTAAAGTGAAGGAATTCATCCCAAGGGATCTAGCGTAGGTTTAATGTAAGTTTTTATTTTGTTTATCAATTGAAATCTTTTTTTTTCCCGTGTGTTTTTGTTTAGGAGAAGTCTGAACAATTTTGCAATTTGGGGTGCAGCTAAACTTGAGCCAGGTCCAGCCTAACCTTGTAACTATGGCATTTGGCGACTTTTCAAAGTCGGTTTGCTCTACTTTTGTTTAGTCTAACAAATTTAATTAAGTTAGAACTATGCAATATTAGTTTCCTACAGCAACAGCTCCACCTATATGTAGATGAAAACAAAGACATGAAGAGATGGCAATGGAGCTTAAAAGTAACTTAAAGAAAGACTCCTTTTATTTACAATTTAGCAACAGCTCCACCTATATGTAGATGAAAACAAAGACATGAAGAGATGGCAATGGAGCTTAAAAGTAACTTAAAGAAAGACTCCTTTTATTTACAATTTAGTTATTAATTGCAGTAAAATCCATACACTCATGAGTTAAAAGACAAACAAAATGAAATATGTTAACTGGACTTAACTACCTATGGATGCAACCCTAAGTCATTACATATTTATCTTACTTTTACTTGTGGATAAGTAATGGCTTTTGTATTTATAATCAGTAGTAATGGGAAGGGAAGATAATATACCCAAAGACGCTGCAATTTTGAACAATCGTAGACAATCTGCTACAAGTCCCTGCTACCAATAACAACATAACCGAAGTTCAGCTCAATTAAGTTATTGCAACCAAAATAGATTGTTGGTAGATACTCAACTACAACTTCCCAAAACCCTGACAGACACTTTGGTGACCTACCATTGTTGAAGAAAACTTGAAGAAATGTTGCTTGATTTGACATAAAAGTATAGGAGAAACAACATGTTCCTAAATTCTGTGGTGTCTGGATTCCACAAGAAATCAATGCGGTGGTCTTTGGCTTCCTGTAGGCTGCAATTCCCCTTCCCGACTTCCACGACAAGCAAAAAAGGATACAGAGTGCACACTGCTATGCGGCTTGCTCATTGCCGGCCCAGGGCCATGATTCTGATCCATCATTCATCACCAGCAGTGGCATTCACGAAAAATTTAATAGAGATACTTAATACAGCGAGGGTAACACCAACCAGGAAATTTGCAACCTAGCAATGCCTCCCGTCTCCTAGCCCCTCTCTGGCAACAACCCTACAGGTTACATCTATTGTCTAATAGCTTACCGAGTCCTTACATGTTAAGTAACTACTAATGATGTTTTCAGCAAAGTTTTACGTTAACTAGTTCAAAAACTCATGAAAATTGTACCCATGGAGTCCGAGCTTAGCACACCATGAATACGCTTTCTCTGAGGTGATGTGCAGTTTTCTCATCAATTTTGTGTAGTTACATCAATTCACTCTGAATTTGTATTTGTAGTGGCGTTATTTATACTTTTGCAGTGGGTTTATTAACAAAAATATTCTGGATATCTGAAAGTCATTTGTATCATGCCTATGCATGGTACAAGCTCTATATCCTCCAAAAACGCTACAATAAAAACTTGGCACAAAAGGAACAAGCTCTATATCCTCCAAAAAAACTACAGTAAAAACTTGGCACAAAAGGATTTGCAGCTGATGGCATCATCTGTATTGTTGGCTTCCATTTCTACTTTGCCCTATGATCATAAACACGGGGCTCACCATTTTGATATGGAGAATAGGAAAGGAGTTCGAGAATGGCTAGTCTTTTGGGATTTAGTTTGGACTCTCAAAAAAAGGACACCAGAGAAGTGTTGTCACGCTCAAAACTTCTTTCTGAATTGATTTCCAAAGGTGTCATGACATATGTTTCAACAAGAAGTGAAATATTTGTATCATCTATTGGAAAATGAATTCCACCCTTTTAGATCTTGGTGACAAAGCTCAACCACTGCTAGGCAGACTCTCTAAGCTTAGTGACAAATTGTCTTCAACTTCTCTTGTCCTAGAAGTGCAATTGGAGCTATACATTCATGCTTTAGAAAGGAAAACTACTCCCAGAGTGTTACAACAGGTATCACAAGTGTATCAAACCGTGAAAATCATGGCCTTGGCAAAGATGATATCATTTTCTGGTTTCCGTTTGTTGTTATAGAGATGCTTAGTGACAAGTTAGTGTGGATGCAGTGAAGTATAATTTAGTATAGATATTGACCGTTTGAAAGGAATTGTACAGTTTGGAAGTCAGGACCTTGAATCACAAAATCGATCAACCCATTAACGATAGAGAGTCCAGACGTATCAGAGCCATGAACGCAAGGAAAAGAGGTGGTTGACATAGTATTTTGTGGGAGACTGGGAGTGTCTGGTGGTTCGAATCTAGATGAGTACGTTGTGAACAAATCTCTTATCAGTTGTTGTCAAATGTTTGAGGTTGAGTTTAATTGTTGAACACCGTACTTACACCTGTTAACTGCCAAAGAAAAAACATCCAAGATGCCAATATCTAAACCGTCGATGAAGAGTAAATATAAATGTTGAAGATTGTCCAGGTGTCCAAATACCAGGCATCAAACATATCAATGGTTTGTATTACATTTATCTATTCTTACATGCTTGATGGCTAACGGTTTCAAAGTAATGCGAAATGAAAACAAAAGTGATACGTGTCCTCTTTCAATCAATTCTGCTGGTTTAAGCAGGATAGATTTAAAACCAGTTTTGGCAGCTCCAGAGTCTTCCTTTCTCCCTTCACCTCAAGATGAAGCTTATAAAGGAGGATCTGACACGCCATAATGATCATATTTTTTATTCTTACTTGGCAGTGGAAGAAATAGACGGTTTCAGTATAAAAGAAGCATGTGGACAGAAATACAGAATGAATTGGAAGAGGTTCGTGAAGATATTGTGAAATTTACGAGTTCAATTGTTAGATGAAGGAGGAGGGGTTCTTAGTGCCAAGATGGAATAGTAAATTGAAGTCGTTTTCCAAAGCTTATGTGAAGACGGTCCCCGGCTCTGCCTGGACGACCGACATTGCAAGAGAATTCAGAGAGAGGTTCAGAGCGGTTGAAGCGGAATTCTTCAAGCGTATTAGTGACATTGGACTATTTTTAGTGACCATAATGTGCGCTGGAGCTTTTCTGGCTCTTGGATTTGCATTCTCAGGTGGAAATAACCAACCAGATATTGTAATTTTATTTGGCTGTTTTACTGGAGTAGTTGCGGGAACTATGATACGATCAAATCAGGTTTTAGAGCGTTGTTGAAAGTCTAGAACACAAAATGTTATCATAACTGGGAACACTCGAGGCCTTGGTAAAGCACTTACCAGAGAATTCCTTTTTTGATGGGGATCATGTAGTTATTGCCTCTTGCAATCCTGATTCAGTAACGACAACTGCAACACGACTTCAGCAAGAGCTGCCTGAAGGAATAGACATGTCAGAAGCTGGCATTTCTGTATATTGTAAAGGAGAAGGCAAAGTAATGGGAATACCATGTGATGTGTCCAAGGTCGAGGATGTAAAAATGCTAGTTGACTTTACAATCCATGAATTTGGTTCTATAGATATCTGCATAAATAATGCTGGCATGTATAGGCGTTTAGACCATTATTGCAATTCACAGATGATGACATCAATCAAATCATGTCTACAAATATCATTGGTTTTTTTATCTGCACAAAGGAGGCCATATTTTTAACATGGATGGTGTAGGTTCAGGGGGTTCAAGTACTCTTTTGTATGTAGTATATGGTTCAACAAAGTGTGGATTAAGACAACTTAATGCATCTCTTTTGAAGAAATGTAAGAATTCTAAAGTAGGAATTCATACATCTCCTGGAATGGTTCTTACATATTTGCTTGCTTCTGAGTAGTGCATCATGTTAGAATAAGAAAATAATTTGTGAGTTTCCTGAGATAGTTGCAAGGACATTGGTTCCTAGAATGCGAGCTGGTGAGACAACTGGAAAAACTTAAGAGATAGTCAAAATACCTATGTGATAGTAGAAATCCTAAACTATTGGCATCCAACTCAACAGTCAGAGGATAAGAATATGTGGTAGTGATAAGGTGGAAGTGGGATCGAATGTCTTTTCATATTTTATGGATGAAATTAGCAAGTTAAGATTCAATTTTTCTACTTTTAGGTAGTTCCAAATTTTACTTTGGCGATTCCAGCAGGTGGAAAACATCTAGCCACAGACACCTAACAGACATAAGTATTCTAGTTCCAGATTTGCATAAAACAATATTTATAATCCGATCCTAAATTTTCAGGATAAAGATTAACTCTTGTTTAAAAGAATGCTATTTTTAGCACATAGACGATTAGGGTTTGTTGAAGAATAGTTTGTTTATATTTTTAATTTGAGGGAATGTAAAAGGGTTCGAGAGGCAGAAAAAATACTTTTGGTTTCACAAAACTTTTATGTATTTAGCATGGTGATTAATAAAGAAATACAGGTTTTTACAAGACTCAGGATTCATGTGTTGATGATTTCTGGTGATGTGAGCTTTTCTTGTTCATGTTTTTCCTTACTATAGTTGCTCATTTATATGTTTAGTATTCAAATGTTTAATTGGAGAAAATGGTTGAGAATTCATGATATATGCTCTGAATTATAACAATTGAACATTCCATTTCTTTTATCTAAAAGTTAATCATGAAATTCATCTTCGTTTGATGCTTCATGATTGATGGATTGTTTATCTTCATTCTTCCACCATACTAGAACAATATTAATAATTAGAGAGCATTAGTTATTTTTGTTGGAGTATCAATACAACCGCATGGTATAACTGTCGCACCTTTGGGAATATAAAAATGTGGACTAACTGCCACTCCTGATAATAGCGCCTTGTGCTTGGTTTCATATGTTCATCAACATTTGCAGTTTTTGGTGTAACACAAAACCTTACATGGTATCAGAGATGAGGTCTCAGGTTCAATTCCCTCAAGCTATGCTGGAGGGGGCGTGTTGGAGTATCAATACAACAGCATGGTATAACCGCCACACCTCTGGGAATATAAAAATGTGGACTAACTGCCACTTCTGATAATAGGGCCTTGTTCTTGGTTTCATATGTTCATCAACCTCTGTAGGTTTTGGTGTAATGAAAAACCTTACATCGTATCAAATCCTTGTTCGAGATAACAACAAACCTAAGAAAACTCCATTGTGCACTAGAAGCAGGTGAGTTTCCACATAATTCCCGGAATCATAATATTGCTCCCTCTGGATTCTGTCCATAGAAGTCTATCTAGGTGTGACAAACTCTGAAAAAGTGCACATGTCGAGGTGGAAGGGTTTGAACTGACATATGATTGCGAATTGGTTTGTTTTGCAGTGATATTTTGCAGGTCCAAATTCTATATGGATTCAAGAGTATCAGTGCCTCTTCTTACTCCATTCACAAGATATTTAGAGTAGAAATTAAAGATATTTCATCTCTAAAGAGACAAGGTCTCTATGATGTATCTATTGGAATTGGTAAAGAGTCTTATGAAGATGAAAATTTTCGGCTAAATGACGGTGATAGGTATTTTGGAAGGATATGCTTGGCTATTTCTCCAAGCATACACTACCTTATTGATTTTGCTGAATACCTAAAGGATCTCTGGACAAAATTGGATAGAACCTTTGGCAAGCACAATGAGGATCATTCTAACAATTTAGAGAGCACACCCAAAACCATAAGAGTTATTCCTTCAAAATTCTCAGCCTCTATTGTCTTTGATGAAGTTGTTCAAGATGAAGAAGAAGCAAAATATTCAACTCAATCAATTCGAATTGTTGAAAGTCTCCTTGTAGTGACTCCTTTTCCCGTTGCTCTAGAATTTTATGGGATATATGATATCTCATCTTCTCATATGGCCGATCCAGAAGAAGACATTAAGATATTTGTTATTGAAGAAAAACTCTCTTTCCATTCTACTCAGGCATTCTCCAGTGATTCTTCTATTCTAAATTATGTGCAAAGTTTGCCAGTGATTACCTCAGAAAATGAAGAGGAATTCGATTTATCTCACTCTAATGTTGTTGCTGGTGTGTAGAAAAGTGATACTTTGGATGTTTGGGAAGAAATATCATATTTTAGGAGTGATCCATTCACCCTCATTGATCTAGAGCTTCTAGCAAATTCCTACATGATTGCTTGCACCAATACTCAAAGTTTTGTTGAAGACAAAGAAAGTTGTGCATCTACCATCTTAGTGGAGCACTTGGAACCTCTGTTCCACACTCTTCGATCTGATATGATCTTATTTGGTTAGAATTTTAAGTTTCTATAGCTTTCAGTCATGCTTGTAGCTATTCTCATCAATTTTGGTGTGAAAAATCAAGCACCTCAAGTCTCTTTTAAATTTGTTGTTGAGGATTCAATGTTAGTTTTTTCTCATAAGGTTGTCGATATTATAAAAATTTGTGGATCATTTGATATTTTAGAATCTATATTAGATTATGGATCTCAAGCATTCACTCTCCATGGTCCAAGACTTCTCTACCTTTCTACTTGATCACATGCTCATCTCCTCACAGTACTAGTAAAGACGAAGACATCTTGCATTCGCCTAGACACTTGCTCCTAACACCTGGACCTGATTTTAACTCAAATGGTTCGATGTTCAAGGATGAACATATAAGTTTCTTGGGTTTACCTCACATGGTTCAAATTCTCAAGCACTTTTTCTCTCTCATCAGTTGATCTCAGTAGCTCTCAGTTAGAGGAAATTTGGGGTCTAAAATGGGCCTTATAAAAAACCGTGCCATGGATGAGCTGAATTGAGTTGAATTTTTAAACCAATAGAATTTCAATATCTTTGGTCAACCATTATGGTTGAGTTTGACACATAATGCTTATGTGTCATATTTTTATTTGACAATAGTTAACTCCATATCAACCTCACCTTGGCTAAGTTCTTGAAAAGATCATCTCGAAATAAGATAAATAAACTTTAACTAATAAATATAGAATATTTTATTTAATCACTACTTCCAACTCCTCTAAAACATAACCTTCGCATTAAATAAAATTGTAGTGGAAGCATTTTTAAATACTAAAAACATTTATTAATCAATTTTTTAAAAAGAAAACTAAATAATATTTAATTTTAAATAGACTTATCTTGAAATACTAAATAAAAGATATTTAGTATTTTTAATATTATTAAATAATATTAAAAAATAAATATATTTAATTATTACATCCAAAAATAAAAAAACATTTAAATACTAACAAAATAAAAAATAAAAACTATTTTTAATGTTACTAAAATTATAATAAAATTTGATTTTACTTTTTTTCTCTCTTACCTACCTACTCATTAAACCACAATTTTTTTTATATTAATATAAAAAATAACATGAATATTCATAGTTTATTGTTTTTTATTTTATGTGATGTAATATTTTTTTATATAAATTAATATAAAATTTATATTAAAAAATAATAGTGATTTTTTAAATTTTTTAATACTATTATAATTGTCCTTATGGCAAGGTGTTCTTCTGATCTTGATAAGCAGCTTTGACTCCTCAAAGATTTCTGCTCTAACATGGGTATGACTGTTAACACTGACAAAACAAAGTTATGATTATCAAATCCAAGAAGGATACATACGCTAATTTTATGTATGACAATAGCAACTTGGAGGAAGTGTCTTCTTACAAGTACCTAGGAATTGATATTCATCACAAGCTCAACTGGAACTATAGCATTAAGAAAAGGATTAACGGAGGGTGGAAAGCTTACTTTGGTCATGAAAATAATTGTAAAGCTACAAACCTCATGATGTGGGATAAAAAGAAGCTCCTTTTTGAAACTCTAGTCACTCCTGTCATCTTGTATGGGTGTGAGGTTTGGGGTTGCAGCATCTCTAGAGAATCCTGGAGAAAGATCGAGCAAATCCAGAAGCGTTTTATAACTTATAACCTCAAAATAAAAAACAACACACCCTATCCTATTCTCCTTATAGAAGTGGGTCTTTCCCCCCTCGAGAGCCTAGCTATGACTAGACTCCTGTTATACAAGAACAAAATCAATAACACGGGAGACCATAGACTCCCTAAGAGAGATTTAAACT
>LPNX010513387.1:3237-226747 GCA_001517045.1 Pseudotsuga menziesii | reverse complement strand
GTTGCAATACCGACTTTCCTAGCCTTTTAGCCTGTCAAAATTATAGTAAGCTCGGGATGCTTCTTTCCAAGCTCTTTGAGCATAGAAATATAACTTTAAAGAAAAATAATTAATTCTCTTCTTTAGGTCCGATAGACCAAGTTTGGTCTCAGGGGACGTTAACCATCATCATCATCAATTATATTTTTCATTATAAATGAATATATTTGAGTTTTACATTTATTAAATATATAAAAAGTAGTGGTATATTCATTTAAAAAAATAATAATATAAAATTCAAAAGTTTACTATCATTTATTATGTGTGCACAAGAATCTAAATATTTCATTAATATTTTTAATCAATATCTCTTAACTCTACATTAACTCAATATAGTTGTCAACCACCATTAATGAGACGATTTAGGTTGACTTTCATTAAATTTTCATTAGATTTAATCTGACATGGCATATTTGTAGTGTGATGTGGCTTTTTTTATGATTTTTCTTAGGAGGCCCATTTTAGACCCCAAATTTCCTCTAACATGGGTCCACTTTTCAACTTGCAGTTGTCTATGTTCCTGATTTAGTTGAGCATATTCCTCTTCTTCCAAAGAGGAAAATTCATCCAGAAATAATCAAGAAGATTGAGAGGTTCACATGCACAGTCCTAGGATGTTGATGCAAATAAGAACCAAGATTCTGCATTACTGCTCCACAATGTTGTAGATTGCAACAATTTTTCACAAGTGTTTGCTTGAAGAGGAAATTTTTCTCTAAAGTATAGCTTGTTTCTTGATTACCTGCTTATTTTTGTGGTGGGGGGAGGGGGGCGGGGCTTTCCCATGAGGTTTTCCCCATTTTCCTGATTTTATCAAGCAATATTTTATTCATTTAGATTATATGGGTGAATTTTGGTCTAGTTTCTAGGCCCAAGTTGTCCAAAGTTAGGATTAAGGGGGAGTGTTAGGATTAATTAATCCTCCTTTGTCCAATATAGTATATTTGGTAATTTTTCCTAACTTAGGAAGTTATTATCACTGTAGTAGAGTATGGGGGACACACCTAGAGGTTATCTTCCACTTAATCCATGTGCATGCACAAGTTTATGTGCCTTTGGGACAAATACCTACATTATAGGAGCCCACTCTGAGTGCCACCAACAACCTCCTTAAGTTGGTTGTGGTAGGTAAGCAGTTATGCTGAGTTATCCTCTAGTTACAACAAGTTAGATCACTATCAGTTAGCCTCGCGCCAGTTTTACATGCATGCAGAGAGTGTGGCGCCTTTTTTCCACCTACCTCATCAGTTAATTGATTGTACACTGATTTAGACATCCAGAGTTAATCTAGTGAGCTCTAGCTGTGATTTTTCCACACTAAGTTAGCTAAACAACCAATTAGAGTTGGTAGATTTGAATCCTATCAATTGTATTTGAATTCTATTTATTGTACTACCATTGTATTATTGATTAATGAATGAATATTAATGTTGTGATAATCTGAGCAATTCTTGTCCGATTTATCTAAAATTTTTGTCATGAATTCTTTGCTCAGTGTATATTGATCTTAATTATTCCACTGCATAATTCCCTTCCAATAACTCTCATATTGGCATGTATATATATGGTTCTAAATTTAACAATCTTTCCCTTGCCTCCGAACTGCTTAGTAACCAATATTGATCATTTTTATTTATCTTAGCCCTCGACTCCACGCCCAAAGGCCTACTCTTACCCTGTCAACTGTAGTTAAATTTAATCATTTTTCACAAAAGATATAGCCATTGTTGTTGATAAAACAACCAACTTCTATAGTGATCTTCAATGACTAAGTTGTAGGAGAGATACCTCTTTGGGTTGGAAGGGATAACTTCCATCCCTAATGCTTGGTTTGTAGTTACCTTGGGATAACTTTCAGCCTCATATTTCCCAAACTATTCAGAATCCTCCAGTTGTTCAACCTTTACCACTTGCTCCAAATCCACCTAGACCAACGGTTGTAGCTAGGTTTGCTCCATTGGCATTGCGTGGGATGTTACATGACCTTCCATTAAATTATTCCCAGAAGATTTCACTGTATGATGGAGAAGGAAATGTCACTGCAAAATATCATGTTGGAAAATTTGATGACTTTATAGATTTGGAAGAAGTTGATTATGAGGATGTCAAGATGAGGCTGTTTGCACAGAGCTTATCTGGGGAAGCCAAGAAGTGGTATAAATATTTACCTGCTGGGTCTATTAGAAACTTTGATGCCTTTCAGACTACCTTGTTGGAGATATGGGATGATAAACAGAGCCCATTACAAGTCCCGTCTCAGTACAATAATCTTAAAAAGGGAGGTTTTGAGTTAGTCCATGAGTTTTACAGTAGATTCATGAGAGTCTATAATTCAATACCTGCTGATATTAAGCCTTCACCTGGTGCTGCTAAACTTCATTATGCAAAAGCCTTTGATAATGATTTTTCATTGTTGTTGAGAGAAAGAAAATCATTCACTCTTCCCGCTATGTTTACAGATGCCTTAGAAGTAGAAGCCAATATGATGGTATGTGGGAAGATAAAAGAAAGGGTAGATGTTGATAGGAGGAAAGGTAGAGAAGAAATGCCCTCCACCTTTGCTACTTCTTCATCTAATGATATTAAATTTGAAATGATGTTGAAAACAATGGAAAAATTAATGGATAGGTTGACTATGGATACTAGGCCAGTGAATTGAGAATAGAATGAACCCCAGATCAGAAACCCTAACTTTAGAAGGCCTATTCATCCTTCACTTCCACAGAATAGACAAAGAGATATGAGGAATCCAAGGATCCAGGAAGGTCGGCAAATAAGACCACCTTTCCCTGAAAATTATGTTGTTGATGAGGATGGTGCAGAGTCTATTGAAGACCACATTCATAATTTTGGTGATTAAGATTCTAAAATTTATCTAACTGAGGAGGAACACAGTATGTTTGCACAAGAGGATGATAATAGAGATTTTGAGGAGGAGTTGGAACAGTATCAAAAGGGGTACATGCATGCTTTAGATGATGTAAGAAAGATCAAACTGAGAAGTAGAGATGTTATTGTGAATAAAGGAAGTTTAAATCCAAATCAATGTTCCAGTAGTAAGATAAATATAGAAAAAAGAAATGAAAAACAAAAGGAACATGTTGTACATAAAGAGGTTGAAAATAGAACTGAAAAAATAAAAGAATTAAAACAAACAACACCCATGGAGGTAGACAAATTTTCTTCCATTTTTAATCTACAAAGTTAACTTGCAAAATTGAAGATTTCAATTCCTTTTAATGAACTACTCAAAAACCAGGAGCATAGGGACACAATAACAAAGATGGTCAGAAATCAGGGAGAGGCCCATCCAGATATTTTGGAAGTGACAGATGACAATCCTACCATTGTTTTGGGGTCTAAGATTGATGATGTGGATAATGAGGAAGCGCCACCTTTTTATATGAGCTTAAATGTGCATGACATGGTGTTGCATAATGCTATGTTAGATTCATGTGCTTCACGTAATTTGATGCCTAAAGGAGTGGTAGAAAGTTTTGGGGTTAGAGATTACAAGGCCTTACAAAGATTTGTATTATTTTGATTCCAAAATGGTGAAATGTTTGGGTTTGATAAAGGACATGGTAGTATCCTTGGTTAAATTACCATTTAAAACTGTGGTCATGGATGTTGTTGTGGTTGATATCCCTCCCAAATTTGGTGTTTTTCTGTCAAGATCTTAGACTTCAAAGTTAAAAGGAAGTTTGCAAATGGATATGTCTTATGCTACAATTCATGTTCTTAATGAAAACAAGAGACTGTACAGTGAAAAAAGATCACCATATGTTGTTAGCAGTCCAAATCAGCCAGGAGTTCATCATATTTATGCTCTTGATATAGACTTAGGGTCATCTATTTTCTTCAAAGATGTTTCTCCCTGTAATTCAAAGGTTGTTGTACCAAATAAAGGTAAAAAGGATAAAAAGGTGATGAATGAATATCGAGCATTAGAAAGAAAGCAAAAGGAAGAAGGGGTATTGACTATGTATTTTGATCGGTCGGTGGCTAAAGTGGGTGCCGATGCAGGTGTCTATATAATTTCCCCTATTAGAGATTTTAAAGATTTTTCTTACAAGTTGACCTTTGAATGTACTAATAATGTAGTAGAATATGAAGCTTTGTTGCTGGGTTTGCATGCATTGAAAGATTTGGGAGCTAAACGACTCCAAGTTTTTGGATATTCGGAACTTGTGATAAATCAGGTGAATGATAGTTATCAAACTAAGCATCCCAAAATGAGAGCTTACAGGAATGAAGTATGGGATATGTTTGGGAACTTTTTCACAGAACACAGTGTCAAAGTGGTTCCTAGATATGATAATACAGTGGCAGATTCTTTGGCAATTGCTGCTGGAAAATTCAATACCCCTACTACAGGTAAAAGAAAGTACAAAGTTGACATTACAAACATGCCTTTCATACCAGACAGTACCAAGTACTGGCAGGTTTTTGAGGATGATATGCAAATCAAAAGATTTATGGGATTGTCTAGTGAATTTGTAAATACCCAAATAGAAAAAGAAAGTGTTGAATCTGAAAATTTTCAAGATGTTGATGAATATGAAGAAGGAGTTGCTGAAACAAAAAAGTTTAAAAGATTGCTAGGAGGAAAGGATATAGTCCAATCGAATAGTAATTATATTCCCAGAGGTTTAATTCCATTATAGTAGCTTTTTGACCAAAATGATGTTGTCAAAGATCCTAAAGTCAAACCTGCTGAAAATTCTGTTGAAGATAAAAACATTGGTACTGAGGAGAATCCCAAAATTGTAAAATTGTCCAAGAAATTGCCTGTTAAAGAAAAAAATGAGTATGTGAGCTTGATGAAAAAATACACTGATATATTTGCATGGAGTTATGATGACTTCAAAGAGTATGACACCTCCATTATACAACATACTATTCCAATTAAGCCTAGAGAAAAACCATTTAGGCAGAAACTCAGAAGGATTAATCCAATGCTATTTCCTGTCATTGAAAAGGAGATCAAAAAATTGTTTGATGCAAAAATAATTGTAACCCTGAGATTTTCAAAATGGATTGCTAATTTGGTGCTTGTTAGAAAGAAGAATGGTGAAATAAGACTGTGTGTGGACTTCATAAATTTGAATAAAGTCTCTTTGAAGGACAAATATTCTTTACCAAAGATGGACCAAATTTTGTAGAAAGTGGTGGGTTAAGAGAGAATTTCTACTATGGACGGGTTTTCAGGTTATAATCAAATAAAGGTGCTGCCTGAAAATCAAGAGAAAACTGCTTTCACTACACCATGGGGTACATTCATGTATGCAAAGATGCCTTTTGGATTAATGAATGCAGGAGCCACTTTCCAGTGTGCTATGGACATTAATTTTGCAGATGAAAGATACAAGTTTGTAGTAATCTACATGGATGATATTACTGTATATTCCAGGTCTGACAAGGAACATATCAAACATTTGGAAAAAGGTTTTCCTTAAATGTAGAAAATATGGTATTTCATTAAATCCAAGGAAGTCAAATTTTGTTTTGAAAGAAGGAAAACTTTTGGGCCATATTATTTCCAAATAAGGTATAAGGATTGATCTAGACAGGGTGAGTGCAATTTTGAAAGTGGAGGAACCAAGAAGAAAGAAAGAAGTACAGTCATTCATTGGGTAGTTAAATTTCTTGAGGAGGTTCATTCCTAGTTTTGCTGAGATATTGATGAACATTACTAATATGCTGAAAAATGATCATGAAATAAAGTGGACAATGGAGGCTAAGAAGTCTTTCAAGGATATAAAGCAAGCTATTTTAGAAGCACCTGTGCTGGTAAGTCCAAATTTTGATAAAGATTTTTTAGTATTCTCATATGCTTCAGAGCATACTGTTGCAATTGTTTTGTTACAAAATAATGATCAAGGTGAAGAACATCCTATAACATTCTTTAGTAAGATATTAAGAGATGGAGAGTTAAAATATGTGTAATCAGCCAAAATGGCACTTCTCCGTCCAATTGCTGACATTCATTATGTCGGTACACAAAAGGACAATTAGGATTAAAGTGGCCAAAACACTATAGATGTGTATGACCTTTGATGCATGATCTCCAGACCAGCCTGATATATTTTTATTCTGAGTTTTGGGTTGCACATGAGACTATGTACATTGCAACTCGTGTGTCACACGCGACTATGTGCATTGCAACCCATGTGTACCTTGCATACACGAGTTCCATTTGAGAAATAAGCATGTCATACGTGCCTTGCCTATATAAATACTCATTTGTACCTTAATTCGACATTAAAAAATATAAATCGTGATTATATGAGATTAGTTGGGCCTTAATCCATAACTATCCCAACTGTCCCAACCATCCTAAACTTTGAAACCTCTCTATTTCCTAATGTATAAATAGAGGCCTTGGGATGGGGCTAAGGAATCAATTTTTGAAGAGAAAAGTTACGATGGTGGTATATCTTTAGAGTCTTGGAGCAGTAGAACTCAGAGTCCTCAGTTGCAGAGGAGTCCTTGTGTCAGAAGCTGGGTTGTATTCTCACCTATTCACTGTTTGTTAATAAAGAGAATTATTCTTCCAATCTTTGTATTGTGATTTTCTCATGTATATTGGTTAATGAATGATGTTATTTATATTATTAATATGTGTTTAATGTAACCTCTGATATATATATGTATGAGATATTTCTTGAAGAATTGGCTCTTTGTAGGTGAAGAGAAGTAACCCTAGAAGCTTTGGAGAAGGTTGAAGCGAGAGAAGACCAAACTTGGATCAACCATCATAAACTGGGTAAGCCGAACTCTCTTCCTATTCTCATTTATGTTTATGTAAAAGTTGATTGTTTGCAAGTATAATAGTAAGTTGGTAACCCCAGACCCTAGGTTACAAGGGTGTATTGTCCTATACAACAGAACTGGCGACCCCTGTGGGTTCATCCTGTAGGTTCCCTTGACTAGTCTTTGTTCTGATTCAGATTCTAAGTGTGCTCATTTTTATCTTGCTTTTGATTTACAGTGTAGTGTGCCCAGAAGTCTCTGCTATTCTTTTTTATTTAAAATTTTTTTGGCAGTACACATGGGTTGCTATTAGACAAAGTTGAGTGCATGACCTTGTATACATGGGTTGTTCTATAAGACAGTCGGGTGTCGTACACGGGTTTCCTGCATACACATTCACGTGTTTCCTATAGCAACCTAAAATTTGGATAGGGTTTTCTTGTCCTTGTCTCTTTGGATTTTTAGTTGTTTGGAAGTCTTCTGTTTTTGGCATGACTCTATGAGTCTAAAGTCTTGTGCGTCACACCATTTGCTTGTTTTTAAGCCTTTGATCCTTTTTTTTGAATTTATTTCATCTTGTAAAGTGAAGGTGGTCCTCCTGCTTGGTTTATAAGTTCAGTGCTTGTGTCTAGGTCAGTGATCAGGGCTTTAGATGCTTTAAACTCTGTACTGCATTTTGTGGTGTCAGTTTGTCACTTGTTCTTTTGTGAATCTAGTGGACTCTTCGGGTTCAATAGTTTCTCCAAGTCAAGTTTTTTTTGAGTCTTCTTCCTGATTGGTTGAAGTAGGTCATTTGGGGTCCTTTATACCTCATTTCACTTTTTATATTCTTTGATTATTCAAAATTGCTCAAAATTTGCATTTAGTTGCATTATAGTTTTTGAAGATTTTGAAAAGTGAAGAAAAAGTTTTTATACTTTTTCATTCAGTTGCATTTAGTTGTTTCTTTTCAGTATTTTTTTTCAAATAAAATTCACAAATTATAAAAAGAAGTCTTAGTTTTGTTGCATTTAGTTTCAATTTCATTAGCTTATATTTGCAAAAAGAAAAGAAATTTGGTTTAAGTAGTTGCGATTTACAATGAAATTTCCTTTATACATCATTTTGCTTTTTCTTATCGAGTCTATAACGCCACAGTGTTTCACGCCATTTACCTCTGATTAAAAACAACCTTTTAAAATGAACGATATAATTTAAAAATTATTAGTAATTTTTATTTTATAGGCTCCTACACCAACTAACTTAGGCTAGACTTGTGGAATAGGGAGGCTCAACTGTCCACAAATGTTTAAATTCAGACGTAGTTGGCCAATCAATAGGTAAACCTCCTTTTATGCTGATTGTATTTGGGAAGCTCCTCTCAAACGAGAGTTAAGCATGAGGCCGTGTGGAGGCTTGGACTGAGGAGATAACCCTCTGATTCCTTGTCAAAGCGTAGACCAAGGTTTTTTCCATCTGGGGACTTCTGTCAATACCACCCTTTAGGCCTTGTGTGGTGCCGATGTTGACAGGGTTTCAGGTTTTGCTACCCTACCCATGCGTATGAACTAGGCTTGCGAATGTCCCCCTAGGATGTTAGTATAGTTGCAGTACCCTTTAGTCTCTTTGACATCTAGGGTTCATACACAGGTACACTGGAAGGCTATTTATGGTTGAACTTGGACGGGATTGCAAGGTAACCTTGGTAGAAGGAGTGGGAGGGCGGTGGGTGATTCCTTCGCTTATGCCTAAGAACATCTACAGAGACGCCAAGTAACTGTCTCTCAGCTTTCTTTTGGAAACTGTATCTTATACCCTTTGTGTCTGTTTTGGCTTTAGGAAAATTTGTGGTGATTGCTATATGGTTTGTTTGTGTTTAGCCGACCTTAGGATGTGTGAAGAGACAATTTTCAATTGTGGAGGACCAACCTCTCAAAAGGTCAAGAAGGTTGCAAAACCTTCCTCCGTTTACTACAGTGGAGCCTCCAATTCCCCCTCAAAGGTGAATATTAGAAACAGGTGGTTCTTTTGAACCGGTAGGAATTAGTGAAGCTCCAGGTGAACCGAAGCTTAGGAAAAACCAGGTTGATACAACCATAGTAGAGATAGAATACTTGTATGCTGACGAGTTTGCAAGAAACTTTAATTCACCTCTTACTGACTTAAACGATCTTGTGATCATCTAAGTTTGTCCATTTAATTCACATGTGATTGGTGTTTCTGTGAGTAGACTTATGGTTAGTGCAGGAGAGAGTCCATCTACCCCCATCTCAGCTATTATGGCTGAAGGAGTGCCAACTCCCTTGTTTGGTACTCTTATAACAAATATACCTGCTACTCCTTTAACTCCAGCTAGTTGGGTGGTTCAACCAACGAATTCCACAAATATAGTAGGAACTTCTGGTGGGGTGGTCACTAGGATTCCTAGTGTGCCTTCTGCTTCACCCTCTTTTGCATACACTGCTCAGAGTGGTCCTGTTGGATCCTCTTCATTTGTCCAGGGTTTCTTATGGAATGGGGGGCACATTCCCCCATCCACTCCTTATGTAGGCCCTACACCTGCATATGTGGGGATGCAGTTTGGAAATACTAACTCTTATGGTCAAGGTTTCCAAACATTGATTTAGGATCCATTCACGAGCTCTCCCTTCTCACTTTTTAGTGAAGGGATACCTACTCCTGTTTTCCATACTCGAGTTTCAACTGGAGCGGCTCAAACCACATACACTACACCACACATGAATAATCCACTAGCTTATGGGTGGAATCCATTTCAAAGTAGTCCGACTACTTCGCAATCGGTAATTAGGGACAACCCTGCCTTTACATATGGGAACCAGGGGGCAAGTCCTTCTACTTCCCAAGATCGTACTTTTCAGGCTCCGGTTAGGCCCAAAATTCCTTTCCTGGCAACTTTAAACTTGCCAGATTTGTCCAAGTTAATGAATGACACAGTGAAAAATGATGCCACCTGACCACCTATCCCTACCAAGTTACCCTCAGATATTCCAAAATTCGAGGGAAAAGTTGGTGAGGACCCAGGGGCTCATATCACCACATTTCACTTGTGGTGTTCTTCCAACTTGCTTAACGATGACACCGTTTGGTTGAGATTTCTCCAAAGAAATCTGACTAGTGCCGCAACAAAGTGGTATATCGAATTGCCCTCTACTGTGTTTGATAGTTTTTGGGACTTAGCCAATGTGTTCCTTAGCCATTTCCAACTTCATGTCTGGTATTATGCCGACACCTACTTATTGTCCACCTTTCGGCAGGACAAAGCCACTCACATTTTGGATCATATCCAAGAGTGGTGAAGGAGAAAGAGGCTCATTAAGGCCACTATCCCTCCCAATTTTTTGTTAGAATGGTTCCTTAAGTCCTTATTTCTGGATATATCTAAGGATGCATCCACTTCAGGAGTAAATAATGAGAAAGAGGCTATCCTTAGGGCCCAACAGTTAGATTTGATATACTCTAAGTATGGGATTCTATATGAAATCATCCTTGATGCACTGTGACCAAGACATAGTGTCGAGAAACCTAAGACTGGACCCCATGTGTTAGATTTTATCATTCAAGATAACATTATGTTAATATCTTTAACTAAGAGAATAAAAAGTACAATAATCAAACACAAGAGACAATGAACACAGTGTTTTTCCTCGGGGAAACCATAAATGGAGAAAACCCTGCAACTTCCTCAGAGATAGAATCAATACCAAAAGTAAAACCCAAAACAGTAAGATGATCTCCCGACAGCAGTAACCTCTTTCTTCCTAGCCCCAATGTCTTCTTCTTCCTCAGCTATGCGCTACAACTGAGTGTGAGTGAGTGTGTACTAAATAGAGAGGCTAGCTCTCTATTTATACTAATTCCTGACATGACTAAACCCTACTAGGGCCGACTTCTCTAGGAGAGTCTAATAACCCTAGTGCCCCAGAAATGCAGGGACTTTAACCCTTGATCAATAGGAGGGTTACCCATAATAACTTGACATGACTTGTTTACATTATAGAACCTCCCGATAGGAACATCGGGGCATGACATGACTCAAGTACATTACAAATACATCCTGGAATAAACATTGGGTTACAATACATAAGAAATACAAGTGAATACATTCTGAAGTTACATATACATCAACACTCCCTCTTAACTAGGAAGGTATTCTCTTAACACAATTTTTCAGCACAAATCTTCTTGTTTGTATCATCTGGGTCATCGTCAAGTTCTCGTCATCTTCATCTTCAATTCATCTTCATATTCAAGTCATATTCATCTGGATCTGGATCATCGCTCGATCTGGATCATCACGAGGTCATCATCACTAGATCTAGATCATCACTCGATCTAGATCATCACTGCTGGATCTGGATCATCACTCGATATGGATCATCTCGGAGACATCATAACTGGATCTGAATCATAGCTCGATCTGGATCATCACTAGGTCATCATCGTATGTTCTATCTCATGATTCTTCTCATCACAGGAAGTTCTATAGAGCCAGCCCTTTCTCATGCTAGTTGTAGGCCTACATCCTTGTAGGTATTTGGTTGCCCTTATATCTGACCCTAAGTCAAAATGGCCAGCACTGACATCTGACCTTGACTCGTCAGAAAGGCACAACACTTACATCTGACCTTGACTCGACAGAAAGGCACTCAGTCCTAGACTGAGGGTTCCTGGTTACTGACCAGGTGCCTCCATTCAGAAAATGGCAGTAGCCCTTACATTTGACCCTAAGTAAGAATGAATAGCACTCACATCTGACCTTGACTCGTCAGAAAGGAGGTAGCCCTTACATCTGATCATGTAGGAACTAATCCTACAGTCACATCAGAATGGCTAGCACTCACATCTGGCCTTGACTCATCAGAAAGGCGATAGCCCTTACATTTGATCATGTAGGAACTAATCCTACAGTCACATCAGAATAACCAACACTCACATCTAACCTTGACTCGTCAGAAAGGCGGTAGCCCTTACATCTGATCATGTAGGAACTAATCCTACAGTCACTTCAGAATGGCCAGCACTCACATCTGACATGGAAGGAAGCAATCCTCTCACCATGACAGAATGGAAACAACCCTTATATCTGATCAAGTGGGAACACATCCCTCAATCACATCATAATGGCCATGCACTCACATCTGATCATGTAAGACTACATCTTACAATTGTATCAGAAAGGACCTCAGTCCTAGACCAAGTATTCCTGGTAACTGACCAGGCACCTCCATTCCAATAATGACAATAGCCCTTATATTTGATCATGTAAGAACCAATCCTAAAATCACATCAAAATGGCTCAGCACTCATATCTGACATGGAAGGAACCAATCCTCTCACCATGATAGAATAGCTCAGCCCTTACATCTGACCTACTTGTTAGAATGGCTTACGGACTCATCACTTCCCCTTGGAAGGAACCTCGATCTGGAGAACACCAAGATTCTCCTTGAAGTACTCAAACTTCACTCTGGCCAATGGCTTAGTCAACACATCAACTATCTATTCGTCCATCATAACATACTGGAGCTTCACTGCTCCCCTCTGCACCATATCCCTGATATAGTGATACTTGATCTCGATATGCTTCGACTTGTCATGGAACACAGGGTTCTTCGACAACTTCACACAACTATGGTTGTCACAATGTATACAAGTAGCATCCAACTAGAGAAGAAATAAATCAGACAGTAGCTTCCTAAGCCATACTGCCTCACAACTAGATGAACAAGCTGTGACATACTCTGCTTCAGCTGTACTCAGTGCCACACAGGATTGCTTCCTGCTAAACCAAGAGATCACACTTGATCCCATACTGAAACAACATCCTGAAGTGCTCTTCCTATCGATGGCACTTCCTGCCCAATCTGAATCAACATAACCCTCCAGGTTAATCTTCTGATTCGTATCATACTTGAGCCCATAATCAACTGTACCTCTCAGGTATCTCAGAATATGCTTTGCAGCAATCAAGTGAACATGTCTCAGATTTGTCAAGAACTGGCTCAAGGTGTTCACAGCAAAGTAAATATCTAGTCTCATGTTCGTCAGGTACATCAAGGACCCAATCATCTAACGATACATTGTGGCATCAATCGATTCTGATGAAGCATCACTCAATAGATTCAGGTTTGATGCCATAGGTGTGGTCATGGACTTGCAATCCATCATCTCGAATCTCTTTAGGATCTCTACCGTATATTTCCCTTGTCCTAGGGAAATATCTTCTGGAGCCCCATATCTTTCCACACCTTGGATAGCTTCTCGTACCCAAGAAGGTTTCCTATTATGAGGATTCTTCTCTAGAGGTGGATCTATAGGTTCTTGAGGTTCTTCAAATTCTCAATCTTCTTCTTGAGCTTCTTCATTCATGGTTGTATCATGAATTCTGGGTGCTTCTGCTTCTACAGGTTCTTCAATAGGTCTCTTTCTGGATTTGTTTTAAGTTGAGTCTTCATCAAATGTCACATCCTTGCTGATGTCAATCTTCTTGAATCCTGGGAAGTATATTCTGTAAGCCTTCGAGCTTTCAGAGTATCCCACAAATATACCCTTCTTTCCTGAAGGATCTAATTTAGTCCTCTTCTCTTTTGGAATGTGTATGTACATTGGACAGCCGAATATTCCGAGATGGATGACTTTTGGTTTCTTGCTGAAGAAGACTTCTTCAGGAGTCTTGTTCTCGAGTACTCTGTGTGGAGTACGGTTCTGTACATACACCGCTGTTCTGGCAGCTTCTGCCCAAAGATGCATAGGAAGATCTTGATCATGAAGCATAGCTCTTGCATCTTCCATGATAGTTTTTTTCTTCCTTTTTGCAATCCCATTTTTTTGTGGATTATAAGGAGTGGAAAACTCCCTCTTAATCCCCAAGTCTTTGGATAACTCTTTGAATTCATTTGATGTGAATTCTCTGCCATTATCTGATCAAAAGGTCTTGATCTTCTTTTCTGTGTGATTCTCGATCAAGGCTTTGAATTCCTTGAACTTGCTGAATACCTCATATTTGTTCTTCATGAAGTAAATCCATGTCTTCCTAGAAAAGTCATCAATAAAAGAAGCATAATATACATACCTGCTTAAGGAGCTTGATGACATTGGACCGCATACCTCAGAGTGGATGATTTCCAAGATTCCTTTTGCTTTGCTCTCGCTACTTGGAAATGTCTTCTTTGTATTGTTTCCTTTTGCACATCCTTTGCAGGCTCCATCATGTTTTGCTTGAATTTCTGGAAGACCTTCAACAAATTTGCTTGCAAGTGGTAGTGCTCTGTAATGCACATGTGCAAGCCTTCTATGCCAAAGTTCATTTGGCTCTACTGCGTCATGGATCAAGGCTTGTTCTGGATGGCCCTTCAATTTGTATAGACCTCCTTCTTATTCCCCAATCACTACTACATCATTAATAGTATTTCCCTTTGGCCACATGATAACTTGGCCATCTATAAATGCAACCCTCATGCCTTTTGCATCTAATGTAGATATGGAGAGAAGGTTCTTCTTGAGTCCTGGTACAAACAATACATCTTGCATCTTTATAGACTTTCTAGAGTCTAGCTTATAGGAGGATTCCCCACTACCTTTTATTGGATATTGGTAGTCATATCCAAGTTTCACCTTGTGAGGTGATTCATGTTCTGAAAGTTTCACAAAGGACTCTTTGAATCCTATCATTTGTTTGGAAGCCCCACTGTATATAAGCCAATCATTGCTTCCATTTGTGATGTTTCCCGTGAGAGTAGAAATCAAGACACATTCTTCATCACTTGAAGAGTCTTCACTTTCATATCTGGTTCTATTCTTGGATGGTTCATCATCCTCTGCAGCATGAGCATGATGTCTTCTCTTGTTGGCCTTTTTCTTATTTTGTCTTTTAGGACAATCTTTTGCAAAGTGTCCTACCTACTTCATCACATGTGTAACATCTGCTTCTAGAAAAATATTTTCTAGGGTTATTTTTATAGAAATGCTTACCTATGGAGTGATGAGAACTTCTTTTGCTTTTCTTAGAATGAACTGTGAGAGCTTGATATTCACTTCCCATCTTTTCTTCTCGAGCTTCTATTCGAGCTTCTTTTTGAAAGAATTCTTCCCATAGTCTGCTGAACTTGACTAAATTCTTTCTGGAACATATCCCTTGAATAAAGGAGTCCCATGATCTAGGGAGACCATTCAAGGTCGTCATCACAATCTCTGCATTCTCCACTTCTTCATCTATTTCTTCCAGCTCTTCCTTGATCTGAGAGACCCTTGTAAAGTAATACTGGCCGGTCTCAGCATTCTGGATCTTTACATTCTTCAGTTGGTTTCTCAGAGTCATCTTCCGGTTTATATTCTTCCCTTCAAACAATTTGGTTAGGGCATCAAACATAGCTTTAGGTGTCTTTAGGGAGGACATTTATGGTATGAGGTGATCCTTGATTGAATTGGTAATGATCCTCTTTTCCATAACCATTTTCTTCTTGTGTAAGGCCTTATCCTCATCTCCCTCTGGAACTGGAACCTCCTCATTGATATAGGAGTCCAACTCATTTTCTTCTAGGACCAGGGAGATCCTATACTTCTATGCTCAGAAGTTATCATCCCCCAAAATATTTTCATCAAGCTTGGTATGATGAGACATCTTAACTGAGAACCTCAAATGGAAATACAAAAGATTTAGATCTTACCAGTTCAAGATGTCGGATCTAGATTTGGAGCTAAAATTCTACAGTGCTGGTTCAGGAGCAGAATAGGGTTTTACTTTTCTGGAGTTCCTGTCCAACCAAATGCTTTGATATTGATCCCTAACTTCGATTTTGAGGAGGAGATCAATCCAGGCCTGGGATCATTGAAAAATTCCACTTCTGTGGAAAGCCCTAATTTCTGGTAGTAGTGTCGGGTACAAAACTGAAAAACCTCAGAATTGGATTCTGCTTTGACAGAAAGATGTGCCCTAAGGAGGAGAGTTGTTCCAACCTTCTTTTTCCAAAAATCTATGGAGAGATATCCAAAAGCTAGGAAGCCCTAGTTCTCACAGCTGCACAGTGTCTTCTTCTCAGGTTAGCTCTGATACCATGTTAGATTTTATCATTCAAGCTAGCATTATGTTAGGATCTTTAATTGAGAGAATAACACGTACAACAATCAAACAAAAGAGACAATGAACACAGTGTTTTTCCTCGGGGAAACCGTAAATGGAGAAAACCTAAAAACTTCCTTAGAGATAGAATCAACACCAATAGTAAAACCCCAAAATAGTAAGATGATCTCCCGACAGTAGTAACCTCTTTCTTCCTAGCCCCAATGTCTTCTTCTTCCTCAACTATGCTCTACAACTGAGTGTGAGTGAGTGTGTACTAAATAGAGAGGCTATCTCTCTATTTATACTAATTCCCGACATGACTAAACCCTACTAGGGCCGACTTCTCTAGGAGAGTCTAATAACCCTAGTGCCCCGGAACTGCAGGGACTTTAACCCTTGATCAATAGGAGCGTTACCCACAATAACTTGACATGACTTGTTTACATTATAGAACCTCCCAATAGGAACATCGGGGCATGACATGATTCAAGTACATTACAAATACATCCCGAAATAAACATTGGGTTACAATACATAAGAAATACAAGTGAATACATTCCGAAGTTACATATACATCAACACCATGCTGATGGAGTGGTTGGTTCAGTTAAATCTCCCACTATAGAGTCTTTGGGAAAACAAATCCATGAGTTGTCTATTAAACAGTCTACAACGGAGGTAGAAAAGGATTCCCCCTCACCCCAAAATGAAAATGTTTTTGCTCAATCCTCCCAAAAGGGAAATCAACAGCCCGGTGGAAAAAAGAAAAAGGGGAAGAAAGGTGAGGGAAACCAAAACAAGCCAAAACCCACAAATAATGTTGATGGGAGGAAAAAAGAGAAGAAGAAGGTGAAATTTCCCTGTAAGTTGTGCTAGGAAGATCACTTGACCCATCAATTCCCTCTTATAGATCAAGCTCAGAAGCTTCTCAAAAATCAATAACCGACTGTCCTAAAGGATCCATTTCCCCAAGGACAGAATACATCTTTAGTTTCTAATGTAGCTGGGGGTATTGCTAATGCCCTTGACCAAAATTATATCAACATGGTTCGATCCAAGACATTAATCCAGACTAGAAACAAGAACCATGAGATAGAGAATATTGGGAAGGGTAAGTCTATAGGTGAAACTTCTAACCCTCTCACAATTGGGAAACCTGTTGAACCTATGCCTAAGATACCGAAAGGTGTCTTCAAGAAAGCATTGCACAATCCTAATGCTAGGACTGCAGCAAATTACTCTGTAGTTGAATATTTAGCCCAAACACCTTGTGTGATGTCAGCTTTGGAGGTGCTACAGAGTTGTCCCGCCCGGCGAGACGCACTCTTAGCAGCCTTAGGCAGTATGGATTCATCGAGCCGTATGGCAAAGTTTAATTTATCTAATGTCAAAATTCTCCCGTCGTATCATGTTGCTTTGTCAATATATGTCATCCATGGTGGAAAAACCATTGGAAGGTCAGTTGTTGACGAAGGTGCTTCCACATGTGTCATGTCCTTGTCTTGCTGGAAGGCTCTTGGATCTACAGAGCTAGTTCCATCGAACACCCTACTTAGTGCTTTCGACGGAAGGTCTTTTCGTCCACATGGTATCCTACCAGGTTTTGAGATTAAGATGGCAGGGAAGGCACTTTCTATTGAAGTAGAGGTGATTGATGCCCCATTGGATTATAACTTGCTTCTGGGGAGAAGTTGGACTTATGCTATGTGTGCAATTGCCTCTACCCTTCTTTGAGCAGTAGTGTTTCTGCACAAAGAGAAGTTGGTTATTGTTGACCAACTTAGTTTCACTCGAAAGGGCTGTATGGAAACTAATGAGTCCACCATGCCATTGGTTGATCAGGTCAAACCTGCTTCAAATATATTAGGGGATGGAATGTATTCATCGTTAATGGGCACATTTGATATCCCAACCCTGATAAATTACTTAGTTTCTACTAGTGTAGGGAAGTCTATCACAACAGTTGTCGATAGAACGGATCCTTGGGTTATTCCTTACTATTACAAACTTGAAGTGCCCTTATCAGGAGTGGTAGTAGCTTATCAAGCTATCATTAACACCACTGTTGATCCCATTTCGGTTCCTCCTATAGTCTTAGAGGAGCCGAAAGAAGCCTATATGCCTGCTTGGGAAGAGATCTCTTTGTATAATGACAATTGATTAGACATGGTTTTTCCTTTAGACAAATCCATTTTGGAAGCTATGAGTGGGAGAGATAAGATCTGGGAAGATATTCATCATAGATCCTACTTTCTTCTAGAGTTAAGTAGGATTGAAAATGAAGAGTTCTATGTGAGATTGGTAGGTGATGTTGATATACTGATCAATCCCTTACCAAGGGAGGGAATCTTTGCCGAGGGGAATATGGAAAAAATTTCCGTTACTATCCCTATCAACATCTCTGCAAATCCCAACATTGTGGAAAATGTATATATTGGTGCAAACTGCTCTCCGAAGGAGATTGCTATCTATACGACCTTATTTAAGGAGTTCTGCGACGTGTTTTCATGGTCATATGAGGAGATTATAGGAATAGATCCATCGATATTCGAACATGAAATCCAAACCTATACTGATGCCAAACCAGTTTGGAAAAAACATAGACATGTCAATCCACGTAAAGCGGCAGCCATTAAGGCTGAAGTGGAAAAGCTGCTGAAATCTGGTTTTATTTACCCAATCGCTTTAACGGAGTGGGTATCCAATCCTGTTCCTGTCAATAGAAAGCAAGTGACAATACATGTATGTACTAACTTTCGTGATTTAAATAAAGCTTGTCCTAAGGATAACTACCCCACAACATTTAGAGATCAAATAATTGATGCTTGTGTGGGGAGTGAGGTTTTTTTATATATGGATGGTTTCTCTGGGTATAATCAGAATTAAATCAAGCCGAAAGACCAACATAAAATGACTTTCATCTGTCCTTGGGGTACATTTGTGTACAAGAAAATGCCTTTTGGATTGAAAAACGTAGGGGATACCTTTCAATGGGAAATGGATTTTTCCTTCCATGACATCAAGTCTATTGTTGAACCCTACCTAGATGATCTGCCGACGCATTCTCGTAAGAGGATCGATCATCCAGATCACTTGCGTTTAATTTTTGAATGATGCAGGCATTACAAAATATGCTTGAATCCCCACAAGTGTGTTTTTTGTTTCGAGTCAGGTAGACTGCTTGGGTTCATAGTTTCTAACAAAGGTATTCAGGTGGATCCTTTGAAAGTTGAGGCCATTGTGAATCTGCCTCCTCCTCATTCCATCAGGAAACTTCAGAGCCTACAAGGAAAGTCTAACTTTCTTCAATGTTTTATCACAAATTATGCCAAGATCACCAAAGGTTTCATGTTCCTGTTGATGCAGGACACCCCATTTGTATGTGATGAAACCGCACAACTTGTGTTCAAGGCATTAAAGAGAGCTTTGTTGTCAACCCCTTTATTGTGTTCGCCATATTACTCTCATGATTTTATATTGTATCTGACCGCATTTGATTCGACCATTGGGGTAGTGCTAGTCCAGGAATATGATAAGCTTCAAGAGCATGTCGTCTATTATCTTAGCCGTGCTTTAGCTGGCCCTGAACTTCGATACTCCCACGTTGAAAAGTTGGATTTAGCAGCTGTGTATGCTGTTCAGAGGTTATGTCACTACAACTTATTGAAGACTATGATAGTAGTGGGAGATGTCAATCCTTTCCAATATGTCTTGTCCCAATGCATAGTTGGAGGAAAATTCAACAAATGGATAGTCATTCTCCAGGAGTTTGACTTGGATTTTCAATCCGCCAAATCAAAAAATCCTTAGTTTTTGCAGAGCTTATTGCATAATTTCTAGTTGAAAAAGATGTAGCAATTGAAGAAGACTCATTCCCAGATGAGCAGATTTTCTTGATTTCCACCTCTGACCCTTGGTATGGAAATATATTTATCTATCTCCAGACTCTGAAGTGTCCTGCAACCTTTTCACGGGAAGAACGACGCAAATTATGATTACATGCGAAAAACTACCTTATCATCAGGAATAGTTTATACCATAGAGGGGTAGTCTCTGTTTTGCATCACTGCCTCACCCACGAAGAGGCTGAGAGTGTCCTAAATGATTCCCATAGCAGAGCATGTGGGGTTCATTTGTCTGGGTTAGCAATGACCCAGAATATTTTGCATGGTGGTTATTTCTGGCCCATGATCTTTAAAGTTTGTGTGGAAACCATGAAGTGCTGTCATCATTGTCAGCTTTACACTAGAAAGATGCGATCACACCATGCTCCACTATTTACCATCATCGCTATGGGTCCCTTCATCAAGTGGGGGATAGATTACGTGACGTGCAACCTAATTTCAGATGGGGGGCATAAATACATCATTGTCGCTATCAATTACTTTACAAAGTGGGCAGATGAAATGTCCACCTTCAACGCTGATGGGGAAAATTCAGATTTCTTCATTTTCAACCAGATTATCGCACTTTTCGGTATTCCTAAAGAGATTGTCACTGAATATGGCAGCCATTTCCAAAACAACATGATGACCGAATTGGATACTATGCTAGGGTTTAAACAAGAACATTTGTCTTATTTCTACCCGCAAGTGAATGGTCAAGTCGAGGCAGTCAATAAGACCTTGAAGACTATTCTCAAGTGTACTATCAATGCAGCTTGGTCAAATTGGCACATCATGCTGTATCCTGCACTTTGGTCTTATCGAACCAATGTGAAAAATTCCATGAGGTTCTCACCTTCCTAACTTGTTCACGGGGTGGAAGCAGTAACCTCGGTTGAATGTGAAATCCTATATTTAAAAATTGCCATTCATGTGTTACTTGACATGACTGAACTAAAAGAATGTTTGCTACATTTAGAGCATCTAGATGAAAAATGTAGAGATGTGTTGACTGCAAATGAGGCTCATAAAAATAGGGTGAAAAATCAATATGATAAATTGATCAAACCTAGGATTTTCTCTAAAGGGGAACTTGTCTTGCTCTAGGACCAGGACAAAGAACCCCTGGGGGTAGGGAAATTCAGGTCTATGTGGTTAGGACCCTATATCATGTCAAACGTTCTGAAGAAAGGGGCATATGAATTAACTGATTTCGAAGGGAATAAGCTGCCTGAGCCTAGAAATGGGCTCTACCTGAAGAAGTACTATGCATAGGATTAACACTTTTTCTTGTATGTAAGTTTATGTACAATAGCTAGCCGGTTCTGGTTCTTATATCATCTGTTGATTGTTACAAATGTCTTTTGAGTGGTTCGTAGGTTTTGCAGATGGTGCTAATCATCACACTTGCAACTTGGCTTCAGTCGGATGGGTTATTTACTCACCCTCAACTCAGCTAGTTGCCTCTGGAGGCACTTGCCTAGGTCTTGCTACAAATAATGTGTCCGAATATAGGGCCATCATTGAGCTTTTATGGGATTGCTTGTCACAGGGCATCATCCAGTTGGAAGTTAGACTTGACTCTCAACTAGTGGTTTCCCAGCTCAATCAATCTTATCAGGTATGAAACCCTATTTTATTATGTCAGTTTTTGCAAGTTAGGTTATTGGAAAGAAATTTTGATTTTATTACATTTAATCATATTCCAAGAATCAACATTCATTAACTGATGCATATGCGAACTATATCTTAGATTGGCACTTCACACACGTTTTATAAAAAATACATAACAGATACATTGTAAACACATGTAAATAAATCGACTATATATATATATGTGTGTGTGTGTGTGTGTGTGTGTGTGTGTGTGTGTGTGTGAATATCTGTCCATATAGATAGGTCGATTTCTTGATCCTCAGATCCAATCATAACTGTATAAATATACAAAAATATAATAAAATGGATCGCGATCCATAAAATGCCCCTAGATCTAATATTGACCACCCTGGTCATCTTGATCTCCTTGGTCACCCTGATCACGAGCCTCCTCAGCTTCTTCAGCTACAACAACTTCAACGGCCTCTATGTAGAAAAGTACAACCTTGGCTACCCTTCTCACAAGGCGTATCTAGATGGGTGGAATATCGAAAACAAATTCCTGCATGATGGCAGGAATCTACTCAATATGAATGGTTGGGACCCTGTGGGTAAGCCTGGCCAGCTTCCCCTCAAGTACCCTCATCAAACCTTGATATTTACCTGCCATCGGTCATACATACATACTAGGATGTCCTTTAGGGTGGATAGGTCCAATATCTGCATTTTAAAACATTAATGGATTAAAAACTCTTATACATATGTATATATCTTTATGATAAAATTTCATAAAAATTTAAAAAGTTGAAAAACCAAAATACCTAATGCTCCCCATACTCCTCCAGGAGGTAGGACAAGGTCTTTTTCACCTTGAAAGTTCCTCGGGGACTTCACTTAGTGAAACTCTCACATAGCACGTGCGATCGTGGGATATTAAAGAATACCCTTAATTTCCAGAGATATTGACCCAAACTCTTTTTGTTGAAACCGTCCCCTCCCAATACTTAAAACTTCCTCCCCACCCCTTTTTATACCTCAATCCTTATAAACCACCCTACCCACCCCCACCTTAAACCCCTCATGCCCCCAATACCTACAATATATTGGTTCAATTTTTGATAATTTTAAAACCCACAATATGAACTAATGTGATAGGATATTGGTCATCAAGTGAAGCCCCCGTGGAAAGTACAAACCAACATATGTAAACTGCTCTAGTGCTAGCAGCTGCCGCCCCCACCATAAGTAGAAATCATTGTTGTACGCGTTCTGAACCAACCCACCGCTGCCATGGCGAAGGAAAATATCTCCCCACCTAGTTATTCCAGGTTGACGAGGAGAGAAGGTTGGAAGTGGTACCATAGGGCTGATTGCGGGTACTCTCTAAAAAATGAAAGCCACCAATACACTAGAATATCCAAATTTCTTTCGTCAACCTCTGTTGTAGTCAAAGAGTTGTTTTTTCATTATCGGGATTATTCCCAAACACCAGTCAAACACAGTCCCCTGTAGACACTCTACAACAATCCTCATCTGGTTCTAAGTAGCAAGATGGAGCGATGATGATCCTGCAACCCTCACTATAGTACTTACCAACACTTGCAGTGGGAAGTTACTAATATGTACAATAGGGATGCATGATCCCTTTTTCAGACTGTCGGGCGTGCAATAAGTTTTTATGTAATTCTGAACACTCATGGGGTCACCACCCCTGCTAGTACCCTCGAGGTTAACAGGTGTCCCCTGTCTAGACAAACCCGTAATGAAGTATATGTCTTCCAGTTCCACCTTAAGAATTTCACCTTGAAGGTCAAAGGCCCCAAGGTCATGATCCTAGTAGCCAATAAAAAACTCTAACAAACAGACATTGGCCCGCATAGGTGAAGTGCAAAAGAAATTTAATAACCCACTTTGCCGGAATGCTTGCATAGTGGGAGCACTTTAGAGGGCCTCTCGGTCCATATCTTCATGTTCCCGCCCCTTCCACTCCAACACCATGTTTTAACCTGTCCATGAAACCATTATCAAACATTAAAATTTATCAAAACAATTTGATTTTGGCCCTAACTTTCTTTTTCCTATGTCATGCAGTACACACGACTATCTTTTAGACAGGTCACATATGACACGTGGGTTGCTTTCGGGCAAGTCATGTGTAAAATGCATGTATGCGACTGTGTAAGTTGCCTACTCATGTGTACAATGTGACCCCCTTAAGACATGCTTAAAACATCCAAATTTGCATAAAATTGAAAATGTAAATGGTTAAAATGGAAGAGAATGAAGAGCTAGCTTACCTGGCACTTGCGACATCGAAAATCGTCCATTGGTTTGTCCACATCGAGCTATTGAAGTCAGAGGTTAAAATTTCCTATATTGGGTAAAAATATGAAATGGTATTTTTGATTTCTATTTTTAGACTATATATAGAAATAATTTCAAACTATGGGTTTTGAACCTATAGTTTTCAAATTTTCTTTTTATCAAACTAATTCCATGTCATGTTTTCCTAATGCATTTTGGTCATTTATATGCATTTTTGCATCTATACCTAATCCGTTTTAACCCTAGGATCACTACTTTGACCACAAACTATGGTTTTTAACCATTATTACCTTTTCTATACCATTGTTCTTCCATGGATATGGCCTTTCCTCCATGAGTGCCCTAGATTAGAACACATTGATTATCTTTTAGTACCCATGCCACATTTGTCATAGGTTTAGGGGAGCCTTCTTAGCTATTTTTCACGCCAAATTGAGCCTCATTTTGGTCTCTTTTTACAAGCTACCCCCTTTATAAGGTCCTTGCCCTTATGGAGTTTCTTTAGGCTCAGATCTAACTCCTCAAAATAGACTTGAATGCCGAGTAAAATTGTCCATTTAGGCTCGTTAAGAATATGTGAATGGGCATCCACATTGGTGTTAGGTTATCACTTTCTTGGACCATGTGGAATAAAATGAGAAATAAACACTCTGTTTTCTATGAAATTGAGAAGAGTATTCTCAGGTGTAGGTTTATCACTTTTCCGGACCCGAGGGACTAAAATTACGGAAAAGGAGCACCCGGTATGAGCTTAGTTTTCTCTTTTTCGTGCTCTAGACCTAAACATGAAAAATATTTTGAGTGTACTTTATGCCTTTGTCATGCTCGTTAAACACTAAAGAACAAAGCATCAAGTTTACTGATGTAAGCCCCATTCCTTGTAACAAAATGGATCTTTCTGAGTGATCTTGATTTCCTTCACACTCGTAAAACTCAAGCTATAAGCTGCTTTTGAAGGAGCGTTGGGTAGGTGGTAATTTAACCTTTTTCGGACCTCCCTAACTAAGTACGAAAAAGGTGCGCCTTACTCCTTCGGAAGCTAAGAGAGTTCTTCTGTGGTATGTTTTATACTTTTCCGGCCTTAGGAGACTAAATTGTATGAAAAAGCACCCCCTTGGAGTCTTCTTCGGAGTTTTCAGAATCTCTAAACATGAAAACACCAACAAGCATGTACTAGTTTGGGCTTGTAAAATCCACAAATCAGTGACATTATCAAGTATTATTCTCTCCCCTCTTCAAGTTGACTTTTTTGGACTCGTTAAAATTTAACAGGAAAGATAAGGAAGAAGTATTATTTTTGGGTTACATACGGTGGCAGCATGTCCTCCTTGAACATAGCAGTCTTTGAACTTTTCGATACTCATGTCTCAGTGTACACTTTCAGCTCAGCTATTACTTCGAGTTTCTTACTCCTCCACTTTTCCTTTATACAAGGGGAATCTGATCATGTCTCCTACATGACAAATAAGTTTAGTTGTCCTATCTGCAAAGTTAAAAGCTTCCTTTGGTCATCTCTGTGTCGTGCTCACTATTCAAGGATTTATCCTTGCATCTGATTATTATCCTGATTCCATCATTATTCTATCCGAGTATCATTTATGTCTAACTTCCCATATCAGGTTCCTAGTCACTCTTGTGATCCGTTGGAGGATCTATTTCCTTCCTCATCACAGTATGGTTTCTCATCAGCACTTCCTAAATACGAAGACCTAGAAATTTGACGATGGTACCTTAGGTTTCACTATCATTATTGGTGAACTCCTTTGGTTTAGTTTGTCGGTTTCACCTATTAATTGACAATTTGTTGAGTTCTTTCTTCACATGGTAAGGATTGTTCTGGTTCCCTTGGATTTCGATGAAGACCTTAGGTTCACATTTATAACCTAAGTTGCAGAAGATTATGTTATGAATAGTTACACAACTTCCAGATTTTAAAGACTCATCATTGTATATTGTGGCTTCGATCCACCTTTATAATATATGTGGTCTTGTACTCGTATCATATGATGTAATCAAATATTGTAAAGGAGCTAGTGTTCCAGTATATTGAACATGGCATCCTCATATATGATTTTGTATATGACATTGATATGTATTTGTTTCAGGTACTTCCTCTGCTGCCTTGGACTTCTGAGTTCTTCAAGATAAAGATTGTAATGTATTTCGGCCATCGCTTCCCTCTGAACTCACACATTAGAGGGCATCTTTTATCAACCAAAATGGCACTTCTCCGGCTGAGTTCTAACAATAATTATGTCGGTACACAAAAGGACAATTAGGATTGAAGTGGCCAAAACACTATAGATGTGCATGACCTTTGATGCATGATCTCCAGACCAACCTGATATATTTTTATTCTAAGTTTTGGGTTGCACACACGACTATGTACATTGCAACTCATGTGTCACACGCGACTATGTGCATTGCAACCCGCGTTTACCTTGCATACGCGAGTTCCCTTTGAGAAACAAGTGTGTCATACACACCTTTCCTATATCAATACTCACGTGTACCTTAATTCGACATTAAAAAATATAAATCCTGATTAGATGAGATTAGTTGGGCCTTAATCCATAACTATCCCAACTGTCTCAACCATCCTAACCTTTGAAACCTCTCTATTTCCCAATGTATAAATAGAGGCCTTGGGATGGGGCTAAGGAATAAATTTTTGAAGAGCAAAGTTATGCTGGCGGTATATCTTCAGAGTCTTGGAGCAGCAGAACTCAGAGTCCTCGGATGCAGAGGAGTCCTTACGTCGGAAGCTGGGTTGTATTCTCACATATTCACTGTTTCTTAATAAAGAGAATTATTCTTCCAATATTTGTATTGTGCTTTTCTCATGTATGTTGGTTAATGAATGATGTTATTTATATTATTAATATGTGTTTCATCTAACCTTTGATATATATATGTATGAGATATTGCTTGAAGAATTTGCTCTTTGCAGGTGAAGAGAAGTAACCCTAGAAGCTTTGGAGAAGGTTGAAGTGAGAGAAGACCAAGCTTGGATCAACCGTCATAAACCGGGTAAGCCAAACTCTCTTCCTATTCTCATTTCAATTTCTGTAAAAGCTGATTGTCTGCAAGTCTAATAGTAAGTTGGTAACCCCATACCCTAGGTGACAAGGGTGTATTGTCCTGTACAACAATATGATATCATGGAAAAAAAGCACATGCTTCGATTAAGTCCCTAAAGGATTTCAAAATTTACATGCTTCATTCACATGTAGTTGCATATGTCCCTAGCACTGTGCTAAAGAGCATACTTACACATCCAGATCCAAAGGGGAGAAGAAAAAAGTGGATTGCAGTGCTTTTGGAATATGACATTGAAAATAGGCCTACCAAGTTGATTAAGGGACAAGGATTAACTAAAATTATGACAGATTCTAATTGTGATTCTCTGCAGCTAAATTTTTGGTCAGTTCAAGCAAATCAGTTAGACACAGAAGTGCAGGTGATACCTGATTTTTCCATTTCTCCATGGTATGCTGATATTGTTTATGTATTGCAAAATTTACAACCTCCTGTAGGGTTAAGAAAAACTAGAGCAAGGTCTGTGAAGCTGAAAGCTGTAAAATTTTGTATTTTATATCAATATCTTTATTAGAAGGATCCTAGTGGAGTGTTATTGAATTGCCTCTTAGAGAATGAAGCTCAACAGATAGCAAAGGATTTCCATGAAGGGGATTATGGGGGACATCATTCATGGAAGGTAACAACAAATAAAATTTTGAGAGAAGGATTCTATTAGCCTTCACTATTTTCAGATGTGTATAAATAAACCACCAAATGTCATTCGTGCCATATTTTCGATGGAAACAGGAAAGTGGTTTCCCTCCCTCTTAATCCCATATCAGTAGAAGCACCCTTCCAACAGTGGGGATTGGATTTCATTGGGGAAATAAATCCAAATTCCTCAGGACAACATAAGTGGATCTTAACAACAACTGATTATTTTACAAAGTGGATTGAAGCAATACCTACTAGAAGGGCTACAGATGTAGTGATAATAGATTTCCTGGAGAATAAAATTTTGGCAAGATTTGGATGTACTAAGAGGATTGTAATAGATAATGCAGCTCCTTTTAAGTCTAAGAAGATGATACATTTCTGTCATAAGTATCATATACGTTTGAATCATTCTACTACTTATTATCCACAGGGTAATGGACTGGCAGAGTCCTCTAACAAAATTTTGGTGAGGATAATTAAGAAGTTGTTGGAAGAAAATAAAAGAGCATGGCATATGAAGTTGAAATATGCTTTGTGGGCTGACAGAATCAGCACAAAGAGGGCCAGTGGAATGTCACCATTCCAATTGGTGTATGGAGCTGAAGTGGTTTTTCCAGCATCTCTAGGAGTACCAGTTATGAAATTATTGCAGGAGCAGTAGGATGAGCCTAATCATATGAAAAGGAGAATAAACCAAATTATTGACCTAAGTGAACTGAGAGATAAAGCATATGATAAGGTATAGATTCATCAGGAGAAAATGAAGAATACCTTTGACAGAAAGGTAAAAGAAGACACTTTCCAGGTTGATGATTTAGTATTAAAATGGGATACTCCACATGAAGATAAAGGAAAGCATGGTAAGTTTTATCATTTATGGGTAGGTCCATATATCATTGCATCACACAGGGGTAACAATGCTTTTATTCTACAGTATCAGGATGGATCTTAGTATGAAGTAGGTCCAGTGAATGGGAGGTTTCTGAAACATTATTTGGGATAAGGGGAAAGAAATTTCATGTATTATAGTGTAAATATTTCTTTATTTTCAATCAGTACAGATGGTGAGCCAGAAGATTTGAATCCCACAGAGAAGGCCCTGAGATTGGAAGGGGTAGCCATATTTTAATTCTTGCATTTCCTTCAAAAAGACAAAAAAAGGAGTTAGATTGACAATGGATTGGCAACTGTTCTATGGGGTTCTTTGCTACCTCGCAGGGAGGATAGAATCCCTAGTTGAGCCAGCTGTTAGCACTATATTGAAAATAATGGATTGCTAAATTGAAGGGTTTGGAAATAGTCATATTTGAAAATTTTGGTGGAAGCACCCTTCGGTTTAATGGTTAGCATGATCTTTCATTTTAGGTCATTGAATGAAAAGAGGGATGTGATCTATGGTTGTGGATCTTTCTGTGTTTGAAGATGCAAGAAAAAAATAGAGGTTTGGATTTGTGAAATCCATTAAAAAGGTGCGGTTTTGAAGGAATGATATTAATGAGAAGTAAGATCAACGACGATGGAGCATTCCGGGTATTGAAAATTCTCATGCTAAAGAGGTTTTCCAATTCGCGAAATGGGTTAACAGGTGGAAAGATTGAATGGATAGGATAAGAGTGGAGATAGATCTAGGGTTGGGAGTAATTCTGCGGATTGAACTAGAGCGAAGAAAGTCCCAATTCGAATCCGCAGAAAGTGGTAGGGGCCACGATGATCAACGGTTCTGATAATGCTGAGGCTTTGATCAACAAATGAGGTACATTCATGGATGGAAGTTGCTCAATCAATCAATTCTAAAATGATTTTTGGAATGTTAAAAGTCTCCATAGCTGGACGGTCCTGATGAAGGAAGGTTGCAGATCGAGGGCTAATTATATTCCATTGAATCAAGTTGTGTAGGGTGTTAGTCTCAAGTGTTGATGTTGAGATTTTTCATATAGACAGATTAGATTTCAAAGAAGAGAAAATTTACGGTGTATATTACAGAAAGTGTACCATGCTTATGAAACATAAAGAATTATAAAAAAAATACGTGGAGTATGAAGGTTTGTTTTTTCTGAGTATTGTATTTGAAGGTAATCCTAACTCTGTGTTAGGTGACATTGTGGACGAGTTTGAAAACCATGCTAATTGACAAGGTAGGCACTCTGAAGCCTTCCCAATATTTCTAAAAATGGATAAGATGGATGAGATAGAAGTGGTGGATAATGAAGAATTAGGGGCTTCCTATAAAAAATATTAGAAGAGCTTTGAAGACAAGAATGTTGAAATTTATGATACTATTTTGATGAATGAAACAATTGAGACAACTAAGAATAAGTTGAAAATTCTTATGGACTGGGGTAGTGATACCCATGGTGTTTTCAAATCTTTCTTTTACTTTTTCTCTGTTGACCAAAACCCAAATTTGCCCTTGAATTTTTTGAGTGGTGTGTGAATAACTATTCTGTTGCTGAAGGAGTCATTAAGAATAAACCTAAGTCTAGGATCCTTTTCCCTGTTCAGGCCTCTATAATCCGCAAAGCCTTATTTGTCCCAAACGATTTTGTTCAGTCATCCCAAGAGTACAAAGAGGAAAATGTCATCCATTTATTCCAAGAATCTACAACTGAGAATAAATAAGCCTTTTTAAAGTCATGTTTGAAGCCTTATAGTGAGTTTATAGGTTTATCTTATCCTATTGACCTAGTTCTGTTTAATGAAGAAACCCAGTCTTGTATTACCTTAGCTAGTCAATTTTTGGGGTTAGATACTAATGGCTATGTTACAGAGTCACTATTGAGTCTATTGTTTGTCCTAAGTACTTTCCCAGTTGAGTATGAGCTTCCAGGTCAGTCCTTTTAGTCTTGTTGCCTTAAATTTGGTGAGTTCTTGGTTGAGAACATTCGTTCTCAGTTAGTAAACTTCCACGATACTAGAGTTTTTAGATTCCAATCCTTTTTGTTGAATATTTTCATGTCACACAATGAAGATAGCCTACAGTTCCATGAATTGGTACTTACTGATGAAATGAACCAGAATTATTGCAAGTTTATGAATGGATTGATGGCAGAAATATACAGTGTTTTCTTTCAGGAAAGATTTCCCAGAGTATTACCAGAGATGGAGGAAATATTGCAGCTTTCCCCTAGTAAAATGATAGGGGACTGGTTCCTTTCAGAATTTGAAACCATTATAAGATTGTATGGATTTGCGCATCAACCTTATATTCTTCAAACCTTTCTGACAACCAGGATTTTCTCTTTGGAATTTCTTAGAAAAAAGATTGCAGTGGAAGAGGATCACATCTTAAACTTCAGGAAGAGTTTGGATATGAAATTTCCCTGGGAGGCAAGGCTATATGTTGTTAAAAGTAGATCTGATCATGGGGTTTTCTTTGGGAAGTACAATCAACTATGATCCACACCAGGTAATTTCCAAAAGAAGATAGGAAAATAACAATATGCCTTTGGAACACACTGAAGTATCTGGACTCAGGGAGGAAACTAATTGGGAAGATTATCCTGACAAAGCTCTAGATAATGTCATCATGGGACAAGACATTGTAGTTTCCTTACCTGGGAATAATTCTCCTCCAATGGATATTTCTAATATAGTTGCAGTTGCTAGTAATATCTCATCCTTAATGAGTTTTTCAGGGACTTCAAAAAAGAGAAAGCATTCAGATTTTATGGACACTAAAGAAGTAGACACTGCTAGTACACCAAAGAAGTAGAAAAATGAACAAGAAGGACAAATGGTGCAGGTGAAGAAAATCAGTATGAAAGGTAAAAATAAACAAGAACAACCCAAAGTAACTGGTCTGGAAATTCAAGATTATGTGTTTGATGGATTAACTCCAAATAAATATTCATCAAAGGAGGAATGGTTGAACACCTATAGGGAAAAATCTGAATTTTTTTTTGATGGAAACAGTGAAATTATATGGGGAAGTAAGACAATTTCCCAAGCCAGATGTAACATTGAAAAATGTAAGGGACCATGCCAAATATACCCTAAGTTTGGCCATGACTGTTGGCAATAAGTTGTTAGAGGTGAATGTGAATTTAGAAATATCCCTACCACAGATATAATACATTTTCATAGAGAAACAAGTGATATTTTATATACAAGATTGCTCAGATCTACATTGCATGTATCTAAACTAGAGACAAATAAAAAGAAAGCCCATGACCTCGTAAGGAAAAAAAGGTTGAAAACAAGGCCCTTCGGATCAAGATTAAAAAGTTGCAAGATGATTTGTTGAAGGTTGATGGGAAATCAGACAAAGGAGCAGTGGCTTGAAATCTATTTGATGAAAAAGAGAAAGAGGTTCAAGTGCTAAAAAAGAAACTGAAAATCCCTTCCACTCAGCTTGTTCAAACTTCTGAATTGACAGAGTTTGAGAAGGAGAAAGAAGAATTGAACATTGAATTTATTGATTGTAAAGCGAAGCTGTTAAATCTTGAAGAAAAATAAAAGCAGTGGGACAAATATGCTAAGCTTCTGGTAGAAAGTGAGAAGGACCTAAAACATAAGCTGGAAGCAAAAGAAAAAGAATTACATCTTGAAAAATATGAAAGAGTTAAAAGTCAATCTATTGTTCCCTCTGAAGAAGTAGATACAACCTCTCTTTCTGAAGCAATGTCCCAGGTAAAGATGAGAGAGGTAGATCTCATAGGGTTAAAACATCAGAACCAAAATATAGAAGATATATCTATGAAAAAAGAAGAAGAAAAGAAGAAACCAGAGGAGAGATGTCAAGAGTTAATAAATCCGAATACTAAGCTAACAAAGCAGGTGGTTGGTCAAATGGCCTTGTAAGGAGCTAAACATATGATTTGGGATGAAATTATTAAAGACGCTAATACATTTAGACCATATTTGGATTTTACTGCAGATCAAGAGAGTGCTTTGAAAGAAGCCAGACAAAATATTTTGATAGTAAAGCAGGGATTAAATAAGAAGTCAATGGAAGTGGCTCAGAATACTATCAAATTTTTGAGTGTCTTGTCATAATATCAGGTCAGAAGGTTTGGTATCCAATACAAAGTTGTCATTGCATCCTAGGCTATTAAAGTGATTGGAAAATACAGGATTTTGGATACTGTACATTCCAAAATTGACATTATATGTCACAGAGTCAAATACGTGACTAACTTATTCACTCCATTGGTAAACAGGGGAATCCCTTTATTCTGGTAGGAAATGGGACCACTATTGTCTAAGGAGGAATATCTGAAGAAGTTGGTAAATTGCAAGTCATACTGCAACAAGTTTCAAGATATGCAGTAGGCTCTATCTGGAAGAGCTGTGTTTGATAAACTGGCCGAAGAATTTGAGTTATTGTTTGATTTTAGAGTCACATGTGCCAAGGTGCCTTATATTTCATATGTAGAAAGCATGGAGCTCAGAGTTCTAGAACATGAAATGGTTGTTGCGAAGTTTCTTAAGCTGGAACAGTGGAGAGCAGTTCAACAATTTGGATCAAATAAATATAAATTACAACCATGAAGATATCAAGCAAGACAACACAAAGGAATTTCAACGAAGAATAAATTTTAGGATAAAATGTTATTTTAATTTCATTTAGTTAAGAAGTTTGTTATCTCATATTTTCTTTGTAATAGATAAGCACTTTGACACATGTATTAAATGGGTTAAACCGTTAGATAGTTAGTTTATTGTTTAGCTCAAGGAGAAATGTATAAGTATTCAGAATTTTGATTAATCAGGGGTTGGAACCCGTGAGATTTTGAAGATTTGTGTGTTCAAGTACTTTTAAATAAAATTACAGAGCCGAAAGTTGGTGTTTGGCATAAATTCCTGTGTTATTTCATGTTATAGTATGTGCTTTCCCATCTTAATGTGAATGTTTTTTCCAGTTTTACCTGTTCATTATGTATTCCTTTCTATCTAAAATGAGTGCATAACAACTTAGAATTCAGATTTACTATGCTGTAACTTTTCTTTTCAGATATTCACCAAATCTTTCTTCTAAAGTTGATACAAAACTCATTCTTATAATGCTCTGTGTTAATGGTATGTTCATTTTCTTCCTTTTCCATCATACTTTGACTGTGACTGAGTAGCTACCTTTCCTTTGTTAAAAATTCCATGCATAAGTTCTATTTATCTATGTTCATATCTTGACTCCATATCCCAATGGTCATGTGTTCTATTTCAATCAACCTTATCAATTGCAAATAATTTTAGTTACACATATCTGGCCTTGTTAATATTTTGTGAAATTACATGCATAAGTTCTGTTTATCTATGTTCATATCTTGACTTCATAGCCCAATGGTCATGTGTTCTATTTCAATCAACCTTATCAACTGCAAATAATTTTACTTACACATATTTGGCCTTGTTAATATTTTGTGAGAGATCCCTCTCGAAAGAGAAAAAATCTAGTTTCTCTTTAAAAGTGGTTTTTGCTGTTACCTAGGAATAGTATTTACAACCTCTGGTAATTTTCCAGTGTTAACAACTGGTAAGCTGCATACCTATGAAATTTCACCTAATTTTGATTCAACAACTGTGTCAGGATCGTCATAGAAGGATAGTACATTACAAAATTTTCTAGAAAGCTGTCTGTCGCTAGCAAAATATCCAAATGCATTAGCAGAAATAACAAGTTTGTTGTATGACATGAGAAAGGGAGACGAGACCATGCCGTGAATTCTTTGCACAAAAATAAAACAAAAAGGGAAACGAGGATGAATGTATAGATCGTTGACTATGATGTGGATTTGGTCATCTTGGATCAAGGATCAGATGTAAACATTTAGATGAAGCAAACATGGGAAAGGATGGGGAAACCATAGTTGGTTTGGTATCTTGTACAATTGCGACTGAAAAATCAGGTCAAGGTGTCTCTAATTGATAAAGTACCACACCTACTTATCGAAGTGGAGGGATTGAAGACCTACGCAGACTTCAATTTTATTGAGATAGTCGATGAAAGTAGCTCATATCCCGTGTTTTTGGGGATTGGCCGGGAAAACAACAATATGACAGTTATCAAATTCAAGAAAAGAGTGGTGAATGTTGAGAATCACGACATGCAGATCATTTCCCCATTAGATCCCAGTGAAGGCCGAAGATACGTTGAACCAGTGAAAGAGGAAGTCATGGGAGGATGGTACAATGCCTATAATATTTCTGAAGACTACACCCATCCCACCACAGAAAGAGAGCTAGGCTAGCTCCGCATCATCGGACTTTGATGATGCACTAAAGAACTGGTAGAACCGGTTACATGAAATATCGGTCAGAAAATGTGGGTGAGTCACTCAATCACTATGCTTGGTCGCAATAGAAGTCATTGAACTCCCGATGTATGTAGGAATGACTAACTTGGCTGGTTTTATTGATGAATTCAAGGAGAAGGTATCAGAACATTAATAACAGTTGGTGCTAGATGAAGCAGTGAAGGATACTTCGACAAGATGGTGGGATACAGATAAGATATTGATCAGATACTGGAATGTATGTCGCAAACTAATGAAAGTTTTATTTAGGGAAACATAGCACTACCAAGAAAAGAAATATGATGGAAGGAATGATCCCAACGACCATCTAGTTGCATGCGAAACTGCATGGGTATTAAAGCCGAAGGAGGAATGGGTACATACATTTGTCCATATGTTGCAAAAAATACCAAGGAGATGGTATGTTTCGGTAGAGCTATGAAGGGAGATTACAACATGAGAATAATTGATTTCCAACTTTAGTCATACTTTCAGCTTTGCAAATGATGATTCGGTCATATATAGCGCACTTTAGCACATCCACAATATCATTTTGGAAATAACTATGGTGGTATTACCAACGGGACCATAGGAGACACCAGTAAAACAGTTGATGTCAGAATGCTACAATGTGACAGGGGATCCTGATGACGAGGATTATCCTAGTGATATCAACATCTCAGAATCAGAGGGAGGTCAGGATATCGCAGCACCATAAATACCATCTAACAAATTCAAACAATCACTTAAGATAAGAAAGGTCAATATTGGGACGACAGAGGACCCAAAGTTATCCAATGTTGGGGATTACTGGGATGAGGAAACTATGGCGAAGAACACTGACCTGCTGCATGAGTTCCAGGATTTGTTTCTGACTAAATTTGCTGAGATGAAAGGGATTTCAGGAAAATTGGGAGAAATGAAAATTTGTCTAAAGCTAGATGCAAAACCAGTGAAGCAATGACCTTATCGATTGAACCTGTGATACAAGGAACACGTCAAGGCCAAACTAGACTGGATGCTGGACGTTGGCATCATTGGACCTATGGAAGAGTCAGAGTGGATCAGTCAAATGGTTGTTCATGACAAGAATACAAGGGAAATCTGAATCTATGCTGACCTAAGGAAGCTGAATGATGCAAGTCTTCATGATCCATTCCCAAATCCATTCACTAACGAAGTATTGGAAGGAGTTGGAGGACAAGATATCTATTCGTTCATAAATGGATTTTTAGGCTACCACCAGATAAGAATTACAAAGGAGGATAGGCACAAGACCACTTTAATAATAGAGTGGGGATGTTTTCAATAAACAATGATCTCATTTGGACTCAAGAATGCACCTGCGATCTTCTCAAGGATAGTTGTCACTGCATTCAAGGACTTCATTCAAAATCCTTGGAAGTCTACATGAATGACTGGACTGTCTATGGGTTGGTAAAATACCACATTATGAACCTTCTATTGATGTTAGAAACATGTCGATGACATCAAATCTCGTTGAATATGAAGAAGTGTGTATTTTGTGCTCCATTTGGGATCTTTTTGGGACATATTGTATGCAAGGAAGGTATGTTGGTTGATCCTTCCAAGATCATGATAATTGTTGATTTACCTGCACCAACGACAATAAAACAACTAAGGGCGACATTGGGTCACATAGGATATTACCAAAATTTCATAAGGGGATACATCGTAATCACAACACCAATGGAGAGTTTGTTGAAGAAAGATGTGCAGTTCGAATGGAATGATGAATGTCAAAGAAGTCTCGATACTTTGAAGAAGAAGATGGTTGCAACACCAATATTAGTCTTTCCATTTTGGACGAAGGAATTTCACGTCCATGTCGATGCTTCATCAGTTGCATTAGGAGTTATTTTGGCACAGTTGGGGGAAGGAGTGATTGATCTCCCAATCACATTGACAAGTAGAAAGTTGTCCACTGCAGAAAGGAACTACCCAATAATAGAGAGGGAAATATTGGAGATGGTGTATGCACTACAAAAATTACACCACTACATATTGGTAGGACATTTAAAAATGTTTACGGATCACTCAACACCGAAGTACCTCATCAATAAGCCTGTGTTGGGGGGGGGATTTTTTGATGGTTACTACTCTTCCAAGAGTTCGGTTTTGAGATCATCGTGAAGATGGCACATTTGAATGTAGGACTTGATCATCTGTCCAAGATAGAGACAGGTGAAGAGCCAAACAACATCAAGGATGGCCTACCTGATGCATAGTTGTTTAATATCGGAATGGTAGATGACCATTATGAGAGAATTATCCAATTTTTGACTACAAGAAAAGCACCAGAGGATTTCACCACGAGTCATAAGAAGAAACTAGTCGTTAGAATGCATATTTTTAGCTAATCGCAGGACAACTTTACAAAATGGGCCTAGATGAAATTCTACATCGATATGTTATACCGCATGAGTAGGAGAGAATATTGGCCGAGGCACATGAAAAAATTGCAGAAGGACATTATGGAGGGAGCGCAATCGCTAGAAAGATACTCCGGGTTGGTTTATGGTGTCTGACAATGCACAGACTATTCTAAAATCTGTGACGTCTGCCAAAGGAAGTGAAAGCCGTCATGATAGGATGAGATTTCGCTAGTACCTCAGATAACACTACAACCATTTGATAAATGGGAGGTGGATTTTGTGGGACCCATCAATCTTCCAGGAAAATGTATGTGTGCGTAATATCTCATCATTGCAACATAATACTTAACACTATGGGCATAAGCAACACCAGTGATGAATTGTACAACTGTGACAACAACCATGTTCCTATTTCACAATGTGGTTACTCAGTTCGACTGTCCCAAGATACTGATGAGCAACTAAGGAAGTCGCTTTATCAATTGCATGATTAGCACAATAACTAAGGAATTTCAGATCCAACATAACAAGAGTACTCCATATCACCCACAGGAGAATGGAACAGTTGAAGCATTCAACAAGGTTTTGGAACATGCACTTACAAAGGTATGCAATGCAATTCATGATGATTGGGATTTGAAAATACCTGGGATATTATGGGCCTACTGAAAAACATGTAAGAGATTGATAAGAAAAACACCGTTCAAGCTAGTATATGGTGAAAAAGCAGTAATGTTGATGGAGTACATTGTTCCCAGCCTACGCATAGTGAAAACGACAAGCATAAGCAATGAAGGAGCGGTTGAAGAATGATTGACACATTTGTTATAGCTTGAGGAGGACCAGTTCATCACAGGTTTCCATCAACAAGTGGAAAAGAATCTACAGAAGGCATGGTATGACCACCATGTGAAAGCAACGTACTTCTAGAGTGGAGATATGGTTCTCCTATATGACAACAAGTTCATGAAGCACCAAGGTAAGATACAAATGCATTGGTTAGGACCTTATGTGATCTATTTCATCACCGATGTAGGTGCAGTGCAATTGCAACAGTTAGATGGAGCATTACTATCAAAGATAGTAAATAGAAGCCAGCTAAAGCCCTATCGGGATATCCAGGTGTGACACCATGACTGATAATCCTCGTAGAAAAAAAGAGACAAGGGAAAAGAAACAATAAGGAGTAGGATATTGCAATGAAAAGGGGTCGACATAAAATAAAAACAACACAAATTGCATCAAGTATGGAGCTTTGGAGATACCAGATGAAGTGCTCTTTGGTCACATCAAACAATAAATGCAACAATTGAACCCCGAGAGACAATGCAAGTGGAAAATACTCGCATTTATGGAGAAATCAGACCATTGGATTTGCATATTGGACGATGGATTTGGTCAATCTTCGAAGGATTTGGATATGATGATTGAAACCATTCACAAAGGAGAAACAAAGGCTATAAGAATTGACTAGGGGGGCATGGATTGAACTATTATGAATATTGTGAGAATGAATAAGAGAAAAGACAAGTTTAGAAGAGCAGTGAAGAGCGAAGAGAGATGGATAGGTAGCTATGGCCCAAATCATTTTGAGTAGGAGCACACAGGGATCACCATTATGGAGTGTTCCGATAGTAAAGGAGAGGCCATAAATTTAGGACATGTTATCACAACCACCTAGAAAGAAGAGTGATGTGAATCGACCAGCTTCTCCATAACGAAGAATCAAATCAACCTGTAGTTCAACTAAGGAAGCAGAGGCAGAATCCAACCCATTGACGACGGGAGGGGAGGACTCCACAATATTGAAAGGGTTAATGGTTGCTGAATTTATAAGCTATGTACCACTGTGGAATCTAGATGCAGCTGTAGTTTGCATCAATAAGAATAAGAGATTCAACATCAAAATGACGACAACACCGAAAGGGGGTGCATGTTACAGTGAACATCGTTCCGCATATGCAAAAGCTGTAGTATAGTGATCATGACATTTTGGCGTATCCAGAATGCACCGAGAAGACTTATGAACATAAATCATACAATGACATAGGTCTTGTCACTAGAGAAATGACACAATGGGAATTGGGGTTGCAGTGGTTGGGGCTTATGACCATTACCCACATGCCACATTTTGGGAATTCGATTGAAGTTAACGTATGTGTGAAGCAGTTTCCATCATGATTCCATGGAGGATACCTATGGCTAGATATGAAAGTACCCATCATGGTCTACCTGATCTCACTGATCACCGACTTGCCTAAGGCAGGCGTTGATCCATCCCAGTACTTTAGAGGGAAGGACAACAACAAACGGTTGGTCACCAGGATAAAGAAGAAATATGATGTAGTTCATGACAAGAGAGCATAGATCATTCACACTATTAATGACAAGGCATTTGTTGGTGCAAAATATAAAACAAATTATAACATATATCCAATGATTTAATTGTCAACCTGGAGAGAGCGTAAACTTGTGAGGTAGAGAAAAAATATATGCAGGGGCAGAGTATTGCTAACTTAATCTAATATTCTAGGTAATTGAAATTAAAAATACATGCGATTGAAATTGAATTAAGCTTGCAAAAGCAGGAAATGACACGAAAAGAAATCTAATCTAGAAAAGTAGGAAATTGCGTGAAATAAATCTAATCTAAGAAAGCATAAAATTACATGAAATAAACTAATTGAAAATAATCAACATGTGAGCTCACGACAAATCTATATTGACAATGCATAAGAAAGAAATCACTGAAATTCTATACTAACAATTCATAAGAAAGAAACTCAAATTAACATGAGAGAATAAAAGGATTTGCATTAAAGCATCATCTTCATTTCATAACAATAAAAAATACAATCTATGACTAACTCTAAAAAATATCTAAACTATTCTCTACTTCCAAACCACTAGAGAGGCCTCTAATAAAATGAGGAGAGAGCCCTCCTATTTATACATGAATTCAAGATAACTAATCATAATTACAATCCACTTTCTTCTCAACTTATCCCTCAAAATTCTCCAACAAACCCACTTTTCTCTCAACTTATCCCTTCAATTCCTCCAGCAAATATTGGATGAGATATTCTCTCCACATTTCCATGATCTTCTCCTTGAAATTAGCCCACATCTTGAAGATGAAATTCGAATTTGAGGCTAGGTGGTGACTTTTGAGCTTGTTAAAGTATTCAAATATACCTGTAATCATCACCAAACTCATCCAACTTTAAGGTATAATGAAAATATATTAATTTTCTTAAAATTTAACCACAAATTCACTCAAAATACTCAAAAATAAATTATTTGGAAAATGGTAATATAAACCCATATGTATTATTCAAGTGGTGGATATTAATGGTTTTATATTGGAAAGATAAAATAGGAATAAGGTGAAAAATGGTATATGAAAGATGAATAAAATGTGATATTTTTGCGACTCAACATTCCCCCCAACTTAACTGGTTACATGTCCTCATGCAACTATGCATTGATTCTTTTTAAAAACTTTTGGCTTTGTAGCTGGGATTTACACGATGATTGTATGTAACAGTAAATCATTCCATGATTTGAAATGCATGAGTGTCAACAATTTTCCTTGTGGTTGGTTCTTGTGTGACAACCATAAGTATAACAAATGTTGGTTCTTGTGTTAACAACATTCACTTGTTTTACTTGTATTTTTGCTGCAATATATAAAATTTATGCATTAGAAATGATGAACCATCAATGTATATTAGAAAGCCTTTTCTTCATATTATGAATCATGCCAATATATATATATATATAGCAATGTTTTATTCAGTGTGTAACAAAGCATAGTTTGGGAAAGACATGTTGGTTAATGGTAAATGAGATGATGAATATGTAAAATGGTAATGAATAGTCCCCCCCTCCAACTTAAGGTGTATCAGGTTTATGAAAAGGAGAAAGGGAATGTAGTGAGGGAATTTTCCAAATTCATTCATTTTCTAGCATTTAAGGAATTACATGGTTGAAGATTAGAAAACAACATACCTCCACTTACCCAAAAATTTGATGAACTATGCAATAGGAATGTGGCTATTGCTGCTAGATCATCGAATGTGAAGTGAAGGATCCGAACTGCTGCTTGGTTGGATGAAGTAAAAGATGAGAGCTGAAACTAGAACTGTGGAACTCTCATATGGCTCAAAGTATGTTGCTGTAAAACTGCTGATGGTGTCATGAAAGATATATAGTCTTCACCTGCTACAAAACCCGATGGTACAATTCTTACCATGCAAATAAATGTTTCAATGTCGAACATAGAAAGAAGTCATTGGATTACCGACCATTGATGAATGTCGTTAAGCAATGTGAGGATCTCACCATTGATGTCAATGAGTGCCAAGGTACCCAAGTACATCTTGCAAAGTGCGAATAAATGAGCTGATGTTGAGCCACTTGCAAGATCTAACGATCAAGGGACATTGATATATTCCCATGATTGTCAGCGAGAGAACTTTCCATTATGGCATGCAATCCTCAAGGTACTAAAAATGAACTCTAGTCTCTATCCCAGATAGTGTGCTGAGGTTGATGGGGCAAGGCTTGTTGAAATGCGGGCCTTAAGAAATCCCACATTAGTAAACACGAGTTGTACATAATGAGTGGTAGGACTATAGATGAAAGATATGAGGATCAAACCGTTTTTATGGAAATGATAAAAAAGCAATGTATTCATGGAAAGGAAGTTGAATGGTTTAATTCATAAGGCAAAAGATGAACTAAAAATGAGGAAAATGTGTACGACTCAGAAAGGTAGACATGCGGGAAGTTATTATGTATAAGGCAGAAAAAGTAGATTCTAACATGGATGACAAATACGCTTGGAAGGAAAAAGGGTAACTAATCATGACGTGGCGTAATTGGTTTCTGAAAGGCTTCTTTGTGGCAGCAAAATGTCATGACATACATAGTGGAAACTCATCTTCTTCAAGCTTCTAATGGAACATTTTTCTGAAAATTTTCTACGATTCTAGAAATGCCATTTGTTTGTCTTTGAACCTACAAAAAGGTTAGCATTTTCCTGCAACAAACTTGTGAGAGCATTGAAAATACATGAAAATATGTGCTTAACAAAAAGTTAAAGAGAATAAATAAAAATGCTCTTATACCTGAAAATATCAACGCATAGTAAGCAACCCTTCTTGTCAAAACCTATTTCCGAGTGCCTTGCGAAAACAAATTAGCGTAACAAACATAAAATTTCATTTCGAGAAGATTCATGTTCATTTGTAATTTGTAATTTTATTTATTTATATGTATTTTATTTAGTTTTTATTTATTTATATGTATTGTTTAATTTTAATTTTATTTAATTTGTATCTTTGCATTTATCATAACCATTTTAAATTTATTTATTTACAGAAAAGAACATATATATATATATATTTTAAATTGTTTGTAATTTTTTTAATTTAATTTTGAACAAAAAATATTTTGTAATTATTTTTAATATATATATATACTAATTTAATTTTATAATTTTTAATTTTTTATGCTTTTCTTCCTTTGCAATAGAATAAAACAAAGCATTAATAAAAACAAAGTATTTGTTTTATGTTCATTAGTATTTTTATTTTATTTATTTTTTAATGTTTATATTTTTATTTGTATGTGTATTTTTTTCAATTTTTAAAATTGTTTTGCAATAGAAAGAATATAGAACAAAAACCAGAGTTTTTACATCCTCCTTTTATAAAGATGAATGCGTCCTTATGTAATGATTGAGCAATAGAGAGAGAGGGTCGACCCTTTCAGTGGCCGAACCCTCTAAAAGAAGACTATCTTAATGATATAGAATAGAGAAAATTGTGCAAACAAGCGATTTTTTATGATAAGTTTATCAATTTCAATGACCATGCGGATATCCGTCTGAATGATCATGCGGTTGGAGTTCTGGAATGACCGACCGAATGAGACTTCACTTTTTAAACAGAATGACATACTAAATGACATGGTTTATATGAAAATCATAGTAAAATTGGAACAAACACCTACCTCCCTAAACCGAATATGTACCAGGTTCCACTGTGCAAAAATAAAAATCAAGAAAAAGGATGAGCTGCGACAGCAGCTGCCTTCGATTTCAAAGAAGATAAAAATGACTTTACTCAATGAACTCGTTGCTCCTCCAATATGATGAAATGTTGTGTTATCAAATATGTGATTGGTCAAAAGGTTCATAGAACAATTGCCAACATGGAACTAGGCATTTGGCGAATAAGATTCGATGCTCGTTTATGAACCGAGTGCATATGCTGGGTTCAATTAGGTAACATGTTGGTTAATGATTATTTAATTGAACACTGGTACATCTCAAATATGTATCTTGTTAGTTAACAAACACTTGGAATTATCCTTCGTGTTAAAATTCGATGACATATAAGGATTGATTCTTCCATGGGCACGGTATGTTCGTCTCCATTGCTTCTAAGCATGGTTCACTTGAATGTGAGAAATATAAAGAGTATCCACATCAAGCTCCTTCACCTCATATTTGCTCTCTACATTTTTAAGTAAACCTAAAAAAAACTCAGCTGACTTGACGGGCCAACGACCCTGTCCATTTGAATTTTGACTTTTTGCTTGGGAAGTTCTGCCAATGTCTCCACAGAAGAGGTGAAAAGGTATTGCTTGTTTGTGGGAAATTACATTCTCCAGATACCTCTTAGCCTTTTCTAGAGGTAACTTCTTAACTTCCTGTGCAGTTTCTCTTGTTTTATTAAAATGAACACGTAAATTAGAACCCATAGCCTTCGCAAATTTTGTGGGATTGCCAGGCTCCCTCAAGTATTTCACCATCGTGGCAGCCTCGACAACCTCTGCAAATCCTCTCCTCTTTACTCGTCCCCCTGCCTCACCCCAGCCTCACTATGATGGACCCATATACTCTCTGTGTGATAATTCATCACTATTTTCTGGTGCATAAGTGAATTTTCCTGAGATTATAGAAGTGCTAAAAATGTATTGGTGCCATGACCCATATACTACTTTCATTATGGAGTCTATTGATCAGATACACACCAACGTGGGGAATTTCAATTGAGCTGCTTAATTATGAGAGTAGAATGTTGCACGAAAACCTACAAAGAATCAAATTCCTTCATCATCTAATTGTTGTCATTCTATGTTGTTCATTGGAGTGTAAATCTCGTGTGAAAACTCTGTTACAAGATTTTTAAATACTATTTTTTGACTAGTTTGGTGCAAAATGGACATATTATTTAAGAAAAAAATGCGTATTTGAAAAAGAACTTGGTTGAAAGAAGTCTTTTGCATCCTGCGAGGTATTGCCAAAAGATACCGAAAAGGCTTTCATCTATCCACAAATATGACTTGACCGATCTCAACTAAGTACACAATGATTTGCAGGATCTTGAGTTGAGAGATAAATGCCCATTCAATGGGTTTTGGATTTGATTTACTCTGTGTTTCTATCCGCTGGTTATGCGATTCCAAAATTACGCACTTTGACCCTTGACCACACCCATTACGTCATCAATTACATCAATGATTCACATATATTTTCCTTCACTCCCACTTAGAAAAAGGCACAAAAATAATCACTCACTATATCATACAGATATTCAGCTAGAAATCAAACAAAGAGACACAAATACAACAAAAGAAAATATTCTGTAAAGAGGAGAGTGAAAGACACAAAGATTATGCTAATGTTCATTCATTCAAATCCATGCCACTCCTAAATCACTGATTACAAAGCTAAAGCTATGTTTATATACACAGCGTGGGAAATTGATCTTGAACCTTCAAGGATGGGTTCACGATCTTCCATTTTTAGTACATACCATATTGAAATTTAAACATATTTCAGGAATTCATGAATATTGTTAGTAGTTCACATCTCTAAGTATGTCTCATAGTTGTCATTCACAAACATTGAAATTGAAAACTGATAGAATATAGGAAGGGAGATTAATTACCCTTTTTCTTGAGGAGCAACGCCTGAAGAATCCCATTCCAATGTAGCTTCTTTCTCAAATAGTTCAATAACACGCTTGTCAATCACTCCAAGATTATAGATCAAATGGCCAGTGGTAGTTGAATTTCCAGAGTCAACATGGCCAATGAACACAATGTCGATATGTGTTTTCTCCTTTCCCATGATGACTTAAAGCCTTCAACAAATTGCCTGGCATAGTCTAGAGAATCAAGGAACCCAAGAAAAACTTCGCAGTGACGTAGAGGGCAGAGAGACTTGCACAATATGAAAGATCTATATTGTATACAGGTTGATTTTGAGCAGTTTCAAATTCCTCGAGGCGATACTGGGTCTTGAGGTTTTATCGCATACCGAGGCATATGATTGGATATTATTATGTATGTATAGTATTGTATTCTTTAATTCATTTATAGGTTTGCTTGGATGACTTTTTTAGTTTCCAACTGTGGAGAGAAAGAGGGGCGTAAAACTAGCCAGGTTATATGGGATTTTCCCCTTACTGTTGCATTTATGATTTATGATGCACAGATCGACTATGGGCAGAGGAAATGGAAAGATCGATCATTAAAGTTGTGAATACACATGTCAAATTCAGTTGGCAGCAAAACCGTAAGTCGTTTTCTTCAGTGAGCCAAGATATCCACAATCTAGTAATTATTGGAAGGAAATTTGTATTCCTTTAGTATATTCGTTAGATTGAATGAGTTATTGAATTCAACTAAATACAGAACTGGATGTTAGCCATCTACATGGATACCAACTAATAAAAGGGGACATAGAGGATCTCAGGAGCAAATCACGACAGGATTTTAATGTGTTAACTTCCAATCCTACCAAACTTCAACGTGAATTACGATCAGATGGTTATTGGGGATGGATTAGAGAATCATCAATTGGGAGACGAGGTTCACTCTTAAAATAACAGTGAGTGTGTTCATCAAGATTTCAATCGCTGATCAACATCCAAAACCCTTCGTGAGCGAAATATCCTCTACCAGGTGGAGAAAGCAAATATATATCCTATAGAGGCATTATCATCTTGAATCAATAATATCTATTCGCTTCATATCAGCTCATAGGAATTTAAGGGCTGCAAAAATGCAATATTTCATTCCCAGTTTTGATTTTTAATTGTTTTAATCGATTATGCAGGTGTGAAGTTTGGCCAAATGAAAAATACATGCATGCGCTGCTAGGTTTATGTTTGCTTTTATTAGTTTTTCTAATGTTCTAATATTTTTGTTTGCAGGTTTTGTATGATAGACTATTTGTAGGTTTCACATGAAAGACTGTTTGCAGGTTTCGTATGATAGACTGTTTGTAGGTTTCACATGAAAGACTGTTTGCAAGTTTCGTATGATAGACTGTTTGCAGGTTTTGCCATTGGATTGCATGGAAAAGATGGAATGTACATGCACCACCTAGGGTTTTAAATTTTTAAATTTTTGGTTTTCTATGTTTTTTTAAAATGTTTGGTTGGTTTAAATGTTTTTGGATGGATTTTTTTTTACAATTTGATTCTTAAATGTTTTAGAAAAACTAAATCTAAAACTAGAAAACTTTAATTAAAAACAAAAAACTATAAAATGTTTTAGGAATTCGTTTTTTTTTTAAATTTTAAATTATTCTTAGAAAATATTAAAATCATTCCTATAAAAAGAATTTAAATTCTTAGTAAAAAATAAAATTTTGTAAAAGGAAATAAAAAACAAACAAAATTTCTCTTTAATTCTAAAATGAGTTTTTATGCTGCAAAATTAAAAAGTGTTTTTTTTTTCTTTTTAAAAATTTATTCTTAAATTAATTAAAAAAATGAGTTTAATGTAAAACACTAATTCAAAATAAAGAAACATTTTTCTAATTAAATTATTCCTAAAGCTAAAGAAAATAATTCTCATGTAACTAAAAAATATAATTGCTAACAAACAAATCATTTAAAAATTATTTAAAACTAAAACTGGAAATTAATCTTGAAACAAAGAAATATTTTTGTGTTATTTTTTTTATTCATTTATTTTTTCAAATTATTCCTAGTGCAAAATTTTAATTCCAAACTAAAAATGATCAAAAAACAATAATAAAGTGAAAACTAAAACCTATCTACTCTATTCTAATTGAAATTTACAATCATTTAAGTGAAATGAAATTGCCAATGTAGCCATCTATCTAACAAAACTAAAGATAAATTCAAATCTAATTTTACGAAATGAAATCTAAGATGTATAAAAATATGCGAAACAAGTGTTGAGAATGTAAGTTAATGAAATAAAAGCAAAAAAAAAACTGATTTAAACTAGTACTTACCTCAAACCATTGTTCGATGTAGATTTTGTTTGCATGGTCTATTTCTTTGTCTCGATCACTCGAACTCCCTTATTCATCCTTCTCGGTTTTATGCTCACATAATTTTTCCTCATCTGATGTGCATAATTCTTCAAATGTTGATTCTTCTTTCACTTCAAGAGGAGTAGTAAATATTTTAGTTGCTATCAAGATCTCCTTTTCTTGAGAAGAGGAGATCCCTACTTCTGCTAGGAGTTGAGAGAGTTGATCTATACTTATGCTCATCCTACAATCATTTTACTGAAGATAAAAAAAATAAAAAATGAGTACATGACAAATGCAAAAAATAGTACGAAATGGGTTAGTACAAAACAAGTGTAAAAACAAAAAAGTGCACAAAAATCTGTACAAAAAAAATGAACATATACAAAGTTAAAAACAAGTTAGTATGAAATAAAGGCTAGCTCAAAAATGAAAGCAATAAAAAACTTACACTACTAAACTGTAAAAGAAAACTTGCATAAAAACAAACTCGCATTTGTAGAAAATGAAAGAACACTCTTGCAGGAAAAGAAAATATTTTGCAGAAAAATAAACATACTTGCAAAAAAAACAAGGCTTTGGGGTGACCCACTAAAGTGGATACGTCTGGCTGTTACAGCATGGAAATTCCGCAATGAAGTTGTCCTTGCATCTTAATGTTCCCCCTCCCCCTTTCTATTTAATAAAAGCGAACTATCTACCTATCTAAACTTTGATCCCTTTTAGCACGTCCCCAACAACGGTGTCAAAATGTTGGTGCAAAATATTAAACAAATTATAAGATATATTCAATGATTTAACTGTCAACTCGGAGAGAGCGTAAACTTGTGAGGTACAGAAAAAATATATGCAGGGGCAGAGTATTGCTAATTTAATCTAATATTTTAGGTAACTAAAATTAAAAATACATGCGATTGAAATTGAATTAAGCTTGCAAAATCAGGAAATGACATGAAAACAAATCTAATCTAGAAAAGCAGGAAATTGTGTGAAATAAATCTAATCTAAGAAAGCATAAAATTACATGAAATAAACTAATTGAAAATAATCAACATGTGAGCTCACGACAAATCTATATTGACAATCCAGAAGAAAGAAATCATTGAAATTCTATACTAACAATTCATAAGAAAGAAACTCAAATTAACACGAGAGAATAAAAGGATTTGCATTAAAGCATCATCTCCATTACATAACAATAAAAAATCCAATCTATGACTAACTCTCAAAAATATCTAAACTATTCTCTACTTCCAAACCACTAGAGAGGCCTCTAACAAAATGAGGAGAGAGCCCTCCCATTTATACATGAATTAAAGATAACTAATCATAATTACAATCCACTTTCTTCTCAACTTATCCCTCAAAATTCTCCAACACACCCACTTTTCGATCAACTAATCCCTTCAAATTCTCCAACAAATATTGGATGAGATATTTTCTCCACATTTCCATGATCTTCTCCTTGAAATTAGCCCACATCTTGAAGATGAAATTCGAGTTTGAGGTTATGTGGTGACTTTTGAGCTTGTTAAAGTCTTAAAATATACCTGTAATCATCATCAAACTCATCCAACTTTAAGGCATAATGAAAACATATTAATTTTCTTAATATTTAACCACAAATTCACTCAAAATACTCAAAAATAAATTATTTGGAAAATGGTAATATAAACCCATATGTATTATTAAAGTGGTTGATATTAATGGTTTTATGGAAAGATAAAATAGGAATAAGGTGACAAATGGTATATGAAAGATGAATAAAATGTGGTATTTTTGTGTCTCAACAGCAGTTCCATTCGCAGTGAAGCTTTTGGATGTAAAAATTGTGCGCAAGAATGGACCGAACAAGTGCACATCGGGAGTTATTACATGCACGGAGCAATGCGCAGCAGGAGTTTAGATGAATTGGGATTTGTTTTTGTTGAACCAACTGATGGAATACGTTGTATTGGTGCATGAGGGAAGAAGAGCATGTGCTTATTCATGCCTACTGATACCAATCGCACTTGTGGTTTGGGTGGAACCCAAGTATTATCAAGGGATGGACGCCAAAGTGGTCAAAACATGCAGAGGAGCATGGTATCAAAATCTATGGGCTCTCACTGATAAGGCACGACAAATAGATTGCAATGCCCAATTCTATTTATATTTGGATGGACTCTGGAGGTGACAAGAAAATTCCCTTGTCTCACAGAAGATGCTGTGACCAAGCATAGAAGGATGGTGTAATTTTCTATTGGCCTGCATGCGATCCACATCTAGGCAAGGCATGATGTGGAGCACCAATGGTTAACAATGCAATAGAAGTTGACTGATGAAGAGATCGGTGCCATTATTGACGAATGACCATTGGAATGGAAGGTTCTGGTCAACATTGATGAGCTATTAGACATAAAAGCGAGATTACCACCAGACATTCCAGTTGAGTAGGAGTAAGGAAAGGACTCTGATGAGGAGTCACAGGAAGAATGATCTGTGACTCTGATAGATTCGGAGCTGGAGAGGAAACACCAAGAGGGGTGGACAAAGTGCATATTTGAATAAGAAGAAGGGATTAGTACAATGAAGCTTTCAGATGATCAGGTAAGCAGGATACTAACCGCAATTACTATGACCAGTGAGAGTCAAGCGCAGGTAAAGCAACCTGTTATGGATTATTTTCACTAGTTGAAGGAATTGTTGCAATCCTTAACGAATGTTGTACTAGAGACAAGGGTGTCACAGATAGATTTGCTGCAAAGAGCAACCAAATTAAGTGTTGGCCAGAAAGTGCATATCATTGAGATCCTGCTGCAAGCACTTTCAACAAGAAATGAAGATGCTGACACCACATTGCATCAATTAGACTTGATCAACATCAATATTAACGAATTTTTGATGCATATGGTGGCCCGACTATAGAATGAGGTGAGTCATGGGATCCATGATCGTGAGGCGATAATGCACAACCAGTTGGTTAAGTCAAGAGAGCAAGTAGAACAGGAAAAAGCAGAGATAGAGTAAATGAAGATGGAGCAAGAGGCAGTTGTGATTGAAAAAACCAAGGCTTTTGATGATAGGCAATGACTAGAGAGCGAAATTTCAGTTGCATGTGAAGAGATCCCAGATATTACCCTAGAGATGTTCGCCGAAGCCAAAGTGTTGCAACTAGGACAAATAGTCGTTGATTTGAAGAAGGAGAATGAGGAATTAAAAACATGTGCAATGCCGAGTACAACACCAGAGCAACTAGCAGAGCGAATGAGTAAAATAGAATATGTGACATCACACATAGAGGAGCTGGAGAAAGAAACCCACTACATTGTAGAAGCAACGTCACAATTTTGGATGAGCGTGGTTCATAACGAATAGCTGGAACAATTAGGTATGAAATCAGTGAGGCAGAAGTGCATCGAACAACATTGAGGGGGTCACTCAAGACGATGGCCCCAATTATGTAGGTGACCAAGGAATCTGGGCTGAAAGTGCTGCAGCAACGTTTCAACAAGGTACAGGAGTGACACCAACGAAGGACTATTCAATTGGATGAATTCCAAGAGGCTGCAGAGTAGCTATAACTTAAAGCCATGGAGGGACTTGTGAATACCAAGGAAGCATGAGCTAAAGTGGCATACGTGTCTAATGAGCACCCAACATAACAAGAGGTATAGGAGTGCACAAAACTTAGTGAAAAGCTCAAGGAATAGGTTGAACAGGGTGGGACAGAGCATGATAGTTTCAAGGTCAAATTGAACACACCATTCGTGTCCAACTGATGTGGCTCGAGAACAAGCCACAAGTTTGTGTTGGGGGCCTATTGGAAAGGGGATCAGATGCACAATGTTTGACAAAGAATATATCGATAAGTGGAAGACTCAACTGCACAGGAGGAAGATACCGACAAGTGAGGTTGGTTTGATCGCATTAGTTACAAGTTTTGGTCCAAAGTAGTTAGAAAGTTGGTATATGTGGACCTTTTTGTAATGGATTAAGCATATAAATAGAATTAAGAGTAGAGTCATTAGATCATCCGATGAATGTAATTTGCTTGTGCATGATGGATTGATCTGCGGATGAATATGTTTTTGGTCTGAGGCTTCTCGACCAAGGAATGTTTGATGATATTTGAAACTAATATAAGGAGGATGTTGATGATGGAATTCCTGTCTTTTTTTGCGTATTTGTTGAATTTGTAATGGTGCGATCTATGGTTTTTCATGTCTGAATGATGCGAAGTATTGCTGTGTCTATTGGGTTCATATATGTTGATGTCTTTTTTATCATAGTTATGTTGTTATGATAACTGAATTTACTACGAATGATGATCTCAGGAATGATGTGTTTAAACCCCTATATCTATGAGTAGCATCATGATAGAGTAAGACATAGTGCACAAGTCCTCTTCCTTCTGCAGAAACGTGGTTCCTGCAGCCCTCCCTTAGACATCTCAGGTGAGACTACATATACTTCACAGGTGTTGCTGGATAGGGTAAAACTTGTCTGGGCTGATGTTTAGGGAGATTGTGTTGAAGGGTGTCGACATATCTATGGAGTGAACCCCTGTCGACTAAAGTGTGTTAACAATTATTCTTATAGAATACCTTCCTTGTTTATAAGGAGTGTTAAATAAATGTAAGTGTATAATATATTCTATTTTTGTATTATTATTATTATTATTATTACCCCTTCTAGAGATTTTTCTCCTCCGATTAGGGATGTCATTGATGTATTTGGTCATGTAAATTCTTGAGGTAAATACTCCATTGTACTTTGGGTTAGTAGTACCCACAAAAGTATTATTAAAATGTATTTTTGAGTCTTCCAAGGAAATTCGTCCCTGGAAGCAAGGAGAAGTTGGACTTGTGGGGTTATTAGGCCTCCCAGCTGATTAGTATAAATAGGAGAGTTTCCTCCCTCATTTGGACAAGTAGAGAACTCAAGCAAGGTCATTATAGAGAGGAGAAACAATCCATCTGAGGAGGAGGAAGTTGTCTAGTCATATTCTTTGGGTATTACACTATACTTGGTTGGAGTCTAAATTTAGGAAGTTTGCTGGGTTTTCTTCCCCATGAGGGTTTCCTAGGACAAATCTTTGTGTTCTCTTTTTGTTCTGTTGTGCTTGTTATTCTTTTAGTGATCCTCTTTTTTTGGCATAACAACTTTTAAAATCTTGACAACCACTTCTACAGATTATGTATAGGGTAACACAAATCATTTGTAAGGAACCAAAAGTTACTATATCCATAAAAAACTATAGCAAAACAAACCAATGGAAGGTGAGAACTTCTTTAATTCATATAGGTGGGTGATGAGGACACCTCAACATTTCATTTTTGATAGTAGAAATTATAAGAACTTAATTGTGATAGATCTTATTAGGAATATGAATATTATAATGACACTCACCCTCAACTCTACACCATTTTTTGTTGATTGAGGTATGAAACATCAATGCCAATGAGCGATTTCCACTAACATACTACATCGATCCATGTGACATTGCCCCACTTGAAGATATTTTTCTTGAAAAAATATATATGCAGAAGTGACATGTTATTTATGAATCTGAACCTTTTACTATCATAATCACTATGGCAGATAAACTCTACATGATACATGAGGTAGTCTTGAATACCATAGTGTGTTTAATCATTACAATTTAGTGATAAAAGATAATGTATAAAACTAAGAGGTTTTCCATATTTGGTGCAAAAATGAAAAATATATAAGAATGATAAGGCCTCTACAAAGAGTTCCTATATGCAAACCATACAAGTATATCATTAAATATGTAGAACAATATAGAAGCATCATCACCTCATCTACATAAGAGTATGCCTACAATTTTATTCAAACCATGCAATTTATTTGACACTTGTGACACCTCTTACCAATGGAATGATGCGTTGATGTTATATTAATGAGAATGAAGATATCATGCAATAGATTCACTAGCTAATACATATGGGATACATTTGACTAGCTTATAACCCCATGGGATATTGAATGTGTTGGTTCAAAATAAGGATTAGATATGGAAATTTTGTATCTATTATAGAGTCTTAAACAAAACCAAAATCAAGAATCAATATCTATCCCCTCATAATGGTGATATTATCAACCAAATTAAAGGTGTTACATTTTCTACAAGATTGTTCTTATGTCATGTTATCATCATGTATGAATAAATATAATCGATGTGTGGAAGACAACCTTAAATTATAAGGAATGTCTCTTTGAGTGTTTGTTAATGTGATCTTGTGATACTATGAGTCATAAATTCTGATAATAATGATGGAATATATTTTGTGGCCACTAACTAAATATTTTGTGTTAATCTACCTATATAACATCACCATCATTAATTGAACATTGGAAAAGGATCTAATAAAAATTAGATAAGTAGTAAGCACTAATTGTAGAAACACTAGTTACATGCTAATATAGAGAAGTGTTCATTTGGTATGTAAAGGATCCAATATCTAAGATAAATATTGGATGAACATGGGATGCATGTGGCTCTAGTCAAGTTCCAAGTCATGTGTGAGTAGCCAACCAAAAGACACCAAATATATTGAAAATTTCTTTGCCCTTTCCAACTTCTATTATGGTTTCATATTGGAGTTCTTCCACATTGGTCAGACCTTAGACGAAGTGGTATAGAGTGGATATATACTTTAGGACATATCTATCATACCATGCTTCAAAATTGTATCCTTCTTGACAAGCACAATAAACAGAAAGTATATTGTTGGGCATGCCTTCAATATGAAAAACATCTTTTAGTATACCATTAGGAACTTGAATATTACTATAAAAAATTACTAAAATTTTATTACCATCACTTATCGAAATTTTTTGAACCTTATGCTTCTATTTTTCATAAGAGGTGAATAATGGAGAAATAACATTCATATTAATTTGAAGCACCTTAATCCATAATCCATTCCATAGGATAAGAGGAGTTACCTGATTAAACATAGTAGGCATGAAAGGTTACTGGCCATTCCTTGGAGGTTTTATTCTTGGATTTTGCAATTTCATTCTACCTCTTAAAGCAATTATTTTTAGAGTGATTGGTTTTTACACAATGCTTGCAAATTTTCTATACTTTATTCTTTGAATAATCTACAAGAGCATCGTTATATTTTTTATTAGAGGTAATAGCAGCATGAGGTTTGGTGTTATTATGATAATTTTTTATTGGATTCTTATTAATTTGTGCCAAATGATATCTCTCAAGGACCAATTGACCGGATGAGAGAAATTTATCCTACTCACAAATCATATCTTTACAAAAATATTCAAAATTAGGTTTCATGGATCCCTTAGAAATTTCAATAGCTTTATTCCTAGTTTGTATAAACAAATCATAGGTCGGAGGAAATTTATGTTCTATAATAACAATGAGGTTTGAATTGATTTTCCTATAATCTGAACAATGGTATTAACATTCTAATTATACGTTTTCAATTATATAATAAATTACTCATTTTTGTCAATGCATTTAGGATCACACACATGAATTTTATTTTCGAGCTAGTGGGAAGAAACATCATCAGACTTATAATACATAGATACTAAGGTTTTCCATACCTCAATAGGGTTATGTTCAAATTCTATATGTAGTTGTAGACTGTTTCAGATAGTATATCCAATGAGACCTATTGCATGTTCACAATGCTCCTCCCATACAACTAATTCTTTGGCATCGATTGGTTTCTTGATGTCATCATTGACAATATGCAAGATATTTTTTACCTTAAGAATGTGAACCATATTTATCCTCCAAACAATGTAGTTATTACCAAGTAACTTAGGAACATAAACAACCTTATAAGGAAAGATGATAAAAGTGAATAAATTGAGAAACCAATGCATAATAATTTACTCAAAATAAGAGTGAGCTATGAGATTCAGAGACACAAACTGAGGCCACATGTTCATTGAAACTACAAATGCATATATTCTTTAAGATAGAATGGAAACATATATATACACTATTGTATACTAGACCAAAAACAAACTCAACAAAAATATTTCTCTACAAATTACCATCTAGATTAGGAGACATCACTATCGCAAACACACTTGTGATTCCTATATGCAAATCCCCACAAGTTGATTTAAAAAAATGCAATTGAATAGTTTAAATGGCCCCAATATGATGTAAATTAAAAATCATTTAAAAAAAAATTAGAAGATACAATGAGAGAATTGGTTTGAGGAAAATACAAGATATACAACAAATTGTAAAAAAAACATAGGCAAAAGAAATCCACTTGTTAACCATCAATAAATGGACGAGGTTCAAGATCAGACCAGGAATGCATACATCATGTGCTAGAAACTGCATCTATACAATAATGTGGGTAGGATAAAAAATTCCTAGGTATGCCAAAAACTCTCCCCTGATGGTCTATTCAATAGCCTAGTAATGAGAAATTCATGAGTGACTAAGAAAATTCCAGTAAAATGTGTTCATATAGTCACATAGAAACCCTAAATGATTCACATAAAAGAGAGAAATTTGTGAACGTATGAGAGAAAAATGAAGAAATGCATTTGTACGGTAATGAGAGGCCAAAATGATACATCCATACAATGTTGAGATGCCAAAAAAATTCATTTGTATAGCACTAAGAGGTAAAAACATGTCTATATGGTGTAGTGGGGATTTCTCCCCAGCTATGTATGAAAGCACCAACCTTAGATCGATGTGATCGTAAGGAAGAGTTCAATGGAAAATAGAAAAGCAAACTAACCTAATAATGGAAAACAAATATTTTTATCATTTTTAATATATATCTTGGCTAAACTAATGCAATAAATAAAAAATAGTAAACACACCTTTCTCTTGTAAAGTGGGCCACCGTAGCCGTCCTTGGAAGTGGTTTCGTAGTTCCACAGATTGGTTCTCTAGTTGTCTCCACAGACAATTGTCAAATGGGGAATGGATCCAAGATGGGTACGAAGGATGTCTCAATGTACACCATGGGAATGGTATGGCAACAAGAATGGTGGTAGGGGAATATGTGAATACTTGAGAACAAAAGTGTCACAACTTACCCACAAATGAAAATGAGAAAAGGTATTTTGGGAGAGCCCTTCACAATGTATTTATATTATGGTCCTACGGTTTTTTGACCCAAGGTGGTGACCCATGGTATTTTCCTGTGGTTTTCTGACCCTTTCTCCTGTTTAGGGTTTTTGAACCATTTTTAGGATTTTTTGACCCTTTTTGGGAGAGAGTGAGGGTAAAACATAATAAATAATGATGTTTTGGTGGAAATACAATTGTGAAGGTCAAAATTAAGGGAAATATGGTAGGAATATGATGTATGTATATGGTTTAGACCATGTATATCTAGGTGAACACTTTTTAGTGTTAACAAAATGCCCCCTGATGTGTGAGGGGAGAATCTCATTGTATGGCTGATGTACATCATAGGATCATGGGAATAATGGTGACAAAAATGGAGAGACTAGAGAGACCCACAGAGAAGTGGAGATTCCTTGTTTGAACTCCGATGGATTTTGATTTTTTATTATGGGTTCTCAAAAATGGATGAGATACATATAATGTGTGACATGTATATGGACAAGGAGGGCATACCCGTGCTCGTAACAATGTCAAAAGAATAAATAATGGGATCAAGGCTCAAAAACATGGGAGCAGATCAATACATATACAAATGATGATACATAATGGTGGCCTCAATGGGAGGCTGAATACAATGCTGATCTGAAGAACTGATACATAGGAATAATGGCATTCTCATGGGATGCAATATCATCACAACTGATTCTCTATTGAATCTGGAGGTGTACACATATAGGGACTCAATGAATGAGAGTCAGAATCTCTGTGGTACAATGTGCAACATCAAGTACTAGAGATACATGGAAGCACACCACTAGGGCTTCCGAACACTGTCGCCAACGTAGCCCAGAAATCACAAGGGACAAGAAACTGTGTGGGTCCCATGGTAGACTAACCAATGTGCTAGAATTAGGTAATAACCGAGGTCTTCAACCAAATAATGAATTGACCAATACCCTATATGAATATGAATGGTGTGATGATGTAGCTGAAGTCGAGCACATGAGACTAAACCATCCCAAGAGGCACTAATGGCTCCTCTCAAGTGTCCCAAGGAACTCATCAACGAGGTGGATGAAACCAGGATACAGGGACCTCTGGGTCTATCCTCTGGAATAGATGTGCTAACATCGATAGAGGGAGACCTACAACTAATCAAGGCAACGATGTGTCCTTGAATGAAAGCATGAGGGGGATAACCAAAGATGTGGAAAAATATGGGGACTGACACACTGATTGGGGGAATGGGGGCAAGGGGAGTATGTGGGACTCAAACTTCCTTTGTTCAAAGTATGACGACAGGGATGACATGGAAGCAGATGAAACTGACTCATGGGATAGGGATCATAGTTGTAATACCAAGAAGATAAATGAAAATGGGAAATACTGAAGGAGGTAACTAGACTAGTGGTATCCAAGGGATCCAAGGAAGACTCATCACAGAATACTATAAACAAAGACGAACCAATGGGGGGAAGCTACCATACTATGATATCATATGGGGTGGCACCTAAAGACACCGTTTGGGCCTTCTTCATAGTTTAAGGAGAATGTAGAAGGGATATAAGTAATCTCAACATGACATGATCTTGTGGATTTTTAGCGAGCTCGAGAAAGTAAATGATCAATGCTGTTTTCATTTTTAGAGAGTCTAAAAATAGGAAGAAGACTCTAGTGTGGTCTCTTTTTTGTATGTAGTCTCCTAAGACCAAAAAATGATAAAAGTGTACAAAGGAGAGCTATCCCAACCTTTTGGGAAGGAATAATTCTTTACCATTGGTAGTCCAACCAGGAAGGAAAAGGTTAAACCTATACTGAATGGAAGGTCATTCAAATAATTTTATGAGCATGCACAAAACCAAGTTTTCTCAGTAATCTTTTCTTAGTGAGAAGGATGGAAAAGAGATTAAAGACAACCTATAATGAACTTTTTTGTAAAGTACGGTCCCAATTTTCGAGAAATCATAAAAGTATACAAAGGGAAATGATCCTAGCTAGAAGGTGCTAGGGTGATCCTTTTCTTATCATAGTCTATGCAGTTCAAAAAAGGAAATAAATGAGGCCACGTAGATGCCCTTTCAAATAATTTATCGAGTGTGAAAGGAAGTAAGCACGCTCGACAATCTTTTCATTCTTTTAGGAGTCAAAAAAGAGCTTAATAGAAACTCCATAATGGTCAGTAAAGTAAGGGGGAAGTGTTTAATGTGTGGAAAGAGGTTATGTTATGAACATGGTTGAGAGGAATAAATGTAGAACACTGATGGGCCCCCCTTGCGGGACGATGGATGGCAGTAAAGATGACTAACTGTGCAGTATGGATGGAGTGGATGGATCGTGGACATGCCAATACATACAAACAAAGATTCATGTGATGGAACGTAAATCAAGGTGAATTCCAGGAAATGGCTGAAAACATCATAGTTAAAGCATGAGACAAGGGTCTCGTCAAAAGACATAGGACAAAAAACCAAACCTAGTGGTGCGAACGACATCTCAAACGAACTCCGGATGACACTGTGGTGCACGAAAGAAAAACAAGACCAAATGGAGGCCTATAAATAGGGGGGCCACATGACATGTGTCATTTTCATTGGTTAGTGCTAAGTTGGAGTAGAGGGCCCAAGAGCTCAATTGCTGATTTCTTTTGACTGGACCGATGGTTTTTTGAGCTGTGGCTTGCAGGTAAGAGCTCTCATTGAACCCATCTTTTTCACTGGTTTGGTTTATTGTTTTTGTCATCCTAGGGCTTATGCTGAGCTCAGGGGGTTCACGGGGTCAGATCACACTTTTCAAGGGAAAATAAGTGACCCAGGTCGCTCATATCAAGCTCACATGCCTGACCCGATCGCATCTATCGATGAGACAGGCATGACCCAAGTCACACCTATTCAGCAGGTATGAGTGACCCCGTCGCTCCTGTTTCAGGTTTTTGAGCGACTTGGCTCGCACAAAAGAGCCGAACAGGTGCGTTTCATACCAGGATGAGTTTTTTTGCATGAATGGACTTGATAAGGGCTATGTGTATGTGCAGGATGCCATGGGTGGCATGGTGAGAGTGAGATATTAGGAACCTATGAGATGAGGTACGAGATGATCCAACAATGCAGGATATGCTCGCTCACTGTTGGTTGTGGAAGTAATTCCAGATCCCGCTCATGCATTAAAAAAAACTGTTGCTGGACAAGATGGTGAGATTTTGGGACCGGGCTGCCGAGTGTTTTATCATATAGGAGGAACATATCGAGATCAGGCTCCTTGATTCTATTTTCTGACTAGGCTCCCAATGTTGGGTGTGATTGGCGACACTACATTGAAGCTCACACACGAGGTGTCACTAGATGACCTCTGTGAGAGGCATTTCTATGCCTCTGTGATGGTACACTCCTCTACATATTGGTGTGTGACATTGAGATTCTTGCGACTCAGGATGTGGCAGTGATGGTGCTGCAAAAACTAGGGTCATTGGGACCTCACAAGATCTCTGGAGGTCAGCTCCAGATAGTGGAGCATGTGCTGAGGGACACCTAATTTGGGTGGGACCATATGTACCTGACACAGGTTTAGCATGTACTGAACCATGCTAGTTCAGTGGGAGGGAATTTTTGTTTCCTCTTGTTCTTGTGCTCATTCTTTTTTGAGTGGCTTCCTACTCTACGACCACATTTGGTGGTGCGAGATGGGGGGATTTGCGAGCCTCGCATGAGTAGGTGGAGCGAGATGATGATTAGGGAGGGAGGAAGCTTAGTGGGATGATTCTTCACCCGAGATATTTTTGCATAGTGTTGGCAGCTACCCATCCTTATAGAGGACTATCTATACATTGGTATGGATTAACGGGGAGATCCTAACATGCCTCGACCTCCAAGACATGCTTGGGGACCTCAGGGTACATATACATGATTCTTTATGTGGTTGCATTCATATATAGTTTACTATCTTAGTGGTATCTAGTTTATGTGTGTGATAGATACTGATGACATACTATGTGCACGTGCTGACATCGGGCCATGCCCTCCAACAGGCTATCAAAGGCGGAGGGCAAGAGTGGAGGGGTTAGATCCACCCACTCACGAGCACAAGAGGCACCGAAGTACACTGTAATCAATTCATATCTTCACTGAGAACTTAATGGATGGGGTCACTGATGATGAATGGAAGTGCCTTGATGACGATCTGATCGCCACATGCTACCATGCTCCTCTAGAGTGGATGCCCTTGATGAGGAGGATCGCAGTCGCTTTTGAGTATGTCAGAGCAGCAGCACAGGGTAATGTGTCGATGGAGGAGGAGGAGGAGGACTATGATGAGGAAGATAAAGAGGAGGAAACAGACCTAGAGTACTAGGAGGAGGACTCTGACTATGACTAGAAGCTAGTGATGATGCCCCTGGTGCAGTGGTGCACTAGGATTTTTGTATGATATGTATGCTCAGCCGAGAAAGCTTTTAGAGCTTCTTATTTTGTCCTAAATGTTATGACATGATATATACATGCATGTGGATGCACTTTTTATGAGTATTTTTATGGTGATGTCTATATGATGTGTATGGCATATGTATACATGACGATATGATGATGCATGATGCAGTATTATTTCCTATATGCGATGATTGATGTGCCACTCTAGAACGTCATTACCTACTTGGTATGCTACACTATTGAGACTTATGGGAACATGCATGAATGTAATGGATTCAAAATTTCAAACCAAATGTCTAGTGTGCAAGAAATTTATAAAGAGACAAGGATCATGTACCCGATAACAATTATTCAACTGGGAGATTAGAAGTTGGGATTCTAGGAAGACATCAAGGTGATGAATACCCAAGTTGAAGGAAACAATCAGGAGACCAACGACACTGTCATACTCATATTGGTTGTTGATAGCAATTCCAAAACACATTCTGTCGATATGGATAAACTCATGTGACAGGGAATAAATGGCCCACACAACCGAGGCAAGATTAGGAGACCATCTACTTGCTTCGTCAACGAAACCAACGTAGCGATGCGAGGTAGGATCCATTTGGAGAAACCAAGGAAACAAATTATGAGACTCATGATAAGCATGGTGTAAAACAAAAAACAAAAACTATGACACAAGTGTACTACATGGTGAGTGACTTTAGGCATAGAACCTCTTGAGGTAGATCCCATTGCGGGGATTCTTCAAGAGATGTTTGTCAAAGTCAGTGAGGATGTATTCCCCCTTTCCTAGGCATTGATGGATGACATATGGGCCATACCACATGGAATAAAACTTTCCTTTTCCTAACTTATCATTGGATTGATCCTATACAAGAACCAGATCGCCTTCGCTAAAGGTGTGAGGGTGTCAAAATGGGACTTCGACCTAGTCTTAGATGCTTCGATCATTTGGAGAGCAGCACGACGATCCTTATTGGTTTGTTTGAGCATAAGTAGGAGTTGTTCTAATAGGGAGATATCGGGTAAAAGTTCGACGGAAAGGCGGGGTGACGGAATCTAGCACTCAATGGGAAGTACCGACTCCACACCATGGAACAAATGATGGGGTAAAATCGGTGGTGGTCTTCGTCAATGTCTGGAAGGCCTGGAGGGTGAAAAAGAGTAAGTGATTCCAATTGGATTTATGTTTGTCCATCATTCATTGGAGCATGGTTTTGACGATCTTGTTGACAGCCTCAACTTGTACATTTCCCTCAGGATAATATGTAGAGGAGTACTGGTGTTCAAACTTCAACATGGAAGACAACTCTGTCCAAACGAAGTCCTCAAAATGAGAACCATGGTATGAGACTGTTTGTTGGGGGACATAGAAACATGTGATAACATGGTTGAAAAATAACCGTGCTGCAGTATCAGCCTTATAATTGAATGTTGGCATGGCCTCAACCCATTGAGTGAAATAATCAATGGCCATAATGATGTACTTATGACCGATGACCGAGGTGGGATTACAAGTCATGGATCCAATCACCCACTTACAGAAGGGACTGACTGTGATGACAGGATGTAACAGTGTGGGAGGGGTCCTTGATTTTGGGGCAATGAGCTAACAATTGTGGAAGTGTTTGACTACATGGATGTAATTGAAAAAGATAGTGGGCCATAAATAACTGGCACAAAGGATATTCTAGGTGGTATCCAAACCAGAGAGGTGGCCACCACAGGATCCACTGTGGCAGTGATTCAGGATGTTGTCAGCCTCATCGTGTGTGAGGCATCGATGTAAGATGGCATCGACACCATGATGGTATAAGACATCCCCAATGAGAAGATAGTGAGAAACATGGTGTCGAATGTGTTGGGCACCATTTTGACCTCTTTTTGTCACTTATATATCTTCCATTTTCCTTCATAAAACCTTCATACTAATTTATGAAGCTTTAAATTCATCTACAAACCTTGGTCAAGAGGTATAAATGTCATTGCTTTTTAATAAATTGAGTTTTGAGATTTTTAAAGCATTTAAACTAAGATTTTTTATTCAGATTACAGGATATCCTAACTTCCCGTAATGTCTCAAAGATTGAGCATTTGCAGGCCAGCTAGGCGTGAACTGGAAGATGGAGAAAATATCCTCAGTGTCCAAGGATGGATGAACTTCCAACGGATAGATGATGTGGCTCTCATAGGTGTCAAGTCAAAGTCGGTCAAGGTCGACCACCTGTGCTACCACTCAGCACAAAAGAAGGGCAGTTTCGATTTTGTTGAGTCTCATGGATCTGATAGAGGATCTCAATGGCTATGTTAATTAATTAGTTTCCAGGATTATAGCATTTCCAGTTTTCTTTTAAATTTGTATAAGTACTTCACAAAACAATGAAGAAAATCATCACGATTTGGGAGAAACGCATAGTGTTTCTGAACTGCGTGGTTTTCTTACTGTGTAATCGATTTTATGGTGAATACATTAAAAGTTAAAGTTCTGTAATTCTTCAACTGTGTGTGTGGAACGAGGCATTGGAGGGCCCCCATTGTTGAGTCTGCACACCCAATTCTTGCCAGTGAATGCGATTTGGATTGTTGTAGCGATTTGGATTGATGCAACCGATTTAAATTGTGCCAGTGGTATGTTTAATTCCTGTAGGATTCAATTTTGTTATTGTAGAAGAAGTTAAACTAGTTTCCAATCAGTTTTATAAAACGCCATGTTATCTCATTGGTTGAATATTGAAGGAATAGCTTAGACTACGATCCCATTGTGCTGCACATCACTTGCATTTTTATGAGCTCTGTTATTTTATTGGTTAGATACTGAAGGGATGGTTTAGACCACGATTTCATCATGCTATACATTGCTGCTTATTTAATGATAAAGTGTTTAGAACAAATATACATCATGAATTCTTTTCTGTAAGGGAAATTGATGATTGGTTGTTTTATTCGGTGCTGGGATATTAGGCAGAGCCTTGTAGTCTATATCTTAGGGTTAGAGTTGTTGTTTAATTATTTTTATTATCTCGGTGCTTTCACAAATAGATTGATTTCATATATAGATTGTTGTGTAATTGAAAAGAAAAAAATGAAGCCTGTCCCTGTAAAAGGATTTTTTTATCTTTAAGACACAATATTTTTAACTTGTCAGTAGGTTTATTTCACAGATAACTAGATTACCAAACAATTCTAGCTCTGAGTCCTAAAACTTGGATATGCCTCTAAGTTTACCAACCTGGATTGATATTAATTTAAGGTTTGATTTGCATCAGTAGATCAGAGCCCAACATTTTGGCGCCATTGCTGGGGAGGCATTGTAGAAGCAGGCTTAGGAACTTTAGTTCTTTGATAAAAAAAAAAAAAAAATTTCAACAAAAACACAGAGTATATTTAGTTTTATGTCAAGACAAAGAGACGAGAAAGGAAGATTTATCAAAAATCCCCCAAAAACAGAAGTAATGGGACCTTCTTTTCCAAAAGGATTCATCTCAACAGTGGGTACTTCTAAAATGGCTGAGGAAGAAACATTAAAAGGACCAACTGCAGAACAGAGAAGGGAATATGAGAGGATGCTGGAAATAGAAAACAAACGCAGACAAGAGAGAAGAGAAGAAGAGAGGCGACATGAAAGAGAAGAAGAGAGGAGACATGAAAGGGAAGAAGAAAGGAGACAAGAGAGGGATGAAAGAACTGAAGGAGATCAGGAAGCCACCTTTAAATTTCCCATTTTGGACACTAGCATTATCCTAGGGGAAGAGGTAAAAATGAAGAATATTCCACCATTTGTCTTACCAAACTTCTATGGCCTGACCTCTAAAGATCCTGACTCTTTCCTATTCAAATTTGATATCTTGTGTCGAACTTATGGATACACTGATGACACCCATAAGCTTCGTCTTTTCCCTGCTACCCTTAAAGCAGTTGCCTTGAAATGGTTCATGGGCTTAGGAGAGAATTCTATTACTAGCTGGGATGAGATGAGGAAGATCTTTCTTCGAAAATATCAGGCCTATTGCAGATCAAAGGATCTCAAATATGACATCTTTGGAATGACTCAACAGGAAGATGAGAGATTGGAGGAGTATTTGGAAAGATTTTCATATAACCTACAGAAATCTAAATACAATTCTTTGACACCAGAGATGATTAGAACAATATTTCTGAAAGGAATAAGAGAAGAGTATTTAGATATTTTAAATGTTATGGGAAAAGGTGACATTTCTTACCTTCCTTTTGATGAGATACAAGATTTATGTCAGAAATATTCGAGAGGGAAGGCTAGGATTGGAAAAAGGGACATCATTACCAAAGTAAATAAGTCTGCAAATAGTGGTATTTCTAGAGTTGAGCTTGGAAATCTGCTAGAAGATTTCAAGACTGATTTATTGAGCACATTAGGCACACAGGTCGAAGTAGCAAAAAACAAGAAAAGACAAGAACAACAGGACCAGCAAGATCAAGCCTTGTCTATCTTTTGTCCTAAATGTAGAAAGAAACACCCACTTAAAGAATGTCCCTTAAATGTTGTTGAAATTTGTGGCTTATGTACTTTTAATCACAAAACTGATGACTGTCCTAGATTAAAAGAACTGCAGGCAGCTCGAATGGAGGAGAATCAAAGCATGGAGTCTCTCTACCTTATTGGACAATGAAGACCTTGGCAGCCACGATACTCAGGTATGTCTCAAGACCCTATGCAGAAATTTCATATAAATTATCAAACTCCTATTTAGAATTCATGGAGTGCACCCATGCCCTAGAAAACTTGGTCTCCTCCATGAGCCCAATCTGCTCCAAATTGGAGAGGTTATGCCCATGGTAACCAGACATATCAGCAGGCCTATTTGCAGCCCTATCAATAGCCTTCAGCCTATCCCCAATACCAGCAAACTCCAGTCCAAGCCCCATCTTTCCAAGTTCCATCTTTTCAACAGCCCAACAACATGGCTCCTCAGTTGGGTCCACCACCTCAACAGCTTCAATTTCCATCCAATCAGCCTCCACCTCGGCCCACACAATTACCCGCTCAGCCAATTCCAAATCCAAATAATAAAACAGACAGACCTATGTATAATGTTGATGATGGAGTGGCACTCCCTTACTCAATTCTCCCACTGCAAAATATCAATTTAAGATCCAGGAAAACCTTACAAAAAGAATCTCCTGTTATCTTAGAAGAACAAACAGAAAATGAGAAAATTCCAAAAAAATTGAATACAGAAAAATCTCAGTCAGAAAATCATCATCAAAAAGGAAAAACATTAGTATCTTATACACCTCCTTTTCCCAAAAGGTTGGTTAAAGAAAAACCTTCAATTTCCTTATCTGATTTTGATGTTCTGAATGAGTTAACAAATGTATATGTCAAAATTCCTTTACTGCAGGCTATAAAGGATATTCCAATTTACACTAAAGAAGTTAAGGAATTATGTCTTAATAAAATAAGGAAGGATCCATCAAAAATTCATGTGGTAGGCAATCTAGCAGGATTAATGTCTAACACTGTTTTCATTGAAAAGTATGTAGATCCTGGAATCCCAATGGTTACAATTACTATTAATAATTTTCCAATTCCAAAAACGTTGATTGATTTAGGTGCTGCCATTAATGTTATGACACTTGAAACAATGGAATATCTTCATTTGACAAATCTCAGACCAACCACAACAGTTTTGGAATTAGCTGATAGGTCTAAAATTACACCTGAAGGGGTCTTAGAAGATATTATTGTTTCTTTAGACTCCTGGGAGTATCCCATTGATTTCATAGTGTTACAGCCAAAGTCTAACTTAGGAGGTCACCCATTGATCCTTGGAAGACCCTGGTTGGCAACAACAGATGCTTTCATAGGGTGTAGGTCAGGGAGTATGCTCATTTCACATGGGACAGAGAGAAAACAAATTACACTTTACCCTTCTGCCCAAATGCCTTCTCCATTAGATCAACTGTCATGGATTAATGAGACTAAAGAACAAGAAGAAGAAGTGATTCAGTCTGTCCTGAGTATCAATCAGTTCTTTGATTTTCAGGAAGAAAACCATGAAGATTTGTTAGATTATTTTATTGCTAAACCTGATATTTCTGAAGAATTAAGAGATATGCAATATGCTGTAGCCGATCAAGTGTTGGGTTATAATTTTCAGGAAAATTGCATAGTACATTGTCTAGCATTGGCACTTCATGATATTTTCAATGTTCATTCAATCACAGATCTTCAAAGTAATACAATTGAAATTAGTCCAGGAAAACAGTTGAATATAAGTGCACATCTTACTACATCACAGGAAGAACAATTGGTTGCCTTGCTGAATAAACATTCCCATGCATTTTCTTGGGAGTACAGTGATATGCTAGGTATTCATCATGAGACATGCACTCACCATATTTACACAGATGATAAAATCAGACCTCTTAGACAACCGCAACGAAGAATGAACCCTATACTAAAAGAGATAGTCAAAGAAGAGTTGTAGAAGTTGTTGAAAGTAGCATTCATTTACCCCATTTCCGACAGCCAATGGGTTTCCCCCTTGGTTGTTGTTCCTAAAAAGAATGGTAAATGGCGCATATGTGTAGATTATAGGGAGTTGAATAAAGCAACATTAAAAGACTACTTTCCATTGCCTTTTATTGACCAAGTGTTGGATACTTTAGCTGGAAAAGAGTACTTTTCATTTTTAGATGGTTTCAGTGGGTATAATCAAATTGGTATTGCAAAAGAAGATCAAGACAAAACCACCTTTACATGTCCCTGGGGCACATATGCCTATAAGGTTTTACCTTTTGGCTTATGTAATGCCCCAGCTACCTTTCAGAGGGCAGTCTTGGCCATCTTTGTAGATCTGATTCATGAGTGTGTTGAAATTTACATGGATGATTTTTCTGTGTATGGAAGTACCTTTGAAGATTCCTTGGCAAACCTGGAGAAAATTTTAAAAAGGTGTGTTGATTCAAATATTTCCCTTAGTAATGAAAAGTGTTTTATGATGATGACTGAAGGGATAGTTTTAGGACATCACATTTCTGCATCTGGAATAAAAGTAGATCCTGCTAAAATTCAAATCATTGAAAATTTATCTGAACCAACAACTCAAACAGATGTAAGAAGCTTTTTAGGGTATGTAGGCTATTATCGTAGATTTATTGCAAATTTCAGTAAGATAGCTCTGCCATTGTTTAAATTGCTTTCAAAGGATGTGCCTTTTAATTGGGATACTGATTGTTAATCTGCATTTCAGACACTTAAAGTGAAGCTCTCAACTGCTCCCATTTTAAGGGGACCAAATTGGACATTGCCTTTTCATATTTCCACTGATGCCTCTGCTACTGCAATAGGGGCTTCATTGGGCCAGAAAGAACATACTTTGACTTATGCCATCTATTTTATTAGTAAAAATCTGACACCTTCAGAGTTGAACTATATAGTCACTGAAAAGGAAATGTTGGCAGTGGTTCATGCTGTCAACAAGTTCCGTCATTATATAACTGGCTACGAATTTTTTGTCCATACAGATCATTCAACCTTACGATATTTAATGAATAAGTCTATCACTAATGGTCAGATTACTAGATGGTTATTATTAATGCAGGAATTCAATATCACTGTTCTAGATCGACCTGGACGAGAAAATCAAGTGGCAGATTTCCTATCTCGCTTGCACAATACTGGTGAGGTTGTTCCTGTTTTAGATAGTTTTCCTGATGAACACTTATTTGCAATTTCTGTTATCACTCCTTGGTATGCTAACATTGCTAACTACTTATCATTAGGACAATTACCACCATCTATGACATCTAAATAAAAGAAAAAGATTATTAAACAAAGTGCTAGGCATATATGGGTTAATGGTGATCTCTTTTATACAGGATATGATCTGATTATAAGAAGATGTGTACGACAGGATGAAATTTTAGATATTTTAAAGGCATGTCATGATGAACCATGTGGTGGCCATTTTGCAGATAAAAGAACAGCATATAAGATACTCAATTTGGGGTATTATTGGCCTTCTATTTTCAAATATGCTAAAAGGTATGTTAGAAGTTGTGATACTTGTCAGCGGATGGGACGGCCAGTCCGATCTGATGAAATGCCACTCCATCCCCAAATCCTCATTGAACCATTTGAAAAGTGGCTCCTTGACTTCATTGGTCCAATTCATCCACCATCACAAGGGAAGAAGTACATTTTGGTCTGTACGGACTATGTTATTAAGTGGGTAGAGGCCAAACCTTTACCAAGAGCCATGGAGCAAACTGTGGTAAACTTTCTTTTTGAGGAGATATTTGTCAGATTTGGGGTGCCTAGAGAGATTGTAACTGATCAAGGTGCCCAGTTTAGTTCTAAACTAGTGCAGGAGATTGCAGAAAAGTACAATATTAAGCATAGAAAGTCTACCCCTTACCATCCACAAGCAAATGGCCAAGTGGAATCTACAAACAAGACTTTAGAAGCCATCATCACAAAAACTGTTCAGATGCATAGGAAGGACTGGTCAGCTAAGCTCACTGAAGATTTATGGGCATACCGTATCACTTGGAAAAATAGTACTGGTTTTTCTCCTTATCAGCTTGTTTACGGTAAGCAAGTCCTCCTCCCTATAGAGTTTCAAATTCATACATTCAAGTTAGCAGCATATTTGGGCTTGGATCTTTCTGAGGCTTAGTAAGAAAGAATACTTCAGTTGAATCAACTGGATGAGATGAGACAGGCTGCCATAGAACACAATATTTTGATCCAGCAGCTACGAGCTCAATGGCATGACAAGTTTATCAAAAAGAAGCAATTTCACATCGGTGACTGGGCACTATTGTTTGACTCAAAGTTCAAAGACTTCAAAGCCAAATTCACCACTCATTGGCTTGGTCCATATGATATTGCTGAAGTATATGACAATGGATCAGTCAAACTTCAAACAATCGATGATGAAGCACGTCAATTTGTGGTCAATGGCCATCGGCTCAAACTGTATACTAAGCCTATCAATAAGGAAGATTTTATATAGCAGATTTCACAGCAAAGGAAAATGAAAGTGCTGGACAAACACATCAGTGTTTCTCCTTCACTTACTTCTTAGCTGCTCTGATATTACAAATAATAATAAAAAAACAAAAAAAGAAAACAAAAAAAGAAAAAAAGAAAAAAAAAACAAAGAAAAAAAGAAGAAGGAAGTTTAGTTGTGAAAACCAGGTCACTGGCACAATATAAAATTGAATTTTCTATGGAAAACTAGGTTTGCCTAGCCATTGAAAATTCACAGAAATATCTTTTTCACATTTCATGTCTTTTACATAGTTTTATTTTCCAATAATGAAGTTCTTGTTTGACTTGAGGACAAGTCAAAAGGTAGGCCTGTGAGGGGGATAAGCATTTTTATGCTTCCTTGGAACCCTCCAAGTCTTTTTCATATGCAGAAGGGACCTGATTTCTAGCAATTCAAGTGATTTTTAACAATGCAGAGGGACCTGACTTCCAGTAAGGCAGAAGAAATCTACAGAAGGACCTGACTTTCAGTAAAGCTGAAGAAATCTGAGATGGCAGACAGAAGACATCAGAAGGACAGAAATGAATCAGAAATAAATACAAGTTAACTTCATCAGGCAGCAAGCTTATCATACAGGGATATCAAGCAAAGTCTGTAAGAATTTTTCAGTTTTTATGTTTTAAAAGTTTCATGGTTCTTTGTTTCAAAGTAATGACATATTTACCTGTCCTAGTAAGCTTGACTGCCCATTTTATCCTCACAGTCTCTACCAGCTGCCTATTTTTCATTATCCTCACAACCTCTGCCAGCATTCCATTTACTTTCCATTTCCCACCCTAGGGGTCAAGATGGTTGTCAGGATCAAACCCAAGAGAAATTTTAAAAGTGGCCAAAATATATGCTGCATTCTATAGGCAGGGTCTTCTTCTTGGTAGAAAGATAAACAGGGTCTCCTTCTCAGCAAGAAAGTGAATGTTTTAAAGAAAAATAAAGCAATGAATTGGGAAATACAATTTCAAATATCTTGCTATATACATTAGTGTACCATGCTTAAAAGAAAAAAAAATCGATGGTTATGTATTTTTTTTAAAAGAAAAAAATCTACTTTAAAAGAAGAATTCCTTTTCTACAGCTTGTTCATTAAAAACGTTGGATATACAAAGAAACTAAAGTATATATTACAGCTTGTTTAACGTTGGGGCATATAAAGGAATTAAAACATAAATCAAAACCTTACCTTTCATGAGCAAATGGTTGAATGGGAGTGACATGTTTATGGAATGATGAAGAAAAACGTGGTTATATTCCCCACGACAGCATATAAATGTGCTTGAGTCATGCATTATGAATTGGTGAAATTAGAGACCATGACTTGGTCATTTTTCCTGGGACTGAATTTAATTGTTCTTCTCTACAAAATAGACTGCTGTGGGTGACAGTTTGCAGTAAGAAGAGGCCGTGGGTTATAGGAAGGGCGCAGACACCAGTTGCTGTAGAAATCGCACAGGAAGAAGTGAAGATAGAGGAGGTAAAACTTAAACCCTTTTCTTTGCTGAAGACTCTGCCAAAACCAACAAAAATTCTATATTTTCAGAGATAGGAAAACAAAGGCAGAGTTAAAGATTGAAAGGTTGAAGTTTCTTGTTTCCCATTAAAATTCAAAATGTCATCTAGACTAGAACCATCGAAGTTCAATCCCACTGATATTCATGAGAGTTGCATGGAGATTTTTGAAAATAAGCAGTGGGTAACCTTCTTTGAAAAATTTGATGGGCATAATGAGCATGTTAGTCTAGCTTTTGCTGAGACATTTGATGGAGAAAAGGTTGTAGTGGGAAACTTGCACTTTAGACTGTCTGAAGACATCCTAGCACAAATTACTGGCCTGCCACAGCAAGGAGAAAGGTTTTTCAAGACTAAACAATTTAAAGAGAAAGCATGGATGCCATTTTTGTACAGATCAAGAGTAGGGTCAGTAAATTGGAAGAAAGGGATACCAAGAAGCTGGCTCATTCATCCCTGGGATGAAATAGTTTATGTTATTCAAAAATTTATTACTTGTGAAGGAAGATTCAACATTGTTTATCTTTACCACATCAAGCTGTTGCAGCATTTAAAAGGTGAATGTGAGATCAATATGCCCTATTTCCTGTTGCAGAGTTTAACTAAGATGGCTAAGGCTGTCCAAAGGCGTCCAAAAGACAAAATGACAAGCCTTTTTCATTGTGGACTTATTAAAATCATCATTGAGCATGAGTTACAAAGGCAAAATTTGACATGGTTAGGATTTCTAGTTCACAATCAGTTTGAAGAGCACGAAGAATTGCTTGAAGAAGGTTTCAAAGAAGATGAATTGTTGATGATCACATACCCTGAGGCAACAAGCTCAAAACCGCCAAAGGGGAAGAAGAAAAAGAAAGAGGTATTGCTGATTACTGATGATGAAGACAACTCTGAGGCAGCAAGTTCAAAACAGCCTCAGAGAAAGATACAAACTAGAAGTGTGAAGAGAAAAGAAAAACAGTATAAAAAACAAGATCAGATCTTCACCACCTACCAGAGAAAGCCAAGAAAGTATAAGCAAGCTCAAAGCCAGTCAGCATTAGAAAATGAGAAACATATACAAACCTTGGGGAGTCAAAAAGAAGATCCAGCAGATGAAGTAGAGCAGGATATCCAAGACACTGATGAAGTGATCAAGCAAACAAAAAGAATTAATCTCTTTTTGGATCAGCAAGAGAAGGGAAAAGAAAAGCAGTCAAGACAAGAATTACCCAAAGGTTTAGCTTCTCTTTTCTCAGAGCAGCAAGCTATGGAAGAAGAAAAAGAAGATTCATCACAAGAGAAGGAAGAATTGGGGATGGATACCAATTTTGGGAAGCTTCCAATGAAGATGAAGAAAAAGAAAGCTTCTAAAAACAATAAAGAGATTAAGAGATTGAAACTTGAAATAAAGGAACTTGAGCAAAAGAATGAGAAGTTAAGAGAAGTCAACAGAAAGCTGAAGGTTCAGAGAACACGCATCTCTAAACATGTATACAGATGGTATAAGCAAAAGAAGGTTTATAAGGCTAAGTATGAGAGACTGAAGGTCCTCTATGCATCATCACAGACATAAGACTAGAAGCAAGATGATCAGCAGCAAAATTTTGGTTTTGAACAGGGTCAAATTTTTTTGGCATGGGGACATGCAGCAGTTTCCTCTTGGGGGAGATGTTGCGCACCATTTTGACCTCTTTTTATCACTTAGATATCTTCCATTTTCCTTCATAAAACCTTTATATTGATTTATAAAGCTTTAAATTCATCTACAAACCTTGGTCAAAAGGTATAAATGTCATTGATTTTTAATAAATTGAGTTTTGAGATTTTTAAAGCATTTAAACTAAGATTTTTTATTCATATTACAAGATATCCTAACTTCCCATAATGTCTCCAAGATTGAGCATTTGCAGGCCAGCTAGGCATGAACTGGAAGATGGAGAAAAGATCCTCAGTGTCCAAGGATGGATGAACTTCCAATGGATAGATGATGTGGCTCTCACAGGTGTCAAGTCAAAGTCGGTCAAGGTCGACCACCTGTGCTACCACTCAGCACAAAAGAAGGGCAGTTTCGATTTTATTGAGTCTCACGGATCTGATAGAGGATCTCGATGGCTATGTTCTTTAATTAGTTTCCAGGATTATAGCATTTCCAGTTTTCTTTTAAATTTGTATAAGTACTTCACAAAACAATGAAGAAAATCATCACGATTTGGGAGAAACACATAGTGTTTCTGAACTGCGTGGTTTTCTTACTGTGTAATCGATTTTATGGTGAATACATTAAAAGTTAAATTTTTGTAATTCTTCAACCGTGTGTGTGGAACGAGGCATTGGAGGGCCCCCATTGTTGAGTCTGCACACCCAATTCTTGCCAGTGAATGCGATTTGGATTGTTGCAGCGATTTGGATTGATGCAACCGATTTAAATTGTGCTAGTGGTATGTTTAATTCCTGTAGGATTCAATTTTGTTATTGTAGAACAAGTTAAACTAGTTTCCAATCAGTTTTATAAAACGCCATGTTATCTCATTGGTTGAATATTGAAGGAATAGCTTAGACTACGATCCCATTGTGCTGCACATCACTTGCATTTTTATGAGCTCTGTTATTTTATGGGTTAGATACTGAAGGGATGGTTCAGGCCACGATTTCATCATGCTATACATTGCTGCTTATTTAATGATAAAGTGTTTAGAACAAATATACATCATGAATGCTTTCTTGTAAGGGAAATTGATGATTGGTTCTTTTATTCGGTGCTGGGATATTAGGCAGAGCCTTGTAGTCTATATCTTAGGGTTAGAGTTGTTGTTTAATTGTTTTTATTATCTCGGTGCTTTCACAAATAGATTGCTTTCATATATAGATTGTTGTGTAATTGAAAAGAAAAAAATGAAGCCTGTCCCTGTAAAAGGATTTTTGTATCTTTAAGACACAGTATTTTTAATCTGTCAGTAGGTTTATTTCACAGATAACTAGATTACCAAACAAGTCTAGCTCTGAGTCCTAAAACTTGGATATGCCTCTAAGTTTACCAACCCGGATTGATATTAATTTAAGGTTTGATTTGCATCAGTAGATCAGAGCCCAACAGAATGCACTGTTGATCTTCGTGACTTAAATGGACCCCAAATTTATGAGTACGCAGGTACATGAGAATCCCCCCATACCAATGGTCTTCCATAGAGATGACAAATAGAAATTCATCTGAAAGGTCAATTGTGAAAGGTGATGAAGCAGATGATGTAGGGAGGTTTGTCATTAAGGCAGCCAACGCCAGAGCTTTGGTGCTCTTAGTGGCAACAAATTCCAAATCGTACTCCTGGAGAAAGATGATCCACTTGGCAACATGAACTTGAACAAGGCAACATCTCAAGAGATACCTCATGGGTTTGGAATTGACCACGATGTGAGTACGACTCAAAAGGATGTAATGGAGTAGCTTCTAAATAGAAAATCGACGGTGACAACCATATTCTCTTCATGTGGATAATGTAAAGGGTGACCAGAAAGATTCTGACTGACATAATAGATCACATGCTCTTGGTGAGCATTGTCTTCTTGTACGTGTCTTGGACCAAAACTCTAGCGATGGCATTCTTGGATCCCGACACATAGAGAATGAACTCCTTAGCAAAGTCGGGAGGAGACAACATGGAGCAGAAGTCAGAGCTTTTTTCAATGTGAAGAAAGTGTATTGCACATGCTTATCCCAAACAAAAGGAATGTTGGTACAGAGCAAATGTAAGAAGCCATGGAATTTTGTCGCATAGTTCGATATGAAACGACGAAGGAAGTTGGCCTTGCCTTGGAGACTTTGAAGTTGACGCAAAGTATGTGGGGATGGAAGATTCAGAATGGTTTGAACCTTCAGAGGATCAACTGCAATCCCTTTGTGAGAGATGATAAACCTGAGTAAACGCCCAACTGGGACAAAAAACACACACTTGAGAGGGTTCAAGCGGACGTTGTATTTGCGACATCGTAACAAAACTTATCGTAAGTCATCTAGATGATGTGAAAGCTTCCAAGAGAGAGAAGTATGTTCATCTAGGTATACCCAGAATGGTATGGATAAGGTCATGGAAATAGAACGTCATGACCCGCTAAAAAGTGGCTCCAACATTTTTAAGGCCAAATGGCATAACTCGATATGCAAACGTTCCCTAGGGGGTTGTGGAAGGAGTCTTGTACTGGTCCTCTTTTTGGATTTGAATTTCATTATAACTGGAGCATTATGCTCTGAGTGTAATATCTTCAACTACCTTGGGATTACTCAATATATTGAAATTAATAGTTGGAAAAATATTGGCCATGTTTCCCTCTTCAAAGGCGTCGGGGGCCGGAATGGGGTTCTTAAACCAGTCTACCTTTCCATTAATGAATTATTTGGCTTCAACTAAGTTGTGATCCAATGATGAAAGAGGTTCATCAGAGATAAAGAATGAGTGATGGTGCATATCATCCCAAGGGTACTTAGGAGTCGAAAGAGCTTTAAGGATTTCCTCATCATTGTTAAAACAATGCGTAGATAGATAATAGGGATCCTTTATGTTTGAGGGAATGAAAGGATTGCTGGAACTGGAGATCATGTATATGGTGTTGGTTATGTTCGAGGAAGAAGCTGGAGGGTGGATCTCCTCAAGGACAATAATGTTAGACTCGTGGGAGTGCTTCTGAAGGTCGCGAAGGAGTAACTGATATGGCAGGAAAGTTTGGGAAATGGTGAGAGTAATGACCATACAAGCCACAAACTACACAAGGATAGTTGATTCACAATGACTTTTTCTTAACCATTGATGGATCCAGGATGGTTACCACTGGAGTGCCATCTACCTCATCGATAGTGTCCATGTGGGTGCGAAGGAGAGGAAAATCAAGACAATTTTGTGTTGCATGGACTTAGATATCGCACAAAGAAAAAATAGGAGCCAGACATGGTTCAATCGTTTCTTTGATGGTCTTTCCCCCAACCTTATTTGGAGGAGGAGGGGCAGGTTTGGAGATGGGAGTAGTCTTCGATGGACTAGGAGGTGGGTGTGATACTATCTCAACGGGTTGGATGGGAGTCAACACTACCTGGGGAGTTTGGGGTGGGGTGGGTGGATAGAGGTACCATATAGGAATTACCAATGTGAAATTAGGTAAGTTGAGAGTAGCCATGATAGGATTTCTCACGATGCCAGATGGTGGAAAATGGAAGGGAATCGTGTGTACCGAGAAGGAACCCCAATAGTTCCATGATGACTATGGTTGGGGTTGCGACTGAGGTTATGATGTGGTTGGAACGGTACTAGACGTGATGGTGCACAAATATGATACGTTAGTAAACAAAGGTGGAGGTGGTAGAGACAAATATGTGTCCATCATAGGAGTGTCGGAGAACAAGCCTGGGCCAACAACATATAAAGATGGAATGGACAAGTTGTCGATGGTGGTGTTGACAACCGGAAGGATGTGTTCTGGTGTGACCGACCCCTTAAGATCATAGTATGTCAACTGATCGACAGTCATGATCTTCCCATCATGTGGGAACATCAAGAGTCGAAAGATGGTAGAGTCCACGACTCGCATGGAATACATGTAGCTACATCATAGGAGGAGGTTGTAATCAAGTTGGACATTGACAACCTCAATGTCAATCAACATCGTTTTATAGGCTAACTCAATAGGAACTTCATGAGAATCCCCTGGGGCTGAGTAGAGTGACCATCGTAGGCATGGAGAGTGGTGGTAGAAGGTTGAAGGGTAGGGGACCTGGGTTTCTACCAAACAAAGGTTGTCATAACACAGGTGGATTCCCCCTCATCAATAATGCATCTATGTACGACCAAATTACGAATTGAGACCAAAACTTGGAAGGCAATGGTAGATGACATCCTGGGCTCTCCTTGATCCAGGTAGAAAGTGATCAACCTTGAATAAGAGGGATCAATGACACCTAGTGTGGGCTAAAATTGTAGTGGTGATTTCTCCCCAACTACGTGCAGAAGCACCAACCTTATATTATTGTGATCGTAAGGAAGAGTTCAATGGAAAATAGAAAATAAAAATAAACTAATAACGGAAAGAAAATATTTTTATCATTTTTAACATATATCTTGGCTAAACTAATGCAATAAATAAAAAAAAGTAAACATACCTTTCTCCTGTATTTTGGGCCACCGTAGCCATCCTCGGAAGTGGTTCCGCAGCTCCACGGGTTGGTTCTCCAGTTCTCTCCACAGACAATTGTTAAACAGGGAATGAATACAAGATGGGTATGGAGGATGTCTCAACATACACCATGGGAATGGTGGCACGATAATATGTGAATACCTGAGAGAAAAAGTGTCATAGCGTACCCACAAATGAAAATGAGAAAAAAGGTCTTGTTAGCACCTGTGCTAAATTGTATTCCTGCTGGAGTTGGTTTTCTCCATTGGGCAGGTTTGCAAGAGAAAAGGATTTCATTGGTTATTTGGGAAAAAAGAAAGGAATCCTAATGAATTAAAAGGATTTTACTCATTTTAAATGAAATATGAACATTGGTTTTATATCTAAATTCAGCATTGTAGTCGATTTTTTTTTTTTGCCGAAGTTTATTATTTTCATTAACTTGGATAATGAAAGTCTTTATAAAAATATGGTCGCATGGGCCCATGCATTCAACACACCAATCATATCCAAAGAAACCAAGCGCTCTGTTGACAAGGGTATTATATTTCTTTGTTCCTTGATAAACATTCAAGTTTCCAGGGTATATAAACAATGGGAATGTTGGTCATGTTATGCATGTGGGATAAAATCACACACTATGATGGTAAATTTCGCACCAACAACTAGCACAGGAAAAACAAATTTTCCAAGGTTACGAAATCTAGTATCGACTCCACTATTTGACGACCTAGATCGTATCTAATCTCAATTAACGATCCACATTGATTTCGCAGTGGCAAGGTGCAAGCAATTTAAGTTGTTAAAGACCAGTGAAATTTTGGAAATGACTATTTTAGTCATTACATTTTGAGAGTTGCGCCCACTAAACCAAGAAACATTTTGTAAAACTGAGAGATATTTTTCTTTAGAACATCCTTATCTACAATAACATCTCTCAATTTTTACATAGGTTCTATGGTTTGGGAGAATCGAAGCCATCTTCAGAGGAAATGTTTCGATAATTTCACAATCCGGTCTTGGTCACCAACTTCAAAAACAAATTCTGATGCGATGGAGGGGAATCTGGCCAAATTTACACATGGGTTTTGTGTTGGAGACATTTACCACCATACACACTCATTTTGGTCAATTTGTCCTAGTTAAACCACTATCCTAAGTATTATTGACCTAATTGACATCAGTGCAGCATTAAATGAAATTAGCTAGATCACACCCATGCCTACCTTCAGTCAAGGAGGCTAACTTAGCCTTCTCCTACATTCAGGGAGGCTAACTGGAGCACTCCGAGGGTGATATGAGTGTCATTAATGCACTTTATTGCTAACTGATGGTTACAATCAGTTAAATAGAGCAGTGAAGGTGCCTCTCCTCATTAAATTGATTATTTAATGAACTGGAGTCAACAGGGGTGCCTCCAACCACTTCTGATGTTCAGTTACACTTCAGTTAACCTCATCAGGGTTCATAGGAGTGATTTAAGCACCACCACTTGATGGTTGGCTTGTTGTGACCTGTGTCTGATCTCCTTCAGTTAAGACTTAGTCATTTATTGCACTCTGACTTCAGTTAGGACTTAGTTGAGTCAATTAGGGTTTTGATTAGTGCTTAACTTGAGTTTTGACTATGGCTTACATTCAGTTAATCTAGATTCACTCATTCAATTTGAATGACCTCCTTGAGGATTCAAATTGCTAGTTATTCATGCTTGCAGCGTGACATTGTAATGTAATTACTCATTCTTTGTGTGAATATACAGAGTAGCTACACATTTTGTAGCCCGATTGCACCATTTTCATGATTTATTTGTTATTAATCTTGGATGAGACTTGTGTTTAGTCCCTAGATCACTGTGTAATTTTAATATGGTATTAGAGCTCACGGGGGGATGAATCTCAATCTCTCTCAAAAAAAGATTTTTGACATATTTTTGCATGAAAATTGAGCAATAGCTCAAAAATCCAGCACTGCACCAAAAGCCAAGGCTTACTGCTTAATACCCCAAGTAAAGAAATTGTTGATCAAGATTGCTTGATTGACTATGCTGGGTGTGATGAAAGTATAAAATGTGCAAGATGTACGAACTTACATTTCCCTTTCTGTTGTAATTTTCAGGTTTTCTACAGGTGAAGCATTCGCTCCAGTAGATCCAGATGGCCTCCTCAGTAGATATTTTGACTCCATACAATTTCCACTCATGGAAAGGAGACATGGAGTTTCAGTTGCACTCCAGAGGAATCTATAGAGTCACCATGGACATTGAACCTGAGCCTGGTTCTGCTATAGACAAATTAAGATTCTTGAATAAGAAGGATGAAGCATTCGAATTCTTGTGCCTCTCTATTTCTTGGGATCTTCTTTTCCATATTTCGATATTGAAGACTCCAAAAGAAAGTTTGGGACAAATTGGAAACCCTATATGGAAAGTAGGATGATTTGAGAGTTTACCAGCTTGAAAATGAATTAATGTCTCTCCAGCCTTCCAATTTCGAGACATTGAATGACTTTTTCACAAAGTTCAAGTACATTGTCTTACTCTTGAAGCAATGCAAAGTGGAGAATGTGGATAATCAGCTTATCCTCGCCATACTCTCCAAAATTGGAGCTAATTATTCAGTTTTTGTCTCTACATTTCATGCAGGGAAGCTCACAACCCCTAGATGGAAGATGCCTACACTCAATGCCTTCATTGAGTCCCTAACAAGTGAACATGATAAGCTTGTCCAGATGGGGATCATCAGATCCTCCCATGATCAAGCCCTCCATGTCTTGGGGCCCAAAGATCTGAAGGTTAAAGGAAAGCAACAAAAGAACCCAAAAACTAAATTCAAAGCTCCTAAGCCTAGAGTTGAAAACTAGTAGCATGACGAGTCTTCCGGCTCAAGGAAGAACAAAGGAAAAGGGAACCATGGAAAGGAAAAACTCAAGTGTTCATAATGTGGGAAGGGATTCCACCTTGAGCATGTCTGCATGAAGAAGAAGCTTGATGAATCTACCTCTCTCCTTGAGAGAAATCACATCAATCTTTCGGAAATCTTTCGAAGGAGAGATCAGCAAGATCGGGAACCGTAGCATGAAAAAGGTCATGCCCTCATGGCAAGCACTTCGAAGTCCAAAGCACTCTTGATTGATTCTGGAGATTTGAACCACATGATGGCTAAAAGAGACTCATTTTCATCCTTGGAGACCAGCAAATCCATCCCCATCCACATGGGAGATGACTCCACCATCATTTCAGAAGGACAAGGTACGGTTGATCTTGAGAATGGCTATTTTTCAAATGTTTTGTATGTACCGTCTCTGGCATGAAATCTCCTTAGTGTCTATCAAATGACACATATATGAGTGCCTAAGAGAGTTTCTTTCATCCCAAATGATGTTGATATAATGGAGCTTGCATCCGGGAAATTCATTGCTAAAGGCCTTGCAAACCATCATGCAAAAGCCTATGAGTTCTCTCACTTTGTTGCGGATGTAAAGCCCACCTCTCTGCTAACTCATGGAAATGAAGTTAGTAGGCTGTGGCATGAAAGGTTTGGCCATATAAATTTCAAATATTTGCATCAATTACATAAAAAATCCATGGTTCAAGGCCTCCTGGTCATCAAGGCAACCACTGGAAATTGCAAGGGCTGTGTGATTGGAAAACACCCTGAGCACAAGTTTGATCGGGGGAAGGCAAACCGAGCTACATGCATATTGGGGCTGATACATTATGATATCAGCGGTTTGATGCCTATCACATCCATGAATGGATCAAGGTATCTTTTTAATTTTATTGATTATTTTTCAAGGTACACATGGGTCTTCTTTCTCAAAAAGAAGTTTGAAGTATGTGAAAAATTTTCTGAACTGAAGGCCTTGATCAAGAATGCCTCTGGGCTTAAGATCAATATCTTGAGATCTGATAATGGTAGGGAGTATTTTAGTAATGTGTTTCTACACATATTCTCCCAAAGTGGTATTCAGGTCCAACATTCAAATCCCTACACTCCCAGCATAATGGAGTAGCGGAAAGGAAGAATCAGTCTCTCAAGGAGATGACCACCTGTATGTTCGAATCAAAGAAGTTGGATGAAAATTTGTGGGCTGAAGTCATGCATGCTATAGAATTCATTCAGAACAAGGTGCCACACTCATCCATGAAAGGGAAGACCCATTTTGAAGCATACTTTAGACACAAGCCAAATGTGTCGAACCTACGGGTGTTTGGGTCCACTGCATGGGCCCGGATTCCACTTGATAAAAGAAGGGATTTGAAACCGCAAAGCATAGAATGTATGTTTATTGGGTATCCTGATGAATCAAAAGGTTTCAAGCTGCTGGATATCAAAACAAAATATATCATCATCGAGATAAGTGTCAAGTTCTATGAGCCTCTTCAGGAGGTGGAACTAGTGAAGGATAAAACTATTGATTTTCCTTCTTATTCTACTGAATATTTGGATGATGAAATTGGGGGTGATGAACCTGATTTGGATCCTCTGATTTATGATATCAGTGTGCAGCAAAAATCAGATGCTGAATCAGAACCTTAAGTACAAAATCATCTTCCCACATGGGCCCGACAGACACTCTCTTCCGCAGGAGATAACATTGGAAATCCGGATGATCCAAGGAGAACTTGGTCTGATTTCCAAAGAGTAGGTATTGCGCTCTCTTGTCCTGATAATTTGTTGTCTGAAAATTGATATTTGATGATTATTTCAGACCCAAAATCCTACTACCATGCTCGGAAGGATCCGAGATGGCAAGTTGCCATGGATGAAGAGATGAATTCTCTTCAGAAAAACACTACTTGGGAGCTAGTTTCTCTTCCTCCGGGAAGGAAATTGGTTCAATGCAAGTGGGTGTTTCAGACAAATGTTGCTGCTGATGGAAGCACCTACAAATATAAGGCAAGGCTAGTGGAAAAATGTTTCTCTTAGGTGGAAGGAGTGGACTACCATGAGACCTTTGCACCGGTTGCAAAAATGGATTCCATCCGCCTAGTTTTGGCAATTTCAGCATCTAAGCACTGGGAGGTGCATCATATGGATGTTAAGTAATCCTTTCTGCATGGATATATTCATGAGGAGATATACATGAAGCATCCTAAGGGCTACATCACTGATCCATCTTTGGTTTTCAAGCTAAAGAAGTCACTATATGGGTTAAAACAGGCCCCGAGAGAGTGGTATTCCAAGATGGATGCCTTCCTGTTCTTGCAAAAATTGCAAAGGTGTAGATCAGATCCAAATGTGTATTTACACCAGTATGATGGTAATTTAATTATTATTGTTTTATATGTTGATGACTTACTGATCACAGGTAGCACAATTGCTTCCATTTCATCCATCAAAACTGCTCTCCACAATGCCTTTGAAATGAGTGATTTGGGGCTCCTAAAACAATTTTTGGGGCTCGAAATTGAGCAAAATTCTGATGGGATTATGGTCACTCAGTACAAATACATATCAGACTTGTTATTCAAGTTTAACATGGATGAATGTAGGCCTGCAGCATTCCCTTTCCTTTCAGGGATCAGTCTTGAAGAAGGAAAAAGCACACCCCCCATGGACTGAACTATCTATCGACAACTGATTGGTAGCTTGTTGTACTTGACACATTCTAAACCTGATATCTGTTATGCCATGAATGCTGTATCAATATATATTCATCAGCCTCATGATATTCATTGGAAGGAAGCCAAGAGGATCGTCCAATATATTCAAGGAACCAGGACCTACGGAATTCACTATGCTGCAGACTCCAAGCTAGAGCTGGTTGGATACATAGATTCCGATTGGGTGGGTGATTCCATTGATCAAAAGTATACTTCCGGATATGTATTCATGTTTGGTGGTGGCCCCATTTTCTGGTCTAGCAAAAAGTAGGCTGCCATAGCACTATCTTCAGCAGAGGCCGAGTATTGAGGAGCGGTGAATGCTTGCATCCAAGCAGTTTGGTTGCAAGGAATTCTTTCAGAGTTTGATCTTGGTAGTACTTTGTCCACTATCCTCTTTTGTGATAATCAAAGTGCTATTAAGATATCCATAGATCCAGTTACCAAGCAGAGGACCAAGCATGTAGAGATCCACATGCACTATATCAGGGAGCTAGTGCATGACATGACCATCATTCTGCAATACTGCCCGATTGATGAGAAGATTGCAGACATATTCACCAAGAGCTTTTTAGAAAAGAAGTTCACTTACCTCTGTTCACTATTGGGGGTGAGTTCATCAGGGTGATTCAGACTACTTTCAGTGTTCAGCTTGAGGGGGGGTTTTTTCCACTAGATTTTCCCTCTTTTCCTCACTTAGTTTGTTTTTGAGCATTGTTTCAGTTTCAGCATTGTACAGGGTGACCTATGGCCTTAGTTGCTGGGGCCCTAGCATTTTTATGCATTTATGTTTTCTAACTCCTCCTGAGTATAGCTTAAGGGGGGGTGTTGGAGACATTTACCACCATACACACTCATTTTGGTCAATTTGGCCTAGTTAAACCACTATCCTAAGTATTATTGACCTAATTGACATCAATGGAGCATTAAATGACATTATCTAGACCATACCCACACCTACCTTCAGTCAAGGAGGCTAACTTAGCCTTCTCCTACATTTGGGGAGGCTAACTGGAGCACTCCGGGGGTGATTTGAGTGTCATTAATGAAATTTATTGCTAACTGACGGTTACAATCAGTTAAACAGAGTAGTGAAGGCACCTCTCCTCATTAAATTGATTATTTAATGATTGTTTAATGAATTGGAGTCAACAGGGGCACCTCCAACCACTTCTGATGTTCAATTACACTTCAGTTAACCTCATCGGGGTTCATTGGAGTCATTGACATGCTACCACTTGATGGTTGGCTTGCTATGACATGTGTCTGATCTCCTTCAGTTAAGACTCAGTAATTTATTACACTCCAAATTCAGTTAGGGCTCAGTTGAGTCAATTAGGGTTTTGATCAGTGGTTAACTTGAGTGTTGATTGTGGCTTACATTCAGTTAAGCTAGACTCACTCATTCAATTTGAATGACCTGCTTGATGATTCTAATTGCTAGTCATTCATGCTTACATCATGCCACTGTAATGTAATTACTCATTCTTTGTGTGAATATACAGAGCGGCTACTCATTTCGTAGCCCAATTACACCATTTTCATGAGTTATTTGTTATTAATCTTTGATGAGACTTGTGTTTAGTCCCTAGATCACTGTGCAATTTTAATATTTTGTTGGGAACATTTCTAGTTACAAAAACCTCTCTCATATTTTACACATATATCACCAGTTGAGATATGCAGGTGGGGATTCGAAGCCTATTTTTTAGCGATCAACGGTGTAGATTACAACCCAATTGCATCCAATGCCCCAAAACCATTTTGCTAAGGAAATTAGTGGACAATTTAATTAGTTGAGGGACTACGAAATGGTATTAAATTGCTCACAAAATCAACCGTTAGATTGATGGGTGAAACAAATCAACGATGGTGATGGTTTTCGCACCACCAACAAGCACATAGTAATTAAAATTATGTGGTTGCGACATCAAGTACGAGCTCTTACCATGAGGATTCTTTAATGACAATGTTCATGGTTAGTGTGGAAGGAAATGCACGGTCATGGTATGAAATATTACCATTAGAGAGTTTATATTCCCTTAAATACTTTCATACAGTATTTCATGAACATTTTTAAGATCAATACCCTTGCTTGCTGCTAGTTCAATATTGTTGCATGCACGTTAAAGGTTTCATTAAAAATTTGGAAAACCTGTACGATGATGATGAGTTTATGGATGAGGAGATTTTAGAGATCTTACATGAATACTCAACTAAAAAAGAAAGACAAGCCAATTGCCTTGATATTCAAGAAAATCCCTAGCAGTTGATATTGTCTTCCTTGCCTGAAGTGGACATAAGCCAAAAATTTGATTCAAAGATCCCTATTTCTTTTTCTGAGATTGATGAAATTTTGCAGCATTCTTGTGAAATTTTGTGTGACCAAGAAGGAAGTTGGGGTTGTCAATTGAATCCTTCCCCATATGATTCAACCTATGAATTTTTGTTACTGGAAGAGGCTGCTCCTTTCAAATCAGAAAATCCCCTTTTACAACAACATTCTCTCCAAAGTTATAATACTTATGTGGTTGATTAGATAGAAGATTCTATTTGTGGAAAATGTCAGTCCTTTAATCCTTCTGCATGTTCATTTTCTGAAATTTCCAGAAAAGAGGAATCATATTTTGAGTTAATGGTTGAAGAAGGACCTTTATGTGTCTTTCAAACTCAAATTTCACATGAAGATTTACATGAATGTATAAAGCCCTCTTTTCTTGTAGAATATGATCAGCCCAGTGATTTGGAAAGGGATAGTTGTACTAATTTTTTCTTTGAAGAATGAAATCAGCCTGTCACAAATTTTGTTAGTGAAGAAAACCTCATTGCAATCCAAGATCAAAAGGAAGAAAACAGATTGGACAGTAAACATGATGAAAGTGACTGCTTTCCTTTGTGTTTTTCTTCATTTGAATGGTCGAAAAAGAGACTTAAAGTTTCTTATCAAAAACAAAAATTTGAGATTGTGGATGAAGGTATAAACTCTCTTGGAATGGACGATAAGCAACATGAACAATTATACAAACCATCCCACGATATAGAAAAAGGAGCAGTATGCTACAACGAGTTAAATAACAAAGAAGAAGGTGAGGGTTCTCAAATGCATGTTCCTTTTTGTTGGTCAAATTCAGAAATCTTGTATCAAGAAGAACTTTTTTTGTATGATTCTATTGGAGAAAAGAATGATATTTCTCTTGAAACATATAAAGAAGATGAAAATTTTAATTTATAAATTTAGAATGAAGGGGTTGATTACTCATTTGGAAATTGTCATGAAAATTCCTTGCATCATTTTTTTCGAAATCAGTTTGACAATGTGCAAGGGAATGTACACTTCGAGCATCCTTCTTATGGTAAGAAAATGACATAATTTTTTGAAGGCTGTCATGTTCTTTATGATCCAGTGGCTGATCACATGGATACATTTTGTAGTTTGAGTAGTTTGTTATATGTTTGCAGCAAAGATCAAATGTGGTACCATTTCATTTTTTCATAATGCTTTTATGCTCTGATTTCACTTAAGCATGATGAGAAAGTTTATCTATTGGATCAGTTACTTGGTTGGCTTCATTGGAAGGAAAAATTTACCTGATTGAGAATTAATGTTTGGTCAAGTAGGATAGGTAGGAGTGTGTAAATAAGCTCAAGAGGGTGAGTATTTCTTTACCAGTAGTTTCAGTTTGATTTCAGTAGAATTTTAGTTTCAAGTTCATATTTGCAGAGTACAGTTGGTTGTAGTATGGAAAGAGCATGTTGGGGATATCAGAAATTTTTGGGAGCCTCCCAATGGATTTGGCACCTAGTCTATGGGTTCTTTGCTACCTTGTAGGGAGTATATCATCCCTGAGTTGGAGCCGCTGTTAGCACTTGTGCTAAATTGTATTCCTGCGGGAGTTGGTATTCTCGATTGGACAGGTTTGCAAGAGAAAAGGATTTCATTGGTCATTTGGGAAAAAAAAAGGAACCCTACTGAATTAAAAGGATTTGAATCCTTTTAAATGAAATATGAACATTGGTTTTATATCTAAATTCGACCTTGTAATCAATTTTTTTTTGGCGAATTTTATTATTTCATTAACTTGGCTAATGGAAGTCTTTATAAAAATATGGTTGCATGGGCCCACGCATTCAACAAACCAATCAGAGTTCAAGAAACCAAGTGCTGATCTCATAAGTGTATTATATTGCTTTGTTCCTTGATAAACATTGAAGTTTCCAGGGTATAAAAAAAATGGGAATGTTGGTCACGTTATGCATATGGGATAGAAGCACACACTATGATGGTAAATTTTGCACCAACAACCAGCACGGGAAAAACAAATTTTATGAGATTGTGAAATCTAGTATGGGATCCACTATTAGATGGATTATATCATATCTAATCCCGATTAATGGTCCACTTTGATTTCGCAGTGGCACGGTGCAAGCAATTTAAGTTGTTAAAGACCGACGGAATTTTGGAAATGACAGTTTTAGCCATTACATTCCGAGAGTTTCACCTACCAAACCAAGAAAAATTTTGAGAAAGGAAGAGAGGTTTTTATTTATAACATTATTATATACAATAACCTCTCTCATTTTTTACACAGGTTCTATGGTTTGGGAGAATAAAATCCATATTCATAGGGGAATTTTCCATAATTTCGTAATCCTGTCTTGGTCACCAACTTCGAAAACTGATTCCGATGCGATGGAGGGGAATATGGACAAATTGACAAATGGGTGTTGTTGGGAAAATTGTTAAAAACAAAACCTCTCCTATATTTTACACAACTATCACCAGTTGATATATGTAGGTGGGGATTCGAAGCCTATTTTTCAGCGATCAACAGTGTAGATTACAACCTAATTGCATCCAATGCCCTAGAACCATTTCACTGAGGAAAGTAGTGAACAAGTTAATTAGTTGAGGGAATTTGAAATGGTATTAAATTGTTCATGAAATCAACCTTCAGATTGATGGCTGAAACAAATCAACAATGGTGATGGTTTTTGCACCACCAACAAGCATAGAGTAATTAAAATTCTGTAGCTATGAAATCAAGTACGAGCTCTACTGCTGGATGGCTCAGATATTATTCAAATCTCGATCAATGGATAAAAAAACATTTCGCTGGTTGAAAGTGATCTTGGTTTAAATTTTGAGAATTGAGTGAAATTCCATAGAAAGTGTAGCAGGGCGGATTTTATAGAAATGACTGTTTTAGTCATTGTATTCAGAGAGTTGTTTCTGCCAAACCAAATATTTTTTATAGAAACTAAGAGAGGTTTTTATTTAAAACATCCTTCTCTACAATAAAATCTCTCAGTTTTTACACAGGTTCTACGGGTTTGGAGATCTTAAACCATTTTCACAAGGTAATGTTTTGAGAATTTCGCAATCCCGTCTTAGTCATCAACTTCAAAAGAATATTCCAAGGTGTTGGAGGGGAATCTGGACAAATGAACACATGGATTCCGTCGAGAACATGGTCAATTACAAAAATATCTCTCATATATGACACAACTATTACCATTTGAGTTATGCAAGAGGAGCTCTGAAGCCTATTTTTCAGCAATTCGACTCCTAAAGAAGGTGAAAGGACGAAGATCAGGGGACAGTTGTATAAGAACAAGTGTTTGAAAGGCTCCTTCACCTCCGCTGTTGAAAAAAATTCAAGTTTGACTCAACACCAGACCGTTGGGGGTGCTCCGGAACATTATTTTCAATCAACAAGCTCGAGTCCCGGATGCCATACTTGTTGTTTTGATCAAGCACGTGCATCATCACATATTTTCCTAATTTGTTTGTGATAATGACATATCTTCCACCTCAGGAATTTTACAGGACTTTGATTCCCATGATGTTACAGAATTGGGGTCTGTTTAGGGGTTGGTCCCGGGAGCCATGGCATTATAAATAGGACCTGAATTGATGAGGAAAGGGGTTGGATTGACTTTCATTTTTGAGCCTTCAGTGCCGGTATTGTAGTTCTACAAACATTTTTGGGAGTAGTAATGAAAATATTTATCGGCGGTTATGAGAGTCATCACAGTGTATGTGTTTAGTCTGTGCTCTCTGTTTTGCCATTTTCATGTATGCTATTTTCTACTAATATATTTCTAGATTAGTATGCCAAGAATTCACTCTTAGTTAAGAGCTCCTACATAAAAAATCATATTTGTAATGTGATTGTAATAGCTGTGATAGAATTCATGCATTGATAGGTGCTATGTCTTAGTTGTTTCCCTTGGTTATTTTTCTAGTAAAGGTGTTCTCAGAGATTCATCCTTGATAGATGCCTCTGTTTTTCACTGGGCTCTTTCCTTATCTCTATTTTCCATCACTTTAAATCTATTTGATTGAATACTGTGCTTACTTTGCCTCATAATACATAAGAGAAACTCATTTTCATTATATGATGTAATGTCCTTAAACGTTTCAGTCTATGAATCCATCGCGTAATGGTTTTATTATTTGTTTGTCTTTCAATCTTTTAATTTACACACCATTCTATTACCAACAAAAATCTATGCTTATGTATGCTTGTTAAAGCCATATGCATATGTGAATGTTTCCATGAAAAGAGAGAGCCCTCTTTGGCTGTATCGTCTAGGATACAGTCTAAAGGTTGGTTGAAATGGTCACCCTTGTGACTTCCTACCACAACCATAGGAAAATTATAGGTTGCTAACATCTTGGTGCTGTTGTAGGGGACCGAAAAAGAAAATAATCCATGGGAAAAATGACAATGCTCAGTTCTACGATTTGGTTGAGAAGCCAGTACTAGACACATATTGGTTGTATATGATTTGGAAACTCCACTCAAATCCTTTGAAGGCGACTCCACTAGGAACACTGACCACCCAAAAGCTGCAAATATTTTCAGAGTTCCTACGACGAGTCCATCTGGAAAGAATCCAATCTTTATAATGTTCCATGGTAGCTCCACTATCAAAAGGATACAAAGCTTGAAGAACTCATTCAGTTTCTTCATTATCAATATGAGTTCCATGTCTGCAAGGTATGCCCCTATGAACCGTGTTCACATTCCTAGTTTTTCGAATCGAATACGTAATGTAGATTGGCAAACATGGCTTCCAAAATTAAAAAATCAAGAGAGTGATGATTGTTGGGCTAGGAAAAGTGCACAAGGAAGAATCTAACGTGCAAGAAAAGGAGGTGAAGTGTGCACGCAGTGGGATAAAAGCAGGTCAAGAAGGAAGAAAATGAACCGGCACAGAAATATAAAACATGCGTGGGACGAAGAAAGGCAGGATAAAGATAGAAAGGTAGTGCAGAAGTAGAGGAAGCCATGACAACAAAAAGCACATCCATATTCAGTGGAAGAGGCAGGTAGAAGAGTTAATGCTAGATAGGCAAAAGTCAAGGAAGACTGCAGAAGGACGAACCAGCAGAAGATGAAAGGATAGTTTTGTGGCTAGTTATGACTAGTACAAATGAGCTAAAAGAATTTTCTGTGGCTAGTTAAGGTTGTGGTTAATGCATTGCAGGACTTTCGCAACTAGGTATGGGTTGAAATTTAATGTCACAGAGATATTTTGTAGCTACCTAAGTCTATAGTAACTCAGTTGTACTCAGTTGACCTTGCGTGGTCTTGTAAATGATATAAATAGAAGGAACCCGCTTCGTATAAGGGTTCCTGGGTTCTTGGTTCGGTCAATTCGGTTGGATGTTCGTCGTTTAATTCATTCACTCAGTTAGATTCAGTTTAGTTCAGTAGTAGTTTAGTAGTGACATAGAGAGGATTCTAGTAGAAGTAGAAGGCTGTTGAGCCGCGAATCTTGCAGCTATGTGTGTAGACCGCTAGTAAAGTAGAAGAGTCGATCCAGGCTATGTGCAAATCACTAGGAGTAGATAGAGAATAAACCAGAGAGCATGACAACAAGAAGATTGAGTCAAAAAGACATATCTTAAGAACAGTCTACAAGTTGTAGGCTACAAGGTGCTAACTATATTTCTCATGCCAGATGAAGAGCACCTTCATGGTTTTCCCCAAATGGGTTTCCACATTATTTCTTATGTTATATGGATGAATTTTATTTAAAGGTGAATGTTTATGTGAATTTTTTCTTATCTTATGTTATTACAGTTACAGTTGTTGTTGAATGTATGTCGTAGTATGACTGTTACAGTTACAGTTGTTGAATGACCGTTTAAAACTATTTTTGGACTATTGTGTATCAGTTCATGTTTAAGCTGATAAGTTAAAATATAAGTCACACAACATCTATCAAATATAAGGAATCAGCTACGTCACACCATTGCACCAGTTGTTGAGTCTAAGGACATGGTCGTGTCGCACAGGTGGACTGTGACACATAGTTGTGCTACTGTCGCAGATTGAAAGACACCATCCCACCGTCTTTGTCGAGCAACTTGGCCACATGCCAAGGGGATATAATCCCTCACCAAATGCGAAAACATGGTTATGGAAGTTACACATTAATATATCTTGGGTGAGACTATGCTTGCCTCGCGGGTGTTGCTGACTGAGCTTGCTCTGTTGGGTCGATGTCTTTTGGTGTCTTGTTGGTATTGTGTTGTTGTTAAATTGCAGGTCAAGACAAGGAATAGAAAGAGGCTAACATATGGTTCTGTTGCTGGGACCTTAATCATTTGAGTTGAGGGAAATGTTGTGGCATCCGACGAATACCGAGATAGAGGACTGGCTGGAATCTAAGATGCTAAAATTCGCGCAAGAGGTGAGCACATAATCTCAGTTGAGCGCAGAAAACTGGGTAGACCAGTACATATACATTGATATTCATGAAATATTCTTCGGAGAGTTTCCCATTGTGCTGCATGAGTGGTTGTCAGGTTTGACAAGAAGGAAGACAAATTTCCAGAGAAGAGAAACAGTCGAGTGGAGTGATCAGTTGGTGCGCGAAGTAACACCATCTTTAGAGCTGTTGATTTTTGGGTTGATAGTATTTTGCAAGGATATATTACCGAGTTTGCAGTAGAGGCTATAACCTCATATAGTGAGTCTGAAAGAAATTTTTTCCAAGGACCCCGAAGAAGATATTTATTATCTCTTAGTACATGGATTAAGATTCTCGTTTATGAGAAGGGTATCTTACAGTTGAGTAGTTGAGTCACGTACCCCGGAGGATGGCTATGTCGTAGACGACCTGACAAGAAAATGGGAAATGGTGAGTTGAGATGTTCCTAGGAAGTACAGAACATGAACTAGAATCTATATTCCTAAGGAGTGGAAGGAGATTCAGAGGGAAGAGAAGAAAGATAGAGGAAGGTCGATGAGATCCTAGTCTATTCGAAGAGAGTGAGCATGAACTTCAGTTGCAGGTAGAGGAAGGATCTTGTGAAGAAGAGGAGGACTATAGCTTGATTCTAGAAGGAGCAAAAGACTCTAAAGAGACTGTTGAGACACCAAGGTCAGGATGCAACTACATCACACCAGGAGTATCGCTAGAGGTAAGGTCTAGAGCCTCATCTCCTGAAAGAGTTGTTAATATTGATAGTGCTAGCACTGCAACTAGCGTGCAAGAGAAAACACCCCTGTTTAATCAGTCATCAGATAACCCCAATGCCAACTCAATGGCCAGGGAGGATATTCGCTTACCCACATTCAATGGTAATGCAGTAGAAGATACAGAGCAGTATTGGTTCATCTGTGAAGCTGTTTGGATGGTTCGCTTAGTTCAAAACGAAGACTTAAAGAAAGTGTAGATAATCACAATTCTAAGGGGTCATGCACTAGACTAGTTTATGAAGTTCTACATAATAATACCAGGAGCACCATAGAATACCCTTGAAGAGATACGAGCTGCAATGATCTCTGAGTTTAGAAAACCTAAATCTGAGTCGTAGTGTATCACTGAGATCAAGGAAATCAAACAAGCATTGACAGAGTCAGTATGGGACTTTGACCACGGGGGATTCACTTGTTGACCAATATCCTATCACATTAGTTCATATTGTGGGTTTTAAAATTATCAATTATTGAACCAATATATTGTAGGTATTGGGGGGATGAGGAGTTTAAGGTGGGGGTGGGTAGGGTGGTTTATAAGGATTGAGATATAAAAAGGGGCGGGGAGGAGGTTTTAAGTATTGGGAGGGGTTTTCAACAAAAAGAGTTTGGGTCAATATCTTTGGAAATTAAGGGTATTCTTTAATATCCCACGATCATACATGCTATGTGAGAGGTTCACTAAGTGAAGTCCCCGTGACTTTGACCAATGGTTTAATAATTTGATGGCCAAAGTAAGCTTCCAAATGTTGGAGTTTCAACATAAAGAATGGTTTATTACAACGCTATTACCACACATCCAAGGCCCATTGATGTAGCAAAAGATAAATTCATAGACAAAAGCGCTAGAATTGGCAATGAAGCTGGAAGCCTCACCAATCGGGGATGGTGCCGCAGGAATGGTGCAGATTCAGTCGCAGTTGGCTAATCTAACGATACAACTTCAGGACATCAAAAAGGGTAAGGAATCCCATGAATATTTATGGTGCACAAAATGTAGAATGGATGGACACACCAAGGATAATTATCTGATCTTCATGAGTTACATCTCATCCGGTGCGCCAAACCTGTTAAGTGCCCATGGACTACCCTAGTGTGCATATGCCAGACTAGAGGACACCACGAGGATGGTTGTCTATACTTGCAAAATATTGTAATAACTCCAGCGAATCTATTCTATAAATTTTGTAAGTCAGTAGGGCATGCAGAGAAGGATTGCAGATCATACCAACTCTTGAAGGAAAAGACAGTCGACACATACCTAATGAAGAATGAGGGGTAGAATCAGACTAAACTAGTGGAAGAATCATTTCAACCTACATATTTCCTTCCCAATAAGTATCAAAACTAGTACCAGCCTCAGTATGCACCATAACAACCATACGCGCAACATAATCACTATCAACTGCCCTACCAACAAAATTAGTACACTCGACAGCAACCACACCCTCAAGGAAGGGGTGGCGGAAAATTCAGAGGCAGAGGAGGATGAGGATTCAGTAGAGGAAGAGGTAAGGTTACATTCTATAACTATCGACAACTAGGTCATTATTCTAGAGATTTCCTGGAGCTTGCAAAGAAATGCTCATACTATAAGCGACATGACCATAATGTGGAGCAATGTCCTCAGTTGATTGCAAAATGGAAAACAAGGAACATCACATGTCCTAACCCTACGCAGAATCTGAACCCAAATCCAAATCCTAACTTGAATGTCCAAATGATTTTTGCTGAACCGAGAGATCCAAATGTTGATGTTGTAACATGAGGACGTGCTATGACATGGAAGAAGGAGCCATTCGATGTCCAGAAACATAAGAAATTATTCATGGACGTGCAACATGAGTTGGTGTATCTAGAAGAACCGTCGACATTAGAAGAAGTCAGGGAGATGCCTAAATGATTTCAGCAGATATTTCAAGAGAAGACTCCACAAAATATTAGTAAACTCAAGTCATTTCTATCAAGTTGTTTAGCGTTAATTCAAGATAAAGATGTTATCGCAGAACTTCAAGCACTGATAGAAGAAACACCAGTAGAGCCGTAGCCTGAAAAGAAAGTTAACCAGGTCACCAAGAAATTCAAAACTGGACGCAAGTTAAGAATGAATGCAAAGATAGTCAATTATGACATGGAATATATCATTCTAGACCTGGGCTCTGATGTCAATATTTTGACATGACAAACTTGGGAAAGTATGGGAAAGCCATGCCTGGACTAGTCTCCTATCCAAATGCAACTTGCAAATTAGGCAAAGGTTTTACCAATTGGTAGATTGAGTCAAGTCCATGTCAACATTGAAGGGTTGCACACATTTGCAGACTTTGAATTCATTAACATTGTTGATGACACAAATCCATATCCCATGTTGTTGGGGATAGATTAGGCCATATACAATCAGGACATTATCAAATTCAAGAAAAGGATCCTCTCATTCGAGGATAATGAAATGAGAGTAGTGTCTCCCATTGATCCATTGGAAGGATAGAGATATGTCGAGCCTGTCTACAATGAGGGATAGGGTGATTATCTTAACTATATCTACAATGTCACTGCCATGCAAGAAGATTATATCAATCCGACAGCGGATGGAAACTTGAGCTGGAAGGGGGCTAGTTCCTACACATCCAACTCAGGGGAGGCCTTGGAGAATTGGAAAAACCGACTACATGAGGTCTCTATGAGAAGGTGTGCTAGATTTATAATATCTATGTGACAGGTGGAAAATGAGCTATGAGAGCTGCCCACCTATGAGGGTTTACCTAACCTTGTGACCTTCTTGACCTGGGTTTTAAATCCTTGTAATAGAGTCACAATGATTGTCTGCATTAGACCATGTGCTGAAGGCTACACCTGCTAGATGGTGGGGTACACACAAGTAGTTTATGACAGAATGGACACAATGAAAAAGGCTAATGGAATTAATATTCAGCAAATAAGTCCTCATAGTGAGTCATAAGTACACAGGATTGCCGAGCCCTGTTCAACACATAAATCAGTGTCGCACCATATTTATAGAATACCTGCGACATGAATAGGTCCACCATTTCATTCACACGTTGGAAATGACACCTTGAACATGGTATGCATATATGGAGTTGCGACAAGGAACCCAAGATTGGGAAGGGATCGCTAAGCAGTTTTGACAAACATTTGAATTTGTTGATGAGAAACCTACAGTTGATGCTGTGCTTCATAAGATAAAGGAGAAGATATTTGCTTAAATTTCTATTGAAGAGGCCAATTCTCACTAGTGCAGTGCGACCATTGAGAAATGGATGGCTTGTTATAATATAATGGGAGACCCAGATGATGATTCGACTAACATAAACATACTGGAATCAGAGGGCGCACTTACAGTGGAAGGAAGTGGCATTTCCAATGACCACTTCCTACAACCACTGAAAATCAAGAAAGTAAACATTTGGTCACTAGAGAACCCAAAGTTAGCCGATATAGGAGATTATTGGGATGAAGAGATAGTCACAAAGATCACAAACTTGATGCATGAACATCAAGACCTATTCCCCACCAATTTCTCAAAGATGAAGTGAATAGTCTGAGACCTAAGGGAGATGAAAATACCGCTGCGACCAGATGCTAAACCAAGTAAACAATGCCCATATAGACTGAATCCAATATCTAAAGAGGAGGTAAAAGTAGAATTGGATCACATGCTCGATGCATGAACCATTGAACCTATTGAGGAATTAGAGTGGATCAACCCTATAGCGATCTAGGATAAGAAAACAATAGGCGGAGTTAGGACCTGTGTCGATCTGAGAAAGCTGAACGATGCATGCTTGCACGATCCATTCCCAACACCATTTATAGATAAAGTACTTGAAAGCGTTGGAGGGTAAGAGATGTATTCATTCACCGATGGCTTCTATGGCTATCATCAAGTTAGAATCACGAAGGAGGATCACCACAAAATGACCTTCGTCACAGAATTGGGATGCTACCAGTATACGAAAATGCCTTTTGGAATCAAGAATGCACTTGCTATTTTTTATAGAATAATAGTCTCTTCTTTTAAAGATTTCATTCATAAATTTCTTGAGGCCCTACTTTGATGATTGGACTATGTTTGGTCTATTAAGAGATCATATTGAGAGTCTACGCATGATGCTGGGCCACTTTCACCAGTATCAGATCATGCTCAATTCCAAGAAATGTATTTTTTGCGCACCATTTGGTGTTCTGTTGGGTGACATCGTGTGCCGTGATGGTATTTTGGTCGACCCAAAAAAAATTGAGATTGTCCTTGACTTACCAGCACCTACATCAATCACACAACTCAGATCAATGCTCATACATATAGGCTACTACATGAAGTTAATCAGAGCATATGCAGAGATCACTGCACCTATGGAGAAACTGTTGAAAAAATATGCAAAGTTTCAGAGGACACTAGCTTGCCAAGAAATCTTGGAAAAATTAAAGAACAAGATGGTCACTACACCAATACTGGTATTTTTGGATTGGAAAAAGGAATTCCATCTTCATGTCGACGCATCATCTGTCACACTCAGCATAGTGTTGACACAACCAGAAGAGGGTGTGCTTAACCACCCTATTGCTTTTGCTAGCAGAAAATTGCCAACGACAGAAAATAACTACACAACGAAAGAAAGAGAAGGCCTTGCTATGTCTATGTGCTCCAAATGTTTAGACACTATTTTTTGGGTGTACATTTCTAGATGTACACCGATCATTCGATGCTAAAATACCTAGTCAACAAGCCAGTGTTGAGGGGAAGATCTGTAGATGTCTTCTCTTGTTTCAAGAATTTGATTTTGAGGTCATTGTCAAAACTGGTCGACTGAATGTTGCGTTAGACCACTTGTCAAGGATAAAACATGGTGAAGAACCAACTAGCATGGAAGATAATTTTCTTGGTGCCCAACTGTTTGAAGTTACCATGATAGAAGATCTGAACAAGGAGTTTAACGCAATCATCCAATTTTTGAGTACAAGCTATGCTCCTCCAGGATTCTTCGTCAATCAAAAGAAACAATTGGTCATTAGAGCTGCTAATTTTACATTGATCACTAGACACTTGTACAAGTTGGGCGTGGATGAAATACTGCACCATTGTGTTTTTGATTATGAGCGACCTTGGGTTATGAGTACTGAAGCACATGATGGTGTCGCAGGTTGACACTACACGGGAAAGGAAACTGTGCTCAAGATATTAAAGGCAGGATTATGGTGGCCAACCATACACATGGATACTAAGAGATTCTACAGGTGCTGTGATATCTTCTAGAGAACAGGAAAACCATCGTGCCACGATGAGATGTCGCTTGCACCGTAGATAACACTACAAGCATTCGATAAGTGGGCCATTGATTTTATTGGACCGATCAGTCCACTAGGAAAAAGAACTGGTGCATGCTACATTATCACTGCGACATAATATTTAACTAGATGGGATGAATCTGCACATATTAAATATTGCACCGCTGTGACTGCATCGAAGTTTTTATTTGAAAATGTGGTGACTAGATTTGGATGCCTGAAAATTATACTAAGTGACCAAGGTACACATTTTGTTAACAAAATGATTGCTGAGCTTGCTGCAGAATTCTAGATTTAGCATAAGAAGACGACACCCTTTCATCCTCAGGTGAATGGAACGATCGAAGCCTTTAACAAGATTCTGGAGAATGCACTAACTAAGGTATGCAACGTGCCTCGAGATGACTGGGATCAGAAAGTGTCAACTATGCTATGGGCGTATCACACAACTTGCAAACGACTAATAGGGAACACCCCATTCAGACTAGTATATGGACATGAAGCTATTGTGCCAATTGAGTATATCGTGCCAAGTCTACGGATTGCTGCGTTGACGGAGATGACCGACGGAGATGCTGACGAACAAAGGTTGTCGTAGCTTGTTCAGATGGAAGAGGAACGCTTTGTTGCATGATTTCATCAAATTGTTGAAAAGCAAAGGTAGAAGGCATGGCATGATCATCGTATCTAGGTCAAACCATTCAAATTCGGAGGACTTGTGTTTCTATATGACAACAAATTTTTCAAACACCCAGGCAAGCTAAAGACGCATTGGCTAGGGCCATATGTGATCACGCACATCACTGATGCGGGCATAGTAAAAATGAAGAGACTAGATGGAACTTATGTCGCAGGAATGATGAATGGAAATCACCTGAAACCTTACTATAATGATCATGACAAGCTTGGCCAAAGTTGCGTTGCGAAGAAAAGAAGAAGAAGAAGCGGGAACGCAAGAAACTATTCTGTCGCACGTCTGCGGTGAAATAGAGCCACAATGTCGGAAAAAGTGGGAATGACAAGCTGACTGACATTAAAGTGTGAATATTTGACAAATATTGAGGTGTTTATGATAACTAAGCATCATTAATTCAACGAGATATGAGGATATTGGCGGTGTTCTTTTGTTCCCATCAGTCGTCTACGTCATAACTGCCATAACTGTGATGACAGGTATAGTGCAACACTCAAGTAGCCAAGTTAATGAAGTAATACGTAGGCTGAGAATCCCATGTGATCGATTAGAACTCAAACTCCCATCACATGATGACTAGAGGATTCATAGGAAAGTATAAATACAAGGATTCACCATCAAGCCGTATTTTACACAGAGAGAGAGAGAGCACAAGAAAACCGAAGCCGAAGAGTTCACAAAGCCGAAGCATGTCACAAATTGAGCCCATGGTAATAGAGATATCCAGTGCAAGTGAGATATCTGACATGACTATTACCTCGAGGATTCCAATTAAAGAGGAGATCGTATAACTGAAGTACATCAACCAGGACAAGAACCATAACTTGACCCGATGGTGTGAACAAGAAAAAATCCTGCTCCTTCGGCTGCTCCAACATCTGTTCCACCCCCTGGTTTGGGCCCTATGTCAAACCTTGTTTAGAACCCACCAACTGCACCTGCACAACCTATCATGGAGCTGAGATAGGATGGGGAGAGAGCATCTGGAGAGTCGTCCAGGCCAAGACTACGAAGGAAATGCAAGACTAAGGTTATTGTGGACAACCCTAGGAAAGAGCCGATCGAGGAGGACTTGATGGAGGAGGAATCCCCACCCCTTCAGAGACCTGGATGTTGAGGATGAAGAAGAAAAATTCCTGCACTATGTCTAGCTAAGGAGAGCCGAGGAGAAGCTAGTGACGCTTCCCAAGAAAGTGCACACAGTTTTTGTCACACCACGAATTCTTGATAGCGTACCCCTGCCAATGGACATAATGCCAAATCTTGCAAAGTTGGCATTCGAGGATTTTGACACTTGCTAGTAGTTGTGTTTGGAAAGAAAGAACTTCATGCTTATGGTTCAAGCTGGGCCAAATGATACCAAGGTCCTTAAGTCGATGAAGTGGGCCACTGGCGTCGACCAAGTAGGATTAATGAATTTGTTGTTTATGCCACATTTTGGCCACAGCCTACAGGCCAATACATATGTGAAATAGATCTTGGTCTATTCCCACAAAGGGTACCTATGGCTCGATTGACCATACCCAGTTGACGTCAAGATTATCTCATCGATCACAGGACTTCCAAAAAAAGGACATGACCCCGCTCCATATTTGTGCCAGAACTGGGATACCACCAAGATGAAACTAAAGTATAAGATTAAGCATGTGGGTAGGGGATTCTTAATTGGACCTATCGAAGATTCCAGTATGCATTTCACCGCAAGGATCCTATCTTGCAAGCTATTTCACAATATGAGACCAACTGAATGCATCGCTGGAGCGGTAGATCTTGCAGAGCAATGTGCATAAGGTGTGACTTTCAACTGGTTGCAGTTCTTACTGAATGAACTGATAGACGACGCTGCGTAGGCCCAGGAGGATCCTAAATACAAATTTCACTACTCCTGGATGCTCATCCTGATCTCGTTCACCTCATGGGCCAACCCACTAGACTATGAACCAATGGATGTCCCACTACCTTGCCTTGGTGCAAAGTACCAGAACTTGTGGGAAGACAAGAAAAACAAGATTCTCCAAATGGATAGTAACATCAATTTTTTTCTGCATGACGAGGCGCTACGCGATGTTATTAGGTGATCCCACAGAGTCTAGGATACGAGGATGCACATATACATGGCCTTCATTAATTTCCAGGCGAGTGCACATAACACTATTTTGGAGCTGAAGAACGATCCAACCAAGCAAGCACACCAGGAAGGGTTCATGATCACTGATGATGATGTGGATGGAATTGTCAAGGTGTGGCCTGATGAATGGCGCGGCCCAGTAGCAGAGCCAATGGAAGGAGGCAGAGACCATGAAGATCCACCACTCGACCAGGATAATGGCCAAGGAAATGAGGGAGGCTATGATCAAGAAAATCTGTCACAAGGAGAAAACGATGATGACAACGGTGATAATGGCTCCGATCGAGGCGATGGAGAACGGGAACCTATTTACGAGGACATCTGCAACCAACAGTAAGAACAACAACAATAGCACGGGACACAACACAAAAAGAGAAAATCTGACAAATCGGGTAACACAGACACATTGACTAAGGACGATGTTCGCACGCTAGCTAACGCTGTAGCTGAATTTGCTAAGAAGAGCCTTTAGGTTCTAAATACACAGCAAGAAAACATGGCTGGTCAAGTTATAGAGCACCTTAATAAGCTCATGAAGGCCATCAATGATGTCAAAGCCACTTTTGAGGCTGAAACATATTATGGCATGGATCCCAATGTCTCGTTAGTCACACCAGAGCTAGTGCCACCAATCAAAGTACAAATCCACGGGCGCACAATGGAGACAGGGATGAGGATGGGTGAGTTTCATGATGTTGTCAAAGAGTTTAACACATTGCATATCAACTTCTTAAAGCTCACATTGGGAGAATTCTACGAGCTACAACAGGAAGCCACGACTTAAATACAACTTCAGGAGAATGGTGTTGCTTATCAGGAAACAAAGCAACAAAGGAAGGCGAAGCAACACAAGAGCCTCCTGAAAGAGAAAGAGCAAGAAATTGTGGTGCACAAGCAAAGCTGCGTTGCATGCACTGAAGCCTATAAAGGTGTAGTCATATATTTCCCACTAGAAGCGGGCTAGGAAGATGAATATTCAGCTGTTAAGGTTTCCCGACTATCATAGATTAGGGTGGAATTGAAGAAGCAGGTTGAGGAATTGCAAGCTAGGTAGGTACCAAGCACACCTCCTGAGGTGCTTGAGGAATGCAACAAAGTGGCGTCTGAGGCTGTTGGGAAGATAAGCCATGGAGAAAATCTCTGCACTAGGGTAGTTGAAGTTATTTCCATGATATGGGAAGCACTTTTGGAAGATGAGATTGGAGAAAAGATTAAGGAAGACACACGACAAGCTTAGGAGAAAATCACTGTGATAAAGGCAGAAATGAAGAAACTATCGTTTAAGGAAAATGTTACAAAGATGGCTGAGATCAAGTAGAGGAAGCAGGAAGTCCAAGCTCCCTGTGCCCAAGAGCAGACTACGGAAGTGGAAGCGAAGGCACACCAATCAGAAGCAACATGAATCACAGGCCTTGTTCAGCTTGTGCAGCAGAAACTTTAGCACATTACGCAGTCGCTAGAGGCAGGACTGTTAGAACATATCCATTCCTACCGGGCGGAGCAATTGGATGCACAGGCAGAGGAAGTAATAGCGGAATTTGCTAGAGTGCAACATATGGTGAAGGAATTTCAGGACAAGGTTGGTCCTCCTATACAGCCTGGGCCAGAGCCCGAGATGGAGGCTTAAGTTGCGGGCATTTACATTTTTGTGGAGACATCGCATTTTTTCTTAGTGGCTCGGGACGAGGCACATGTGAGTGTTGGGGGCCTGTTGGGCCAGGAAAAGTGCACAAGGAAGGATCTAACAGACAAGAAAAGGAGGAAATGTATGCACATGATGGGATAAAAGCAGGTCAAGAAAGAAGCAAATGAACTGGCACAGAAAGATAAAACATGTGCACGACGAAGAAAGGCAGGATAAAGATAGAAAGGTAGCGTAGAAGCAGAGGAAGCAACGACATGTTTGGTGCAATGAGGGAAAGCACATCCAAAGTTAGTGGAATATTTAGAAGAGTTAATGCTGAATAGGTGAAAGTCAAGGAAGGCTACAAAAGGACAAACCAACAAAAGATGGAAGGAAAATTTTGCGACTAGTTATGACTAGTACAGACAAGCTAAAAGACGTTTCTGCGGCTAGTTAAGGATGTGGTTAATGCACTGCAGGACTTTTGCGGCTAGGTATGGGCCAACATTTGATGTAACAAATATATTTTGTATCTACCTAAGTCTGTAAAAACTAAGTTGTACTCAGTTGACCCTGCGTGGTCTTCTAAATGATATAAATAGAAGTAACCCAATCTATGTAAGGGTTCCTGGGTTCCTGGTTCGGTCAGTTTGGTTGGATGTTCATTGTTTAATTCATTCACTCAGTTAGATTTAGTTTAGTTTAGTAGTAGCTCAGTATTGACTCAGAGAGGAGTGTAGTAGAAGGAGAAGTCTATTGAGCCACAGATCTTGCAACTGTGTGCGTAGACCACTAGTAAAGTAGAAGAGTCGATCCAGGCTATGTGCGGATCAGTAGGAGTAGATAGAGAATAAATCAAAGAGCATGAGAGAAAGAATATTGAGTCAGAAAGACATATCTTAAGAACATTCTTCAAGTTGTAGGCTGCAAGGTGCTAACTATATTTCTCATGCCAGATGAAGAGCACCTTGGTGGTTTTCCCCAGATGGGTTTCCACATTATTTCCTGAGTTATATGGATGAATGTTATTGAATGGTGAATGTTTATGCGAATGTTTGCTTATCTTACGTTATTACAGTTACAGTTGTTGTTGAATGTATGTCCCAATATGAATGAATGACTGTTTAAAAGTATTGTTGGACTATTGTGTATGAGTTCATGTTTAAGCTACTAAGTTAAAATATAAGCCACACAATGTCTGTCAAATATAAGGAATCAACTGCGTCGCACCGTTGCGCCAGTTGTTGAATCTAAAGACAAGGTTGTGTTGCGTAGGTGGACTGTGACACATAGTTTTCATGCTGTCCCAGAGTGAAACACTCCATCCCACCATCTTTGTTGAGCACCTTAGACACACGCCAATGGGCTATAATCCCTCACAAACCGCGAAAATCTGGTTCTAGCAGTTACACATTAAGATATCTCGGGTGAGATTGCATCTGCCTCGTAGGCGTTTCCAACTGAGCTTGCTTTGTTGGGGCAATGTATTTTGGTGTCTTGTTGGTATTGTGTTGTTGTTGAACCATGGGTCAACACAAGGAAGAGAAAGAGGAAAAAAATGATGCTTCCCTTCATTTGGTTAGATTTCATATGCATATATGCAAGCTGAGGGTGGAATTGCATGAGGATTCTTTAATGAAAATGTTCATGTTTAGTCTGTAAGGAAATGGACGGTCATGGTATGAAAGGTTACCATCAGAGAGTTTATATTCCCTTAAAGAATTTCATACAGTATTTCATGAACATTTTGAAGATCAATACCATTCCTTTGTTCTAGTTCAAGATTGTTGCATGCATGTTAAAGGTTTTGTTGAAAATTTGGAAAACCTGTACGGTGATGATGAGTTTATGGATGAGGCGATTCTAGAGATCTAACATGAATAATTAACTCAAAAAGAAATACAAGGAAATTTCCTTAATATTCAATAAAATATCCAGCAGTTGATATTGTCTTCCTTACCTGAAGTGGATATAAGACGAACTCTGATTCAACCAACCATATTTCTTTTTCTGAGATTGATGAAAATTTGCAGTGTTTTCAATCCAGAAAACTCCTCTAGGTTGCATCTCGAGGATGCCTGGTAACTTAAATGTTTTTATGGTTTTTCTAACTGGATCAAGTCAGGTGACCTACATGACCTCACACTCTCAAGACATGCATGAAACTCAATCAAGGATAAGGCTTCTAACTACCATTGTTCAGAGGTTTGGTAATATGGTGAAGAGATGGAGAACTTATTATGCTGGCAGATTCATACATAAAACAATTATATATAAATGGCTAATCATAACAAGGAAAGTACTTGCAATTCAAATCATCAACATGCAGATAGGATGATAGCTATCAGACATCAAATAACATGAATAAACCTGAACAACACATTCAAGCATAAGCACAGAACAAACAAGAAATGGAAGTTGAACATATGATAGCAAAAGAGCTTATATTAGGTCATGAGCAATATGAGAAGCTTGATAATAGTAATGGTCAAAAGGTCCCCGAAGTCGAACCCTTCCTTCAAAATAAGTCTTAGGCTTTATAGCCTTTACAAAAATATTCAGATCCTGAAAAGTTGGATCTGTTGTCCTAAAAATAGATAAAATAATTGTTTTTTGCAAAATTAGGTCAGAAACCCTAATTTAACTACTAGTCTATCTAACTGTAACACTCATTCATTACTTGAACTTTTTGATGACTACAGTGAGTACTAGAGTAAAACTGTAACCTGTCCTTTGATAGATAAGCTATTGTTGGTTAAAACAGGTAGGGTTTGTGATCCTTTCCTTCATGATGTAACTGCAAAAATGGAACAGACCTTCTCTGATGCTGTTCTTTAGCAACTTTCATCTTTAACACTTCATCCCTGATCTAGTTATATTCGCCCAAACTTATCTTTTGTGCCAAAATATGATTCTGTGCCTCTTTTTGCTTTTGGTGGTTAATGAATCAAAATTTCAGGCCTGTTAGCTACCGAAAGCGCTGCTTTCGGTGGCTAATGAACCACTTCATCGTCCGCCTAAGCCACTGAAAGCCTTGCTTTTGCAAAATTGTAATTAACCTTCCAAATCATCCTTTTTCAGCTTTTCTGTTGATCTTTTGATCCTTCTTCAGCTTGCCCAATGTTTGGAAAATTAGTATCATCCTGGATTGCCTTTGGATTTCGAAGGCTTACTACTGCTTCAGCTAGGGTTTTTAGTGCAAAATGAGAGCTAGGGTTTGATTTGGAATTCCTCACCTGCAGCCTCAGAATATTGATCATTATGTACAGCCTGGTGTTGTCCTTCATGTATCTTATATTTATCCTTTTCAGCATGACATACATCCCTCTCATCTCTAGGATATAATTGTGCAACTCCTTATTCCTCTTGGTCAACATGGCATTATTCCTCTTTATCTCCCTGTCCAAAAATTATAATTCATGTACTTTCTCTAGAAGTTTGTTTACTCTATGAGACCTAGGTTTGTTGGAGGAGGTCTCTGCTACTTATTCATCTTGCCCTTTCTTAGGTATTGGTGAAGGAAACTCTTCTTGTTTTGTTGTCAACTACTCTGCTAGGTCAACCCCTTCCTCCCTTTATTCTTCTGAGTCTAACTAGGGCAGGTTCATATTGTTTTCACTTTGTGCTAGGATTCCCTTGCCCTTTTCACTGAAGTCTAGGTTCCTTTTAGCCTGGTTGGTTTTAGAAGGGGAAGAAGGCTGATCTACTGTTGCTGGTGAGATAGCCCATCTTTTTATATTTCCACTCCTGGGGGTGGTGGATTTCGTCGAAGGAGACTTTCCCTTCTCTTCTGGTTGTAAGCTGGTTTCAAACTCATTCCTGAACAAAAAATGTGTCCATGCTATGTTTCTCTTCTGTAGCAATTCTTGGACAATGACTTGTTACAGCTGATTTTACCACACATGGTGGATCACACCTTTATGACCTTCCCTGTCTCTTTGCAGACTCTTTAGACCCCATGGACCATTTTTGTACCTTTGATGTTTCCAAGATCATCCCTAAAAACATACCTTATTCCGAACGGTTGATGTAGATCCTCGTTGAGCTTTTCTACTCTCGCTAGTATTGATAATTTGCTCTCTCAACATTCAACAAACAAGACAAGCATGCTATATATAATTGTGTTAGACCTGTTCTAGCATATATAATCAATAACACATAAGCATTTAAAAGCATCCATGGATTTAATACTCATTTAAATACACATTATTGGACAGGAAAAGATATTTCTATTAATATAAATAAGATATTACAATAGTGACAACCTCTGTCGGCACGTCTGCGAATCAAAGAAACTGAGTCCTCCACCTGGGTCTCCACCACTTCAATCCTCCATCTCTCGATAGCAAGCTCACAAGAAAAGGAAAGCTTGGGAAGAACACAAAGTTCTCCAAGGGACAAAGGGATGTAGACTTAAGTATAAGCTCTGACAACAATGGACTATAGTTTTCTTGCTCTTCAATTCCTCTCCCTTTCAATGTATCCAAAGGGTTCCTTATATAGTCCTTCAATGGGGTAATGGAATGTCAAATACGATCGATCTCAAGGCATATGGAAGGCCAAGAGATAAGTGACTCAGATCCACATCAAGGAAAACTCCAAAACTATTTGGCCTTTTGCACACATCCCGATGTACATGGGTTTAAGGGTCAAATCCACGTATATATGCGAGAATAGGTTTAAAAGTCGCGTATATCAAATAAGACATGTTTTTAGGGATGATATTGGAAACATCAAAGGTACAAAAATGGTCCATGGGGTCTAAAGAGTCTACAAAGGGACAAGGAAGGCCATAAAGGTGTGATCCACCATGTGTGGTAAAATCAGCTGTAACAGATGCCCCCTAATGTGTGAGGTTAGAGGGGTGATACGATGGCCGAAATACATTATAAGTCCATCCTAGAAGTGGATTGATGAAGAACCAGGTGGAAGAATCATCCATCCAATAGTACAATACAATGATCAAAATCTGCACATAACTACAAGTAGATATAGCAGTCCCAGATACATAAGAGTACAATGGCCATGAATAGGCATGATACAAAATATGACATGTGTGGTCATTGCCACGTACAATATAGACAGATTAGAATCTCCATGATGAATATATCCATAAAGGCTGAAGATATATAATGGATCTGGATCTCCATAATGGCTGGAAATATTTGACATATATTGGAATCAAGTCACGAGAGCTAAAATTTGATGAACACTGGCACGATCAAGGAGGTAGCATATATGAAACACCACCAATCTGGAAGGTCTTCTACACAATCTACTACGAGTAAATGTCCTATTATGTGAATAGAGGTGTCGAGGTCGAACATAGTAGTCCATCCTTTGATTACCGACCATTGATGTATACTGTTAATAGACGCGAGATCACCCACCGATAATGAAAATGGGAATCAAGGTACTAGAGTGAAAACTAACAAGTGTGGATAAATGTGTTGAGGTCGAACAATTGAAAGGATCCATCGATCAAGGGACATTGATGTATTCCCAAAATTGTCAATGGCAAGAGAACCTGCCACTGATGACTACAAATCTCAAGGCACTAAAAAATGACTCTAGATTCCTATCCCAGAATAAATGATCTGAAGTCGATGGGATGAAATCCATTGGAAGGAGGGCATTAATGCATCCCTCATCATCCAACATGAGGTACTCAGCAAGGCTGTATAATGTGGAAGGACTCGATCATAAAGTGCATGAACCAGTATCAGTACTGGGAATGGCCGACATGCAAAGTCAAGAGAACTAAAGAATGGCTGACTCAGGTTTCAACTTCCTTCGAACAAGAGCATAAAGGTGAATGGTGACTGAATGTAGGTAACCTAGACTCAATATACAAAACTGGGACATCTCTGTGACACAGGAGGCATCGACAGAGGCTCCATAGGGACTGGAAGCTTAACCAGTCGATGGAGATAAACTTAGAGAAACAAGGACAACTCCTAAAGTCAAACTATTAACCCAACCAATGGATGTGATATACAGTGCTCTGTTTAAAGGAGACATGACTCAATTGTTGCCAAAGATAACATCTTTTCTTGTCTGAATTTTTGGTTTTTTGATTTTTTTTGGACTTTTTCAAATATTTTGAAAAGCTTGAAAAAGAATAAAAGTGCTTTATAGTTACAGACTAGGAGGAGACGAGTGTCAATGGGCAAACAAACTAGTTCCAAGCAGCGGAACATACCTATGCTCAATGCAAGGACACATGTGTAGGATAACGACACTCGGGGGAAAGTCCCCTCCCGGTAAAAAATGGGGAATCAAGCTACAAAGGATATGTAAAATGGCTCTCCGTGTCTAGACATGAGACAAGCTCGGGCTATATGGCTGATAATCAAAGTCAGGGAAGCTGGCATAAGGTTCAATGAGGCAGGAAAAACTCATGATAATGTAATTACAACTTGACATAAGGGAGTCCCGGGGTCAAAGGCTAGCAAAAAGATCAAGAGGAGTATGAGGCCCTTGTGTAAAGACATGGAAATACTATACAAAGGACTCCCACACCCTAAAGGGAAAAAATGTCGGTATGGGCACCAAATGCAAAAAATGAGCTAACTAGGGCACCCATGTATGGTCAATCTCTACTAGTCACATCATCTCACTTCTAAAACAACAAGAAGGTTCCATGACACGATAGAATGGGTTCGTACCTAAGGTTATAATGAAATGGTCATAAGGTCATGCAAAATGCACATGGATGTGAAATCTAACCTATATGCCAATTTAGACATAATACCTGAAAGTAGCATGAACGGGTCAAAACAATGGTTGAAACGACGCTCAAAACGGACTCCTACATCATCAGATTAGTCCAAAATAGTCCACAATGGTCAGAAACGGTTCAAAACTATAGAAAGGGGGTAAAAAATTTCAAAAATTTCAAAAGTTTTCTATAAATAGTAAAAAATTCAAAAATTACATATCATTTGAAATTTTTACCCATTTGAGCTTAGAACTTCAAACGCGAATTCCAGGAGCTTCGTCCGGCAAAATTCCACACCGTTTGTTCCAGGTAACTTCTCATGTCCTCCTCTTCCATTTTCATGTAAATTTTTTCAATTTCCATGGTTAAATTTGACTTTTAGGCCAGTCTAAATTGGTAATTTTGGCCCACATGGAAATTGGGGCTTTTTCCACGTATAGGGCTGGCTATATGTGGAAAAACCTCCCAAACCTGTGTACATACGCGACTGTTTTGCAAATAGTCACGTATGTGGCCGCGCACATGCCTTTTTAAGCTATATATTGACCAAAAATTATTTTTAATGTGCAGAATGGTTCTAGAATGGAGGGAGAGGGAACATGGAGATGTAGAAGAGGTTGTTTTGGGTGATTTAATGGTTCAACAAGCTCTACATGCATGTGGGTTATACAAGTTTTGGTGTCTTGGAAGCCTGAGGGCCAAACCAAGGCTCCTGCAGATGCTAGTAGACTACTGGGATCTATAATCAAAGTCCTTTCATATTGACGGGATGTCCCTCACTATAGAGGCGGAGGACATATACTTCATTACTGGATTGTCCTGACAGGGAGAGGTGGTTAACCTACGCTCTCGCGGGCCTGCAGGTGGCCTCACCATTGATGAGTACATTGTAGTATACTGTTTTCCAGACATGAAAAGGGTTGGTAGTCAAATCCCGACAAACTCCATCCAGGTGCTAGGACTAAAGGCCATACTATTGGCACTCGACAGGATAGCTGGGCTAGCATCACTCCACCAGTCCTCACAGCCATTGATGTTCTATGTAGTGGAGTGCATGAGATCCATAGTTTATGATTGGAGTACTGCGTTGTTGAGTAACATGAAGCAGCAGCTCAGTGACTGCAAGATGGGCAGGGTACAAAAATTCGGTTTAGGCAGTATACTGAGCACATTCTTCTTTGAGTGTGTTCCGGGGCTAAACCCTAGAGTTGACATTCCTCCTCATGGGGTTCGAGATCTGTCCCAATGACTTTGGGAAGATGATATGCGTAAATTGGGTGGAGTTAGGGTGTCCAACCCCTACCCAATTGACTTCTTTCCATGGTGGCAGCGGTAGATCATTGCCATCGATGACTACCCTTATGCAAGGATAGATTTTCGGGGAGATCTGGACATGCCCCTACCACTAGGAGCAGCATACAGTGATATTGGTAACGAATCCCAAACCATCTTTTTAATTTTTTTTGTGTTTTTTGATATATAGACTCAAAAGACATGTTTTGGTGTGACGACACATAGTGACAATCTATCATATGTATGCAGATGTTGGACCATGGTGGCCTAACAATTTCCCTCATCATAGACAGAGGGGAAGAGGAGATGATATCATGGGTGTGGATGCGGAGCGGATACTCCAAAGCATCCATAAAAACTTTGTATGCTTGACACACAGGGTACCCATGGTGCAAGTTGAGGACTTGCATGAGGCCATACAGTGTCAGGTGGTTGGTGTACCATGAGCATGGGTTCAATTATTTCGACGACTAGCTAGAGCCGTGGTGTGCTACCAAGAGCAGACCCCCCATCCTTGTTGGAGTAGAGTCCTGCAGCTACAGGCAAAGATGCTATATCGGGACAGGAAAGTCAAGAGGAAACAGTAACTGAGCGGTCGAGAAGAGAGAGCTCAACCACTGCACTAAAGGCAGTGGCGAAGACAGGAGGGCTCAGCTACCCTCATAAAGAGAAAAGGAGCAACGGGCTGAGGTATTGAAGACAAAGGACAGAAGGGGAGTGACCAAGGAAGCGGCACCCATACCCACGATCAACACCGGGAAGCTTGGAATACTGCAGAAAGCTGTGGTGTGACGGAAAGTGGCAGTACAAGTACAGATAGGCCGACTTTCACAGTTAGGTTTTTTGGGTTACTGTTGGGAAAGGACCATAGTTTTGTAATGGCGAGACCTTCGGGCCGCCTATAAAAGCATGTATTTTGTATTATGAAAGGTTAGCTAGTCAGTCGATTTGCAGCTCATAAACATCTAGCTATTCAGACAATTAGCTAGTCAGAGAATCAGTTAGTCTGTTAGCTCATAGTCATTTTGTATTGTAAGATATTGAGAAAGAGTCGAGCTCTAGTTCTGTTATTCAGTCTATAGTTATCTTACTGTAACCAGTAGCCGGCTCCTGGAGCATGTATGTAACAATCCGCAGGGATTAAGAGAGAGAGAGAGAGAGAGAGGAAGAGTATATTGTAAGAGAAGGCAATATAAGAAGGAGAAGAGATCTAAGAGAGAAGGGCTCCCGGCTGTGTGCTCGGAGTTACCCAGAAGATCTCGAGCTGCATACTAGGTTGCAATGGAACTGTGTTTGCTCTCTAAGCTTTAATATAAAAACCAGTTCCTGTGGACGTAGCTTCCTTCCTGGGAGGTGAACCACGTAAAATCAGTGTGTTGTGCGACTGTTTCATGTGATTGTACTTTACTAGTTACTATCTGTCATTCATTACATGAACTTTGCTTTATCAGTTAGTGAATGTATGTATGTTCTCATTCAGTTTATAGCATATAGAAGGTTAAATTCAAGTTGAATGTATCAAGTGTTCTGTATATGAGTTTATCAGTGCTTGATTCACACAGTAATAGTTACAGTGTTAAGTGATTTCAGTATACTTATTCAGCAAGTTGAGTATAGTCGATGTTAAGCATATTAGACTGTAGAAGTCTAAGTGAGGCTGTTTGACTCAGCTAGTGTACCTAAGGGAGAAAGCCTTTAGACCTCGAGAGTCATATTAAGCCTTATTATAGGAGATATCGCAGTAAAGAAAGGCGATATCGCACCGTCAAAGGAGCTGCGGTGTGAGATATCGCAGGAGACAAGGCAAGTAGAGGGGAAAGTTGTGCATCGTCCTAGAGGTTGTGATGCAATAGGATCTTCCCCTATCAGAGCCAGCAAGTAAGAGAGAATAGCGCCTCGCAGAGAGATCCCACTGGCTAAAAAGATATAAGAACCACCAGGATGCTACAGAACCTGGTTGAGGACACTTGAGTCTTTAGCCAGTGAGCTAGGGGTATTGTTGGTACATTACAAGTAAACCCGGGTCTACCCAGTAGTAACCAACAAATGGTTCCGTTGCCGGTTTTGAACAAACTGAAGAGCTAATGTTCTGTTGGCATCCTACTAAAGAAGAACTCAACCAGTGGGTTGGGTCTATAGAAAAAGAACTTGCTGCGATAGAAAACAAGAGTCCTACATTGAGTACAGAGGACTGGTTACAAAAACATATATTCACAGACCTGCATCAGATATTTTTTGCGACCTATGGAAATGAGCTGTACGACTGGTTATCAAAGTTGACTGATAAGCATATATTCATGAAGAAAAGGAACATCGTCTGGTCACCAGAGCTGATTCAGACCATGAAGAGCATTGATAATCCCATTTCGTGGGCAGTGGACTTCTGGCTTGCGAGTTTGCTGGAAGGCTTCATCACAGAGTTTGCAGTCGATCAAAGAAAAAGCTTCAGTGAAGCTGAGCGGTACTTTTTCAAAGGATATCGCGGTAAGTACCTGAACTCTTTAAATTTATCCATAAAGATGTTATTACATGAAAAAGGAGTAATGGATATATTCCCAGACCAATAAGCTAAGAAAGTGTAATGTCACAAGAGTTTGAGAGTGATTTTGAAGAACTTGGACGTACACGTAGTGGTAAGAAGTATAAAGTAGGTTTCATATCTTCTTTCTTTGAAAATAGTTCAGATAATACTAGCCAACAGAGTCACAGTAATACAGAAAGAACAGTAGGAGGTATCCCTTACCACCCTTATACCCCATAGAAAGCAACCGGGACTCAAAACAATCCCGTAGGAACTCCATCTAGTAGTTCACATACAGTACATACTACCGCTACATCACTTACACCTACATTGCCGAGTGGTAGTAATATATCACATTAGCATCCACCACGTAGAAACAGAATGGGGGATGACATGAAACTACCTACCTTTAAAGGTACAGGGGCAGAAGACCCAGAACAGCACTGGTTCCTATGTGAAGTAGTATGGACCATTAAAGGGATCCAGGATGATAATACAAAACTTGTACAGTTGGCCACCACACTTAGATAAACAACCTTAACATGGTATACGAAGTATACCTTAGCACAGATCAGAACACTTGTCCAGGTCAGGACCGCCATGATCAAAGAATTTAAGAAACCTAAGTCTGAGTCGTAGTGTATCACAGAGCTCAAAGACATTAAACAGTTACCTACAGAGTCAGTATGGGACTTTGATCAGAAATTCAAAGCCCTCATAGACCAAGTCAGCTTTGATTTTTCACCGGAGCAGCATAAGGAATGGTTTATTACAGCACTGCTCCCTCACATCAGACTGCCACTAATGTAGAAAAAACTCTAGACACAGGATGACGCGTTGGAGATGGAAATGAAACTAGAGGCTTCACCTCTAGCTGAGACCAATACAGGTATGACAAGCTTGCAAAACCAGTTAGCAAATCTCACGTTACAGCTGCATGAGATTAAGAAAGGCAAAGAGGTTGCACAAGAACTATGGTGTACCAAGTGTAAAGGACAGGGACATACTAAAGATAACTGTCCAGTATTTGTTGAATATCTAGCAAGTGGGGCTCCTAACCCCTTAATACAGACCCAAGGGCCATGGTGTGAACTTTGCAGAACTAGAGGACATAGACCACAAGAATGCCCTTTACTTCAGAAGTATGTACAGACCCCTAAGAACTTATACTGTAACTTCTACAAATCAGTAGGAAACGATGAACATAATTGTAGAGCTTACGATCTCATGGTCGAGAGAAAGCATGACTTGTACAGAGTCCAATCAGAGACACCGAGTCCAGCAGTAGGACCACAGCATGAACAGGCTCATGTTGGTCATGGTGGAGGATTCAGAGGATGAGGCCATGCAGGAGGCTTTGGCCGTGGTGAAGTCTTTGGCTGTGGCCGTGGACCGATCAATTGTTACAACTGTGGAGTTGTAGGACATTATGCTAGGGATTTCTAGAACCCTACTACGACATGTAACTATTGCAAGTCCTATGATCATCCTATAGAAGAGTGTCCTATCTTGATAGCCAAGATTAGGGACCCTAAGACAGCAGTAAACCATGACATCCATCTTATTGCTGCTGAGCAGAAAGAACCATAACCAAGAGTCCATATTGTGACTAGTAGCGGTGCTTCCACTAGTGGGACATCGCAGGATGCCGAAAAGAACACAGGTCCGTAGTGGGTGCGCAAAGCTACTAATAAATCAACACCACTTGACCTGCAGAAGAATAAAGAGACATTTCAGGAAGCTAATACTTTCTTTAATGACCCTACACAATTAGTATTGCAGGTACTGTCGCCTAGGGGCGTACCGTAGCAAACACCTTGTGGCGTTAGTCTTATGCAGATATCGCAGGATACCACATCAGGAAGATGCGACGAGGATGAGTCGACAAGAAGTGTACAATCCTTCCTACGGAGTTTCTTGGAACTCGTCAGAAATGAAAAAGCTCTCGGAGAGCTTCAGTGCATCATAGATCAGTGTCAGCCATCTTCTTCCGTGAGCAGTGCACAACATGCTATTCATAATATTATGGGACATACAAGAACAGGAAGAGAGATGAGACTCACAGCGCAAGTTGGAGAATTTGAAATGGATGAGGTAATCCTAGACTTAGGCTCAGAGGTAAATGTTCTGACTAAGCAGACATAGGAACAGATGGGTAGCCCTAAGTTAGCTAGATCACCTATCCATATGAGATTAGCCAATCAACAGAGGGTATCACCACTGGGTCGATTACCACAAGTACCAGTTGACATTGACTGAGTTCGCAGCTTTGTAGACTTCGAGGTAATAGAAATCATTGCCAATAGTAGACCGTACCCAGCTTTACTAGGCATTGATTGGGAAATCGATAACATGGCTATTATTGATCTAAAGAAAAGACAAATGACCTTCGAGGACAATCAGATTCGGGTCATTACACCGTTGGATCCTTTCCAAGGTCCTAGATATATTGAACCTATCCGAGCAGAGGAAGAGGCATGTAATATGGAGAGCCTCTATCAAATGACTGCTAACCAGAGCGATTACATCAATCCAACCGCAGAAGGGAACATTAGTTGGCGATGCAACAGCTCATGCGCATCGGATTCGGATGTTGGTTTAGAAAACTGGCAGAATAGACTTTATGAAGTCTCAGCTCACAGATGTGCATTCATGACTAAGTCACTACGATGGATTGGCACAAAGGTTAGGGATATTCCATCGTTTGATGGCTTAGCTGATGTCAATGAATTTTTACAGCAGTTTGAACAAGAAATTCCTCATGAGCAGAGGATGGCAGTTATTGACCTTGCATTCAGAGCCTCACCTGCAAGATGGTGGCATGCACATAAAGAGAATATCGCATCATGGGATGATCTTAAGAGATTGATGGCAATCAGATTCTCTAATGACAAGGACTGTTTCCAGCAAAAATACACAGGAGAAAGTGACCCCAGGTCACATATTCAGTTGTGTGAACAGAACTGGTCGGACATTCCCGAGGATGAATGGGTTCACCTATTCATTCACACTTTAGAACAAATCCCAAGGAACTGGTACACAGAAACAGAGTTGCGCAGAGGAACCATTACATGGCCAGTTATGATAGACAACTTTGAACTCACTTTCGCTTTTGAATCTGAGTATCCAAGTATTGATCAGGCCCTAGATGTCATAAATATTAAGATATTTGAGGACTGTACCCTATCAGTACATGCTCAGCCCGAGTGGGTCATCCAGTTAGAAGATGCGCTTGAGTGTTATAACTTCACAGTAGAACCAGATGATGAGGATGAGAATCCTCGTAGCATCAACATTCCAGAGTCATAAGGGACTCGCAAAGTTGATGGACCGAAGTTAGAAATTCTGGCTATCATAGAGCCTATCAAGATTAAAAAGATCAACATTGGTACAGAAGCAGAACCAAAGTTTGCCTCTATTGGAGACTATTGGGATGATGAAATGGTAGGACACATTGCAGATCTGCTACATGACTATCAAGACTTATTCCCCACTAAGTTCACAAAGATGAAGGGAATAGTAGGAGATCTGGGAGTAATGCAGATACCTTTGAAAGAGGATGCCAGACCAGTCAAGCAGCGTCCATACAGATTAAATCCGCATTATAAAGAAAAAGTTAAGGATGAGATAGATAAGATGCTAGCAGCAGGCATCATTGAGCTCATGGAAGAAAGCGAATGGGTTAGTCCCATGGTCATACAGGAAAATAAATCCAAAGGAGACATCAAGATTTGTGTCGATTTGCACAAACTCAACGACGCATCGCTTCACGACCCATTTTCGACACCTTTCACTGATGAAGTCTTAGACAATGTGGGAGGACAGGAGGTCTACTCCTTCACTGATGGCTTTTCAAGCTATCACCAGATTAGAATCCATCAAGAGGATTGACATAAGACCACTTTTGCAACATAATGGGGCTCATTCCAGTATATGGTAATGCCCTTTGGTCTTAAAAATGCACCAGCTATTTTTTCAAGAGTAGTAGTTGCTGTATTCAAGGAATACATCCATAAGTTCTTAGAAGTCTATTTTGATGATTGGACTGTATTTGGATTAATCGACAAGCATATAGGAGATTTAAGGCTCATGTTAGAGAAATGTAGGCAGTATCAGATTTCTCTTAACTTGAAGAAATGTATATTCTATGAGCCATTTGGTATTTTGTTGGGTCATATTGTTTGCAGACAAGGCTTGATGGTAGATCCTGCAAAGATTGCCATCATTGTAAATCTTCCAGCACCCAACTCAGTCAAGCAACTGAGGACAGTGCGTGGTCATACCGGGTACTATAGAAAATTCATCAAGGGATATGCAAAGATCACAGCACCTATGGAAAAACTGTTAAAGAAAGATGTGAAATTCCTATGGAATGAGGAATGCCAGAAAAGTCTAGACACCTTTAAAGAAAAGATGGTCACAACACCCATCTTAGTATTTCCAGACTGGACCAAGCCATTTCATGTACACGTGGATGCATTTGGCATCGCACTGGGGATCATCTTAACATAGCCAGGAGAAGGGGGTATCGATCACCCTATCGCATACTCAAGCAGAAAGCTATCCACTGCAGAAAAGAACTACATCACTACAGAAAGAGAAGGATTAGCTATGGTGTATGCTCTACAGAATTTCAGGCACTACCTGTTGGGTGCCTTAGTCAAGATGTTCACTGACCATTCCGCTTTGAAGTACTTGGTCAATAAGCCAGTGTTAGGGGGAAGAATCTGTAGATGGTGAGTATGACTTTGAAATTATTGTTGAAAACTAGGGAGATTAAATGCCGTACCTAATCATCTGTAGCACATAGACTTAGGAGAAGAGCCAAGTAATCTACAGGATAATTTGCTAGATGCGCAATTGTTTTCTATTCAGATTGCAGATGAGTATTACGCTGATATTATTCACTTTCTCACTACAGGGTGGGCACCTGTTGAGTTTACTAAGAAACAAAAGAAGCAGTTAGTTGTTAAAGCAACAGACTTCACATTGATCGCAGGACAGTTATACAAGTTAGGTCCAGATGAAGTCTTGCGCAGATGTGTTATGCTGCACAAGAAAGAGGCCATTATCATAGAAGCACATTCAGGTACCACAGGAGGTCATTTCACAGGAAAGCCGTCTGCGCAGAAAATCCTGACCGCAGGATTATGGTGGCCTACTTTGCATAGAGACACTAAGGAGTTTTGCAGATGCAGCGATATCTGCTAGAGGGTAGGAAAACCTTCACGAAGAGATGAAATGCTGCTGCGACCATAGATTACGCTGCGCCCATTTGACAAATGGGCTATATATTTTGTGGGTCCTATCAACCCACCAGGAAAATGAACTGGTGCGAGATGCATCATCACCGGAACAGAATACCTCACCAGATGGGCAGAGGCCAAAGAAGTAAGGAATTGTGATGTTGCTACAGCCGCACAGTTCATTTTTGAAAACATCATAACTAGATTTGGATGTCCAGTAATTTTGATGAGTGATCAAGGCACACATTTTCTGAACTGCACGATTCAGGCCTTGATAGAGGAATTCCAGATACAACACCATAAGAGCACTCCCTACCACCCACAAGCTAATGGTACGGTGGAGGCCTTTAACAAGATTCTAGAACATGCTCTTACTAAGATCTGTAACATCCAAAGAAATGGTTGGGACCTTAGGGTTAATGTTGTATATTATGGGCTTATAGGACTACATGCAAGAAACTTATAGGACACACACCTTTCAGCTTGGTGTATGGACAAGAGGCTGTTATGCCTATGGAATATATTATTCCCAATTTAAGAGTTGCTCAAATTACCGAGATGGCTGATATAGATACGATGAATGAAATACTGGCGCAGCTGCTTGCCTTAGAAGAAGACAGATTCATCACAGGATTTCATCAGAAAGTGCAGAAGGCACGAGAAAAAGCTTGGCATGATAGGCACATTAAGAGTAAGACTTTTTAGATAGGAGACCTAGTGCTCCTCTATGACATTAAGTTTGTTAAGTTTCCAGGGAAGTTCAAGATGCATTGGTTAGGTCCATATCAGATTCAGTAAGTTACAGAAGGAGGTTCCCTTCAGCTCAGCAAACTGAATGGGGAGCTTCTTCCTACCTTGATTAACAGCAGTAGGCTTAAGCTTTATAGTGATAGCCACTCCACCTCTCAGCCCTAACTCAAACATTTTATGAAAGTGAAGATGCCCAATGTAGTTGAAAGGAGGCATCGTACCAGGTGCAGATGCCCAGTGTAGTTGAAAGGAGGCATCGCACCGGTAATGAGTCTACATCGGCAGGTAAAAAAAAAAATCAAAAAAAAAATCTAAGTATAAGTTTAGGCTGCGCAAGTCATAGGACACTTGTGGAGTTTGAATGTTGAGGAGGTTCACGCCAGCATTTTGTTTCGATGATGCGGTGTTACATCGCAACAAGGCAATGATTCCCCATGCCACGTAGACAATTTTGAAAAGGGACAGAAGGCCAGTCACTTCACCTTATGACAAGCAGTTAATTTGGATACAACAGGTATCCATTTCCCTAGATTTGGCAACAGTATAATGATTTTTTCCAGATTTGGTAAAATCTTCGATGAGACCGGTGCCTGCACACAAGTTTTGAGGGAAATTTGATCGGATTTCAGCAATTAATGAGGATCGAAATGATGGGTGTGGTCTTGTCCATGCAATTAATACCACCAACGGGTCTAACGTAGATGATCGTTGCTTCAGGGATTATCGCCTTCAGCATAAAAATAGAGATCATTCATACAGAAGGGTTACTTTTGCGAGTTCTGAGAGCTATAGAGAAATTTGAAGAGTTTTCCCTATGAAGAGATACTCTAGTTATAGAGTGCTGGTTTTCCCCAATTTCACAGCCATTGCCAGTCCAGAGTACTGCACCAAGTGGTTTCTGTCCGAGACGGAACCTTTAGAAGACATTGTGAAATGATTCCAGAGTGGTGGCCTCATGTCTACTATGATGACGCTACCCAAGGTTGTGAAATTAGGTACATCACAGGTCAGACAACCACCAAGGATGAGGAGTCAAGCTCAGATAGTAGAAGAGTCCAACTTAGAACAGAGAAAAAGGAAAAGGAGGAAAGTAAAAGTGAGAAAAAGAAAGAGAAGGACAACTCGGATGGCTGTGCGCATGGAGTTTCCTAGAAGATCTCATGGAAAGAAAAAAGGACCAAGAAACAGGCATCTGAGAAATAGAAAAAAAAAAGGAAAAAGGAAAGGAATGAAGCAGAAATTCAGCATGCAGACAAAGGCTTGTTCTCGGAATGGAATTCATAGCCTGTATAGTTTTCGTATGGAAGGATCTAGAATGAATGAAATGTTTGAGAAGGATAGAAGATACAGATTTCTATTTCCTTTGTGATAAAAGTTCTAACCCAGGTAAAGAGGAAAGGATATTTGTGGAAGGCTTCTCAAAAGCTTAAGATCCTTCAAAGAGCTGCTGATCCACAAAAATACCTATATACAACTTTGCAGTATATCAGGTCTCGCAAGCGACGAAAACGAGAGCATGGCAACGAGGGAAGGAAATATAAGAGAGACATTCGAACTAAGTTCACAGAAGACTCCAGCATTAGTTAAGCTATGCTTGAAATGGCACAAGAGTGTGTCGAAGCTATGGATAAAGAAGTCACAGGACTTCGACAGAGATTTACAAGGACTTTGCAGGAAGCCAAGGATAAGCTACAGCAAGAGAAACCAGCTGTTAGTGGCTTAGGGATGAGCCACAAGTAAGTGTTAGGGGACTATTGAAGCAGGGTCCCGCAGCTATAGGAAAAGATTCTATATCGGGATAGGAAAGTCAAGAGGAAACAGTACCTGAGCAGTCGAGAAGAGAGAGCTCAACCACTGCACTAAAGGTAGCGATGAAGACAGGAGGGCTCAGCTACCCTCATAAAGAGAAAAGGAGCAATGGGCCGAGGTATTGAAGACAAAGGATAGAAGGGGAGCGACCGAGGAAGCAGCGCCCATACCCACGATCAGCGCCAAGAAGCGTGGAAGACTGCAGAAAGCTATGGTGTGACGGAAAGCGGCAGTACAAGTACATATAGGCCAACTTTCACAGTTAGGGTTTTTGGGTTACTGTTGGGAAAGGCCCACAGTTTTGTAATGGCGAGACCTTCGGGCCACCTATAAAAGCATGTATTTTGTACTATGAAAGGTTAGCTAGTTAGTCGATTTGTAGCTCATAGACATCTAGCTATTTAGAAAATTAGCTAGTCATAGAATCAGTTAGTCTGTTAGCTCATAGTCATTTTGTATTGTAAGATATTGAGAAAGAGTTGAGCTCTGGTTCTGTTATTTAGTCTGTAGTTATCTTACTGTAACCAGTAGCCAGATCCTGGACCATGTATGTAACAATCCGCAGGGATTGAGAGAGAGAGAGAGAGAGGAAGAGTATATTGTAAGAGAAGGCAATATAAGAAGGAGAAGAGATCTAAGAGAGAAGGGCTCTCGGCTGTGTGCGCGGAGTTACCCAGAAGATCTTAAGCTGCATACTAGGTTGCAGTGGAACTGTGTTTGCTCTCTAAGATATAATATAAAAACCAGTTCCTGTGGATGTAGCTTCCTTCCTGGGAGGTGAACCACGTAAAATCAGTGTGTTGTCGACTGTTTCATGTGATTGTGCTTTACTAGTTACTATCTGTCATTCGTTACATGAACTTTGCTTTATCAGTTAGTGAATGTATGTATGTTCTCATTTAGTTTACAGCATATAGAAGGTTAAATGCAAGTTGAACGTATCAAGTGTTATGTATATGAGTTTATCAGTGCTTGATTCACACAGTAATAGTTACAGTGTTAAGTGATTTTAGTATACTTATTCAGCAAGTTGAGTATAGTCGATGTTAAGCATATTAGACTATAGAAGTGTAAGTGAGGCTGTTTAACTCAGCTAGTGTACCTAAGGGAGAAATAATTTAGACCTCGAGAGTCATATTAAGCCTTGTTATAGGAGATATTGCAGTAAAGAAAGGCAATATCGCACCGTCGGAGGAGCTGCGGTGTGAGATATCGTAGGAGACGAGGCAAGTAGAGGGGAAAGTTGTGCATCGTCCTAGAGGCTACGATGCGATAGGATCTTCCCCTATCAGAGCCAGTGAGTAAGAGAGAACAACGCCTCACAGAGATATCCCGCTGGCTAAAAAGAGATAAGAACCATCAGGATGCTACAGAACCTGTTTAAGGACACTTGAGTCTTTAGCCAACCCATCCAAGATCACTTCGGGTGAGACTTCAAGCCGTTCTGCGGTCTATTGCCGGAAGGGCCAGTGAGCTAGGGGTATTGTTGGTACATTACAAGTAAACCCGGGTTTTCCCTATAGTAACCAACACTCCTCCTCCATAGGCTTAGAGATCTGAGAGTGATTCATATTTGTACTACCGTGTATTATATTTTGGTGACTCGAAAGCCCCATTTTTGTATTATAACACTTATGTATTATGACGTCACATTTTGGATGTTTAATGAAATTTTTTTATGATGATTGAGTTTATTTATTTACATGTGTGTAAAAATGTATGTTTGTGATGTGCTTATGGTCTATGAAACAAATGGAAATCTAACACATAGTTAGCATATGAGTCAGCAACTTGATTAAAAATTCTTGGAACATGTATGTATGTTATGTTGTCAAGTTGTTGTTCTAACAATATCACACATAAGAATCTTTGTAATAATGTCGGATCCATAATGCGATATAGGCCATTAAGCTGTGACACTACTTATTGTGAATCAAGACGTACCTCAAGAGAGAGAACACCATGTGAAATAGCATCCTGTAATAGCTCGATAACGGCACTATACTCATCAACATTTTTTGAAGAAGGCCGTAAACATACGCCTCCTGAAGACAATACCTGACCCGTAGGAGTATAAATCACCCAAGCAGCAGAGGATGAGTGTTGAGTGTGGTGGCTAGCACCATCAGCAAATCTTATGTAAGCGAAAGACTCCATTGACATCTGCCATAAGAAAGGAAAGCTAATCAATAAACCTAATCACCATAAGAAAACCTAACTATTCAAAAAACTGTACAATAATATACAATAATCATCCTTGGCTGAAGATCATGCATAGTATTTTTTAAGATAGATCCCATTTCTAGGATCCACCAAGGATGTTCGTTCATAATCCACCAGCTCATAGGCACCCTTCTCTAACACACATTTGACCATGTAAGGACCAAGCCACATGGGATTAAACTTACCTGCCCCCAAGGGTTCTTTAGCTTGATCCCACAAAAGGACCAAATAACCTTCACTAAACCTCCTCGGATGGACAGACTTATCATACTGGACCTTAACGCGATGATTATTTACCTCTAGAGCCACTAAGGCATCTCGGCACTGCTCATCAAGCTGCTCTAAGTGGACCAAACATTCCTCCAATGCAAAAGTGTCTAGTAAAAGCTCTGTAGCTAGCTTCAATGAAGGGATTTTGCATTCAACTGGAAATACAAAATCCACTCCATGTATGAGCTGATATGGAGAAAAACCAGTGGCACTCTTAACCGTGATCCTATAGGCCCACAAAGCAAGATATAACATGATATGTCAATTCGTTTTGCTTTGTGTGATGGTTCATTGGAGAATGGACTTAAGTGATTTGTTCACTACTTCAACCTGTCCATTCGCCTGAGGGTAATAAGAAGAGGAGTGATGCTACTTATAGCCTAAATTCAAGGCCAACTCTTCCATCATTCGATTATGAAAGTGCCTACCATGGTTAGTGACAAGCTCTTTCGGAATACTGAACTAAGTAATAATTTGGTTGAATATGAAATGCGCGGCTGTCTCACTGTCGGATTTAATCATGGGCATAGCCTCAGCCCATTTCGTGAAATAATCAACAACCACTATAATATGATGATACCCCCCAGCCGAAGCTGGGTTGTAATCCATGAAGTCAAGCCCCCACTTGGTGAAGGGATCGGCGGTGATAATCAGATGTAACGAGGAAGGATGTGAGTGCATATTACGTGCAAACACCTGGTAAGGGTGACACTTCTTGACCGCATTAACACAATCTTTAAAGATCGATGGCCAAAAATATCTCGCTCTCAATATTTTTTGGGCTGTAGAAATCCCAGATAAATGACCACCACACGCTCCTCCGTGGCAATCATTTAGCACAACCTCAGCCTCCTCATGGGTTAAACAACAACGTAAAATGGAATCTACCCCATGACGGTACAAAGTGTTATCCACTATAAGGTAGTTCTTAGATACGTGATGTAATCGTCATCGCTCATCCTATGACAGGTGAGTAGGGACCTTCAACGTTTGTAAATATATGATGATATCCCCATACCATGGATCCAAAGTTGAGATAAGGAAAATATGCTCATTGACAAACGTATCCTCATAAACCTCCTCCTCCTCCTCACTTGGGAAATCATAAATGAGCTCCGCAAAAATTAACGATTTCTTCAATTTTGCCGAAACAAACTCGAGATCGAATTCTTGCAAAATAACAATCCATTTATTATACGTTCCCTCGATCATCCTGCTAGTGAGGATGAATTAAAATGGATTGAAATGAGCTACCACCAAGGTCTGGCGAAGGAGAATGTAGTGTCTCAATCTTTGAACCGCATGAACGGTGGCTAAGGAAAGTTTCTCCACATGGGAATAATGGATTTCTGCATCTATAAGGTTCTGGCTCAAATAATATATGACATGCTCATGGAGCTCCTCATCCTCCTGAACCAAAACCATACCAATCGTCTCCATGGACGCGACCACATAAATAAAAAATTCATGGCTATAGTTGGGTGGATTAAGCATGGGGGCTGATGCTAAGACTCACTTAAGAGAATCAAAGGACTCTTGGGCTCGCTTATCCCAGTAAAAGTTAGTGTCCTTATTTAAAAGAAGCATAAAGCCTTTAGTCAAATTGGCAAAGTTAACCATGAATCTCCGTAAGAATTTTTCCATGCCTTGCAAACATTGAATATGTCTAATATTTCTCGAGGGATACAATTGAAGTATTGCCTCAACCTTTAAGGGATCGACTCTTATACCCTCCTTGGAAACAATGAATCCTAGCAAGCGACCAGACTTCACGTAAAAGATGCACTTATGTGGATTTAACCTAACTAGGTAGTGGCGACATCTTTCGAATACTAATCTCAAATGGTAGGAATGATGCACTCTCAGCCAAGAATGAGTAGCAAGGTCATCTAAAAAGACTTCAATAATCAATTTGAGATCATGAAAAATTAAGGTCATATCCCGCTGAAATGTGGCTCCGGCATTCTTAAGACCAAAAGGCATCTTCCAATATGCAAACGTACCCCAAGGACAAATAAATGCAATTTTGTGTTGATCCCTGGGTTTGATTTGAATATGATTATATTTGGAAAAGCAGTCCATGAAGGAAAATACCTCGCTTCCCACACACTCATCCAAAATTTGATCAATAAATGGTGTGGAAAATTATCCTTAGGACAAGCAAGATTTAAATCATGGAAATAAGTGCATATACGGATCGTTCCCTGTTTCTTATCAATCATAACGAGGTTTGAAACCCACTTCGTCAAGGGAACAGGATAAATAAAACCGGCTTTTAACAACTTCTCTATCTTAGCCTTAATCGCGGGTGCTTTTCTAGGATTCACTGCACACAAACGTTGTCAAACAAGCTTCACATTTGGATAGGTCTTAATTTCATGTTCGAAAATATGAGGGTCGATACCTGGCATTTCCTTGTATGACCAAGCAAATATATCATGAAACTCTTTGAACAACACGGTATACTTCTGAATCTCAGCATGGAAAATTATGCCCCAATATAGACATTCTCAATCTTGCTAGGATTGTGAGAGATATTGATAGGAATAGTAGGTGATATATTCGCCATGTTCCCATCAACCATCTGACCAGGAGAGCTTAATGGAACCACGAGGCTACCAATCTTCTCGCTAAGAATCTCCCTAAAGTCCTCATGATCTAAACGGTCAAGCTTAGAAAGAAAATAAGATCTATGATGTAACTCTTCCCAAGGTTGCTCAACCCCAGACATGGCCTCAATAATAGCTTCATCTAACGAAAAAACACTATCAAGGAAATCATGTGCATGAGAGGACTCAACTACCCATGCAGGAAACACATACGGGTCCTCCTCCTCCATCCACGAAGAGGAAGGAATAGGCTTTGCAACACAATCAAGATTCGCTTTATATGCTATCATTGTCGTAGGAAACAGCACGTTCGTTTCGATAGGTCCGTTAGAAGAACTCGGTGTAGGAAGAATCCAAGGATCTTCCATATGGGTAGTGCGAAAAGACACCGAATTCAATGAAGATGAAGCCCCATAGAAACTAGATCTGATCATAAGGACAGTTGCAGGACAACTAAGTGTCCCCATAAGGGATGGATACATACCTACACCCACACTCCCAGTTTTCGGCTGAGAATGGTCGATAATCGGAATAGAAGCTCCCGACGATGCATTAACACTCAGATTTTCGAATGATGTCTGATCAATCGTAACAATCTTCCCATTAAATGAAAAGCATACAACTCGAAATAAAGAAGAGGCTATGGCTTGCATACTATACATCCAATTCCGACCCCGTAAAAGATTGTAATCAAGGGGCGCATCAACCACCTCAACCTCGATCGCGATAGTCTTCCCTCCCAAACGGACCTTAAGAGAAGGAAGAATTTTGTGTGGCTGAAATGATCTACCAAAAAAGGCAATCAACATGGTAGTGGATTTAGACAATTCGAGAGAACTCAAACCATTCCAACACGACAAAGACATCACGGAAGCAGCAGTGCCTTTGTCAATCACAGTGCGTTTGACGATCATGTTAAGACATTCTACATGAATCAAGAGAGACACGTAGTAAGGCAAGCGAGGCTGGAGTCCCATGGTTTCAAATTTGATGACGAAAGAAGAGTTATCATCATCCACCCTGTTATAGCCTCTTTTTGTTTCTCATTTTCTCTTTTTGCTTCTCATTTTTATTGCATTTATTTGTGATTTAAAGCTTGGTTTGGTTCATTTATTTTTAAATATTTAGTTTTTAGGTTAGTTTTAATCTTTTCCTTTAATTGTCATGTTTATATTTAAGAGATTTCATGGTTTTATTTTGTTTCAATTTTGGTTTGATTTATTAGAATTCATAGTTAAGGGGCTTATAGAATGATTATATGAATTAAAAGGTCCTAAAAAATAGCATAAAGTATTGATCAAGGTCATTTAACCATGTTTAAATCATTGCTAGGTGTTATATTTTTGAAAATCATTAAAGCAGACTTTCTTGTAGCGCAAGCCTAAAAAAATTATACACATGCGCTACAAGAAAATTGTGTAGTTCGAAAATCATGATATTTGGTTCAAAATTTTAAAAAATTCTCACACATGAGAGGTCATTCATACTTGGTTGATGGATTTGATACGTGTTTCCTCCAGAATGATCATTGTGATAGGTGTTAATACTTTAAGTAAATCATCATGAGGGCGAGTTGCGGTGCTCTGTTGCAGAGTGATGGAATAATGATGATTAAACACGATAAGACATATTCGCCTTGAATTTTGTATCCCCTGAAGTGCACGAAGATTAGATGAGTTTGTGGCGAAGTATTAGTAGTGTGTAATCAAATGCTAAAGCAAGTCGGAATTTTAGGGCTTTGAGGAGTGATCATTTGGAGTTATCATAGTGGTCAGAGAAGATTGAGGAATGAAATTGGACACTTGACAGTCTAGAAAGCATGATTCTAGCACCTGGATTCATCACTTTGACAGGTAGGCTGTGAATTGATATCAAAGTCCATGTATTTGGGTTTTTACTAAGCAAAGGATTAATGATGGAATTGAATGAAGATGATTAGTATGTAAAACTAATTCATACTTAAGGTTGAATTCTCTATCAATGGAATTAAGGCATTTATCAGTTTAAATGATAGAGTCCAGTTTGGGGTTTTGGTTTCCCAATATAGCATTATCTGTCAAATTGTCAAGATTTGAATAGTTTTAGAGTTTGTTTTACTGAAAGAAGCATTTTGACAGTCATTCAAAATGAAAAGAAGTGGTAAAACCAATAGAGCTGAACCTTCAGACATGAGCTGGGTTTAGACTTTTCTAGACTGTGCAAAACTATTTTTAGAGGCAGGGTGGTTAATTTTTTTTGAAAGAATTGAGGGATATCACTCAGAAGTCTCTTATAAATTTGCTTAGTGTTTGGATAAAGATATGGAAACTTTTGATACTTTGAAGTTTAAGTTGACCAGAGAATGGTTAGCAGAAGCTACAGGGATCTTAGATGAGGGTGAATACTAGTTTAAAAAAGTACCTTTCACTTTCAATGCACAGAAATACTTACTTCTAGATGTAGTAGTAGATTGGGGAAAGGGAGTACCTATTCATAAATTTAAACCAGAATGGATAGAGCCAATTAAATCCTGCAAAGTTATATCACTTGTGAAGGGAGATTTGCTTTTGGTTTTAAGTATCATTTTAGGTTTTTGCAACATCTTAGCCATTAAGCCAAAATGAATCTCCCATTCTTCTTCTTTAAAAGTTTACAAAAGATGTCTAGCAGGGTGAAGGAGCATCAGGATCACACCAAACAATCTGTGTTTGATCATGGGCTTGTAAAATTAGTCATAAGCACTGTACTTCAAAAAAGGGAGAAAACATGGGATTATTTCTTATTTTGGTTTGGTTTTCAAATAGAGAAAGAAGAGCAATCTCAGAAGAGACATTTGAATAAAGGTCAGAATTTGGTCAAGAAGCTTAAAAAGAGAGTCACAGTCAAGAATGAAGAACATAGTGAAACGGGAAAATCTATGAACCAAGAAAATGAAAACTTTGAAATTGAACATCAAATCAATATTGAGGAAAACAAAGTTTCAAAGTTAGAAGTGAAGGAAATGGAGCCTATAGAAGATGCTTTTCCTGAAGGATTGAACCAAGGTGTAAAAGAAGATGTGAAAGAGCAGGAACAAGTTCCTATTACAGTACTCTCTGAAGAAGAGGAAAGGTCATTATCTGATGAAGCTAGGGTTCACACCAAATAAGATATACATACACATTCTAAAGAAGAGACAATGTCACGAGGGAGGAAAATGAAAGTTGTCGAACTAGCTTGTATTACACATCAAGGGAAAGTTGTAAAAATGTTAGGAGAAATTGGAACAGCTTGGAGGCCCAAGAATAGGCCAAAGAACAAACTCAGATTAAATATGAAGAAGCTGTTAAACCCTAAACTAGCTAAAAAGAAGATTACAGTAATTGAAGACTCTTCATCTTAGGAAGTATTAGAAGACAATAAAAATCAAAATAAAAAGGTTATGAAGGGTAAAAAGCAAATAGTTTCAGAAAATAAACCAGTTTTCACTGAAACCAAGATATCAGAAATATTCAAGGAGGTTCGAAAGAAGATGATTTTAGACCACCATCAAAATGATTTAAAGAGCTCTTGTGTAGAGAAAGGAGAGGTTATTGAGCAATCAATCCAATGCAATATTAAAGCCAATGAGTATTTAGAAACCCCTATGACCTTGATAGAGCATATGGAAGAAGATGAAGAGATTTTGAGAAAGCTGAAAATCCCTTGGATGCTAGAAGGAATGCATCCAGTATCAGAACGAAGGTGCATTGATTCTAAAAATGAAAATTTGAAGAGGAGTATCAAACAATACAAATATTATATTGAGTACCTGCATGAGACCAATGAAGGATTAGTGACTGCAAATATAAGACTGAGAGAAGATTTGGAAGAGGTAAATAGTCATTGTCAGGAATTAATTTCAGTTTCTAAAGAGACTTTAAAAAGAAAGAGACAGATAGAGGGCATGTTTATAGAACTAAAACAAAATATTCAAGAGCTGACGTAGCAGAATGAGGAGCTAACAAAAAGAGTTGAAGATTTTGAAGCGGATCACCAAAAAGTCAGAAGGAAGACGCAGGATTTAGAAGGAATTTCTCTTTTAGCAGAGGCAACAAAGGACTTGTAAAAGTACTTTAAGAAAAGAAGTTATTAGTTAGTTTGTAAAAGTTATTTCATTTTTTGTATAATGATAGTTTTATTGAACAATTCGATAAATGACCTAAAGGTAGTTTGTTCAGTTATATAACTATTTTTGAAAAAACAAGATAAAGGTAAGTTTGGGAAAGGACCAAGGGTTTGATTTTTGTTGCAAGGGGAGGTTATCAAGCCGTGGTTTATGAAGCTAAGTGTAAAAACACTTATGTATTTTTGAAAGACTGATTATGAAATATATGCAACTATAATCCCTATTTATCTTATTGTCTGGTTTCATTTCTGATTTGTTTCAATCACTCAATTGATATACTCATTTCTTATTTAAGGTTATTATGCATGAAATGCTTGTTAACTGTGGGTGGAATTTAGTGCTGTGATTATTGTGTTTGGTTGAAGTTTTATATGTTATGCATCTCAGTCCTTCAAAGGTTCATGATTCAGTGTTTGCTTTAGCTTTGTGGAGTTTCTTCCCTCTTGTTTACAAACTGTACAACCAAAACCCTAAAATACCTATTTTACTTAATTGTATTGATTGAGATTGTGTTGGCTTGTTCTTTCGTAGTCTGAGAAAAATTTATGGCACAAACATATTTGGTGTCGTTGCCAGGGACGAAGCTGAAATCCTATTTTCCCTGGGTTACTCATCATTTCACTAGTTTTGAGAGGTGAACTTAAACCAACAAATTTTTTAAAAGACTACTTTTCACCAATATTTCACAGTGGCTACTAAAGGAGTTGGAACAAGAAGTAGGACTTGTTCACCTTTACAACTGGGTGTCTCAAACCCATAACATATTTTGAAAACTACTAGGAAAATCAAAAGGTCGCAGTCATCACCAGCCCTATGTAACCCTGATCAACTAGACATATCATCACCTTTTTATGTTCTAAAGGGGAGAGGAACAAGATTCATCGTGGTTAAAACCTTCAATTCCTGTTAGTAATTTTTCAGGTTTTTACTGATCCTCAATATTTCAAGAAAGCAAAGACCTTATCTCCTAGAAAAATCCCTTTATTTCACCTCAAAGTTGGCAAGACTCCTTTTCAACCAAGTTCTAGTCAGGTTATTCCTCCATCTAAATCAGTCAATTTAAATATGGCAGTGCAAAATCAATCATTAGACATGATGGACCAAATGGTGGCAGCTAGGTATGAACCTCTAGTTTTGCCTTAGCCTTTGAATGAAATTCCTAGGGGAGATTACCAAAAATACTTACCTAGGTTTAATGGACAAGGAGAGACTACAGCTGAGGAGCATTGGGATGCATTTCTCAGCTATGCTGATAATCAGGATATAGAGGCAAAGGATATGTGGATGAGGATGTTCATTCAGAGTCTAGATGGAGAGGTTAGAAAAATGGTTTAGAGAGTTACTAGCAAACTCTATTACTATAATAGAAGAGATTCAGGATCTTTTCATGGGATAGTGGGGTGATACTAGGGATCACACATATTACATTATAGAGTTTGGATCCCTTAGAAGAAAGAAATATGAAACCATAGCTGATTTTTCAAATAAGTTCAATAAAATGTATGGCAGAATTCTTGCAGATATTAAACCTTTAGAAAATTCTACAAAACTCACTTATGCCAATGCTTTTGATCATGAGTTTTCGCTACTCTTGAGAGAAGACGACTTGTTACTTTACTTAACATGCAGGAGTTAGCATTAGAAGTGGAATCTAATATACTAGCTTCTAATAGATTGAAGGGAAACTCAGCTCAACAACTATATGACAAAAAGGGTAAGAAAGAGGCACCAGTGGTTTCAACATCCCATTCTGTAGAGGGTAAGATTGATGAGATGAAAAAGCTGTTAGCTAGAATATTTCACCTCCTGTGGACAGTAAGGTGTTCCAATGGTATGAATGGTTTATATCCAGAAAAAATTAATGATAGAGGTTGAAGACTCTCCCTGGACGCCATAGATACCTAGAATGTAATGCTTCGATAGTAACCCCGTGTACCTATAAAATCTTAAACACACAAACACATCGAAACTACCAGAATATAATCTATTGATCCATGTTAGTGACTAAGGAATTTTACAACATACATGTGAAATCAAACAACAACAATATATGTGGGACAGAAATCAACTTGCATTAATATAGAAATATGAAGAAGTTTACAACCAAGCCTTAGTGTTGACATGCATCTCCATGAAACCAAGCATTCTCATCCCCATAAGCTCCGAATCTAGCTCCCTCTATGCTCTTCAATGGTCTAAGCCAAGTGATCAATCCAATTGCATAACAATACCTTAAGAGTTCTTCTTTCTTCAACCATGGTCATGAGCTCATATTTATAAGGCTTAATGGATAGGGATGGTTGAGAGATTAGTGGATGAGGTGGCCTCTAATATCCTAGGATGAGGGATCTTGAGCTCAACTCACCCACAATGATAGGGATAAGGAAAGACACGAGGCTTGTCATATAGAAGCCTCGAGAAACTTCTCTTTTTCCCTTTTTACCTAGGGTACCATGTTTCTCCTTCAATTACAGAGCGATTCTGGTAAGAAACACTTATGGACTAAGGGCCATAAGCGGTGGCACTGCTTGTGGACAACAAGGGATAGGGGGTGCAAACAAGGTACCGCTCCTGGGAAAAGGGGAAGCACGGTGCTGAGCATTTTTATGAAGGTTTTCCAATCAGCATGGGTTTCCACTCCAAGAGCTAGGATTCAAGGCAAGTAGGTATGTCAAAGGTCTTATCACATGATGGTGACAATATTTTGGTATAATAGAATTCCCCCAAAAGCATGAGTCTTAGAGGGATACAATAAACGATAGCTTTGAGAGAACAAGTCATCGCTATGAGGTGAAAATGTTGGCTCAATCGGAGCATGTCGTCAAGTAGGCATATGTAGTACATCAGTATCTTGACTCATAGACACAAGTAACCAAACGCTTGGCCGCAGACCAATACAAGGAAGATCCATGAGAGGAATAAATAAGCATGGCTACTAGAATACAGTGTAGATCCATGTGATAGAGGACTCAAACATAGACATAGCTACCAGAAATACAATGTATATCTATGTCATACAGACGCAAATTTGAGCATAGCCACGACCATACAAATGTGGATCCATGCTAGATATACAAAAATCCATCGCAACCTAAGGAAAATAAATGAGTGCTTTTAAACAAATGCCCAGGGTCTTTGTCTCGTCTTCCACAAAGTACGATTCTATCCATGTGATTACAATGATCTGAAGTTGAACATGGTAGAAACCACTTGATTACCGGCCAATGATGTGAACCATTAACAAGTGCGAGGGAGATCACCATTAATGCCAATGATTCCCAAGGTACCCTAGTACAATCTACTGAGTGCGAATAGATGTCCTGATGTCGAACATCCAGTCGATTCTATCGATCAAAGGTCAATGATGCGAACCTATGTCGATAGCAAGAGAATCTGTCATTAAGGAATATAGATCTCAAGGTACTAAATATTGTTTCTAAGACTATTTCTCGGATGATGAGCTGATGTCGACGGGAATAGTCTCGTCGAAAAAGGGTCATGATGAGTCCCACATCGACAGCACGAAACTTGGAACATAGTTCTGGAATGATGTGAATGTAGTAACCATAAGATTGACTCAAAATATTGACACAAAGACTGTGTGGACTGTAGAGATAAAACTTCTTCAAATCCCCTTTGAACATCAGGCGACACGACAAAAAACTTGGCAGCATGACTAGATGGGACAGACACACAATGCGACAGTGGACAATGCATTCTTTTGAAAGACTCAAAGGAGTGACATGACTCATGAAAGTGGATCGTCATGGAGATTAGCTGAATACCCAATTGACTGAAATGATGTGCAGACAAGTGCCATGTTCAAAGGTAATGACAAACAGCTACCATTATTTGCAAAATGATTCCCTTCCCATTTCCCCCATCATGATCGATGAGTGCCTATTTTCAGTTTTACGAGTTCAAAGAGGGTAACAAACACTCAATATAGCTTGTCAGAAGACAAGTACTTACTCATATGTTTTACAAACCTGAGAGAGGAGGGGTTCATTCCCAAAATGGGTCTCTCAAATGTTTAATTTAATGAGTCCACTGAAAGAAAACTCAGTATTGTTCATGTTTAGAGAGTCTGAATGAATACGGAAGAAGACTCCAAAGGGGTCCTTTTTCATATGATTTAGTCTCTAAGGCCTGAAAAAGTGTAAAATCATACCTTAGAGAACTCTTCCAGTCATGATTGGCTGGAGTGTTCCTTTTTCGTAAATATTCCTATCTGAACCGAAAAAGAGATAACCTACCATTGGACGAAGGAATCTTAAAATACTTTAACGAGCGTGAAGAAGACAAGATCACTCGATAATATTTTTGTATTTAGGGAGCCTAAAAAGAGTTTAAAGAGAACTCCATGAGGTTTCTTTACGCAATGTCATTTTTTACGAGCTTGGAAAGAATAAAAAACGGACTCGATGATCTTTTCATGTTTAAGGAGTCTGGAAAAGAGGTGAAAAGAAAACTCCATAATGCTTCTTTACACAATGTCAATTTTTTACTAGCCTGGAAAGAAACTGAAACGGACTCAGACCTTTGATACTAGATTTTAAAGAGCGTGACAAAGTGTCATAATAAATGCTCATCGACCTTTTCCATTTTATGAAAGTGTGAAAAAGCCATAAACAAACTTCCAAAGATTCTTACTATAGTTCTCTTATCTTGCAATCAACTCAAAAAACAAGTGTTAAATGCATTTAGAATTAGCGTTAAGGGATTACGACAGATACACTTTGACTAAAATATGATTTTATATCAAAACTATAGTGTGTCAGACCCAAAAATGCCTATATAAATCAAGTAAATAGTAAAAAATCAAATCATTTCACTATTTACCTATAATAGAGAGCACTTGGAGCATTTTCTTAGTCAAATATTCCGCGGCTGATACCGTGAGTTTCCATCGTCCATTTTTAGCATCGTCAGTTGCAGGTAACAGCTAACACCCTATTCTTTCATTTCATAGTGTTTATTTGGAGTTTTGGTGGGGTTTTGGGCTCATATGGCAAGCCCTAAAACCTTAAAAGCGGGCACCACAGCTACCCCTTGCAGGATACGTGGTACCACTCGAGAACCGTGCCAATAACACAGTGGACAGGAGGTGCCACTGCCTATCTCCAATGGTGCACAGGCGGTGCCAGTTGTGGAGATTTTAAACTGACAGCATGGGCAATATAAATTCATTCCTTTGATTTTTAATGATTAGGGATGATTCTAGTGCATGCCATAATTGTTTTTGGCAGGTCTTGGTTGCTCAAAACATGGTGATATGGAAAGAAAGAACACATGACAATGAGGATGATTATGCTAAGTGAAATGCGGGTTGTATTTCCACATTACGAGACTGTGGGCTCCTGAAGTTCTTTCGAAATCCAAGCATGGTGTCCCATGAGCGATTATTGGAAGACATACTGTAGATGTGGAATCCATAGCAGTAGTACTTCGAGGTGGGGGACCATATCCTTACAGTGGAAGTAGAGGACATCTACTTATTGACAAGTCTCTCGAGACAGGGTGCCCCCATCTCATTGACAAGTTCCCGTGGAGGGGATATTACCACTCGAGAGCTTATAGATCGTCACTGTGCACTAGCTTATAAATCGTCACTGTGCACTAGGGATGGGTACATCGGGAAGAATATCCCCATCAGAGCAGTGACGGATAGGCCCCTATGGACCGTCCTATTTACCATGCAGAGGGTAGCCGGGAGTCAGGGTGTGCACTAGGCTTCTAGGGCATACATGTTGTACACCATAGAGGCCATGGCACGCACGGTGTTCAACTGGGCAAAGGAAATGCTTCCAATCTTCAAATATCAGCCGACTAAGTGTCAGCACAGAGAGCTAAAGCAGTTTGGCTTTGGTTCCATTTTAGCCTGCTTCTTCTTCGAGCGGGTTCCACAAATGAGACCTCGGGTGGTCTTTTGGAGTCTGAGAGCATGGGACCCCCATATGCTGAGGTGGGTCTAGGTCATGGCTCATACAGGAGCAGGTAGTGGAAGGGTGAAGTTCAGTGACTCATTCTTCAGATGGCTTTGAGATCAGATCCTCATGGTTGAGGATTATGTTTACGCAGGTATGGACTTCACCAGAGATCCATACCTACCATTCCCACTTGGTGGCCAGTGGGGTGATATCGGTAAGAAGAAAGAAACCCTAAAATGGATGAAATGTTTTTATGTTTTTTAATGTTTTATATTTTTTATGATAAGTGACGAGACTTGTATATTCTCATGCAGATGTTGGAGCAGTGCAACCTGGAGGAGCATCTCCATTGGATAGGCGAGCTGGAGCCCACTTTGTACCATAGGGTGATGATATTACTGGGGAGCTGAAGGAGAACCTGGAGAGGTTGACCTTGGATATCCTAGATGCTGACATTGATGACCTCCTGATGAGATATCATAGATCTTGAATGGGAGTACTGGGTCAATTCAGTAGGCTGCTACGTAGGGTAGCTCGAGCAGTGATGTGCTATCGCGAGCACCACTAGTGTATGAGATATGTACTGAAAGATGACAGCTTCAAGATTTTGTATGAGGATTTTTCCTGAAATCCTACGTGCTTCAGATGAGGTCTCGGGACCTATTTTTTGTAAAATTTTTCATATATATATATATATATACACAAACTTTTACACGGTGATTATATGTTTCAAATGGAAAATGCATTTTCTATGAGTTTTATGTGTCTTTGAGTGTTTATTTACAATATGCCATGTTTTATTTTAACGTCATGAATGGGAAATATGCCAATCTAGGATGTAATTAGCTAATGAGTCAGCCACTACATTATGTTCCCTAGGGATATGCCTATAAGTAATGGTTTCAAATGATCTTTCTAGCTAATGTACTCTTCGGAAGAGGCAGAGGAGCACTGGGTTTCTAATGGTGTAGACATGGTTTAAATGGTAAACCATGAGTTGTGAGTCCATCAAGACTACTAGATCACAAACATCCTGGGAGGCAGATTCAGTCAGAAGACTGATGACCGCTTCATACTCGGCGATGTTATTAGTAGTGAGACCTATACAAACCGCTCCTGAACTGACCAAATCTTCAGCTCGAGAATAGAGGACCCAAGCAGTTGAGGTGAGATTCAAGGTGTGGAGGCAAGCACCATCAGCGAAGTCATAGAAAGTCATCTGCATGACCAAAACATGGTATACACAGATGCAGACACTAAACTCAAAACCATCTTGAAAATACTAAAAGCACACTGAAAGTCAATCAATATACATATATACAAGGTACTATCCAAGAAAAACCTAGGCATAGTACCTTTTCAAGTACAACCCATTGTGAGGTTGCCCCAAAGGGATTCCATCATAATCAACGAGCTCATAAGCTCCTTTCTCTAACAAATTAGAATTAACGAAAGGTCCATACCACATGGATTCACACTTACCCTTCCCTAGTTTGTCATATCTCTGGTCATAAGTCAAGACTAGGTCACCCTCGTTAAAGAAACGAGGTTGGACGGATTTATCATACTGCGCCTTGACGTGTTTCTTATGTGCCTCATTAGCCAAGGTAGCATCTCTCTGAGTCTTGTCAAGGTTACTCAAGTACAAAAATCTCTCTTCCTCTACGGAAGTGTCTGGGAGAAGTTCGACAGCAAGTTGTAAAGATGGAATCTAACATTGGATCGGCAAGATAGATTTGAGTCCATAGACAAGTTGGAATGGCATGAAACTAGTAGGTGTTTTCACAGAAGTTCGATAATCCCAAAGAGTGGAGAAAAGAACATGGTTCCAGTTGGATTTATGATCTCCACCCATCCGACAAAGCATATTTTTCAAAACTTTGTTAATGGCCTCTACCTGACCATTAGCTTGTGGATAATACAACGTAGAGTTTTCATGGAAAAAACCTAGCTTGGAAGTCATTTCCTCCATCATTTGATTACGAAAATGGGACCCATGATTAGTAATGATGGACTACGGAATTCCAAATCTAGCTATGATATGATTGAACAAGAAGAGAGCGACAGTATTACTATCTTCTGCATATGTAGGCATGGCCTTAACCCATTTTGTGAAATAATCAATGGCTACGATGATGTAACCATGCCCCCCGAATGAGGTAGGATTACAATGCATGAAGTCAATCCCCCATTCGAAAAATGGGCCAACGGTAATAACAGGGTGAAGCAGAGCAGGATGGGTGCACTTTTTAGGATAAAAGTGTTGACAAGGTGGGCATTTCTCAACAACCTCATGACAGTCTTTGAAGACAGAAGGCTAGAAATAGCCAGCGCGAAGGATTTTTTGGGTTGTAGCTATCCCAAATAAATGACCACCACATGCTCCAGAGTGGAAATCATTCAACACATGTTCAGCCTCCTCATGGGTGAGGCATCGCCAGAGAATAGAGTCAATCCCATGTCTATACAAGGTATCATTCAAGATGAGATAATATTTTACGTGGTGAAGGATACGATGGCGATCATCGCGAGATAAATGCGGTTGAAATCATTGTGTCTGGAGATAGATAAGTAAATCTCCATACCAAGGATCAGTAGTGATAATCAAGAACAAGAATTCATCTGGAAATGAATCACTGGGCTCAGATTCCATCGAAGCATAGGGAAGATCACACATAAGCTCGGAAAATACCAAGGATTTCTTTGATGTAGCCTTGGAAAACTCCAGATCAAACTCCTGAAGGATGACTATCCAACATGAGTACTTGCCCACGAGCACCTGACGAGTCAGGATGTAATACATCAGGTTCTAGTCTGCCAATACGGTGGTAGTGCGAAGCATAAAGTAGTGACGAAACTTTTGTACAACAAAGACTATGGCCAATGCTAACTTTTCCACACGTGAATAATGAGTTTCAGAATCCATAAGATTCTTACTGGCGTAATAAATCACGTGCTCCTGACCGTGGAGATTTTCTTGCACTAAAACCATGGCGATGGTAGTAGCGAAGGCAACAATATACAAGAGAATGTCCTTTGAATAATCTGGGGGGTGTATCATGGGTAAATGGGTTAGAGAGTTCTTAAGATTATCAAAGGCACGTTGGGCTTGGTCATCCCAGAAGAATGTAGTGTTCTTCTTGAGGAGACACATATAACCATGCATTTTCTTTGCGAAATTGCACAAGAAACAATGGAGAAATTTTTCCTTCCCCTGCAAACTTTGGAGTTCAAGAAGGTTAGTTGGGGATGGTAGATCTAAAAAAGCAAAAATCTTCAAAGGATCGATCCGGATGCCATCTTTGGATACCACAAATCCTGGCAGACGTCCTATTTCAACGCAAAAAACAAATTTATGCAGATTGAGCTGTATATTATAATGACAACATCTTAAGAATATGTCTCTAAGATGACCAAGGTGGTCCTCCTATCGCTGTGAATGAGCAGGGAGGTCATCAAGGTACAGTTCAACAATATGTTTAATGTCATGAAATGCATAGGACATTGCACACTAGAACATGGATCCAACACTTTTCAAGCCAAAAGGTAGCTTCTTATATGCAAAGCTTCCCCATGGGAAAATGAATACCGTCTTATGCTGATTGGAGGGTAGTATCTCAATCTAATTATAGCTAGAGAATCCATCCATGAATGAAAAGATGACACTTCTAGCACAGTTGTCGATAATCTGATCGATATGCGGGGTAGGAAAGTTGTCCTTGGGACAAGCTTTATTTATATCCCTAAAGTCGATGTAGACTCTAATGGTGCCCTGCTTTTTATTGACAGGGACAACGTTCGATACCCATTCCGTCAGGGGTATAGGATAGATAAACCCATCTTTGAGAAGTTTCTCAATTTCAACTTTAATAGCTATGGCCTTCCAAAGATGGACTTGCCTCAGTTTCTGCCTGACAGGTTTAGCCGTGGGATAGGTTTTAATCTCATGGACTACAATGGATGGGTCAATCTCCAACATCTCCTCATAGGACCAGGATAAAATATCACGAAATTCCTTAAAAAGTGCCTTGTATACTTCATATTCATCCGCTGAGCAGTTCTGCCCAACATGAACATGCTCGATAGTATCAGGCTTGGCTAATATGTCAATCAGGTTCGTCTGAGTAATGTTGCAAAGGTTTCCTTTAGAATCCGTGTCTTGGAACAATATAGGACTTTGGGGTACATTGACAATATCAGTAGGAAACGAGGATGCAAAATCATGGCTAACCGAACTGGTGTTGGGTAGGAACATGGATCTATGATGGTGATTTTCCCAAATGGACTCATTCGTATTCATGATATGCACAATGGACTCATTGGAAGGAAAAGTCTTAGATAGATAGTCTAGAATAGGAAGAGAAGGTTCTAACTAGTATGGTAAATGGTAAAGATTCGAAGCCACTAGATGAAGCTCATTAGTGTGATCATCGAAAAAGGTTTGAATGGCGTCATACATAGCTTCATGTGGACTCAACGAGGTAGACTCAACAAATTGTTTACCCTTAGGCTCATAATCAAATGAGGCGATCATATGGACTGTCGCGGTATCCGTGCTAGGAGGAGTGGATGGAAAAATCCCCATAAGGGATGAATCCTTCAACATTCCTACCCTAATCGACTAGTAAGGAGGAGGGGTATGGCCTAACATGGGGATGTTATTATCCATAGAGGTACTAACATTTGGTGTACAGAAATCAAGCTGGTCAATGGTAACTATTCTCCCTAGATGCAGAAATTGGACTGTTCAGAATATTGTTGAGGCAACAGCAGTCATGGCATAGAACCAATTTCTTCCTAGAAGGAGGTTGTAATCTAAAGGGGCATCGACCACTTCTACTTGAATGGAAATGGTTTCCCCCCCCCAGCTCGACTGCTAGGGCTGATATGAGACCATAGGGTTGAAAACCCCGTCTGTCAAAGGCCTTAAGGGTCGTAGGTGATTTTACAAGCTCTAGAGAGCCTAGAGCCTTCCAACAAGTCAGAGACAACACCGAGGTCGAAGCTCCTTCATCTAGTACCATTCGAAAAACTTTCTTTCCCACTAATTTCATAATGATCTGAAAAGCAAGTTTATGCGGTAATCTAGGCTTATAGCTCTCAACATTGAAGTGAATCAAGTTAGTGTTATCCAGCTCTAAAGCTCCTAATGTTGTCAACAAGTTTTTGCACTGTGTAGGGCAACTTTGGAGCACCTCTAAGGTAGAAATTGCACAAGGTGCCTGAGCTAGGTCTTCAACCACATTATAAAATTTAGCAGCTCGGGCATTGGGATTAAAGACACCCTTTCGAAGAGTACTCTTAGGTGGTGCAAAATCATGTCAAGAGTATGCTTCTCGATAGATAAGGGAACAATAGACGAGGATTCCAAAGAACTAGTAGAGGAAGCTTTCCCTGAAGAAGAATGATCTTCTTTCTTATCTACGGGTTTGTCATAATTCTTACTTCGAGTTTGCAGATTGATGGTATCTAAGGACATCATACGAATTTCCTCTGACGAACTAGAGTTACCCTGATTAGACATGTGGTCAATCAGTTGCTGTTGAGAGGGAAAAGGATTCGTAAGTACTGCAGGTGTGGGATTGGACTTCAGAAATTGGGAGATTTCATCCCGGCGAGGACACTCCTTTGAAAAGTGGTCACCACCGCATAGCAGACAGGGATATTTTTCCTTCCTTTTCCCTTTATCGTTATCACCATTGGTTGGTCTGGGAGTCTCCTGTTGGTTTCCAGGTCTTTTATTTCTATTTCTACCTTTCTTTTTATTATTACCCAAGGTTTGAGTACTTTGAATGGAGTTGACCTCGACAAAAACCTTAGGAGTCGAAGGAATAGGGGTGGCAGTTTGGGGTTGCTTGGTAGGTTTCACTGCTAACGGGGATTGGATTGAACCAACAATCCCATCAACGAATACTTCTGCTGGTGGTTTAGCAGGATCGGTGCTGGGGTGAGGAGCTTGAGGAATCAGGTCATAAAGAATTCCAGACTTGGAATAAACCAAGTCTAGGCACTGAGCCCGACTAATAGCCTGCTCTTCAGTAATGGCACCGCCCATAGCCACATCTCAGGCAATAGGAGGCAACAAGGATTTAGTGAACCAATCAACTAATAACTGATCCAGAATAGGGGCCTTAATAAGCCTTCTCCACCTTCTCCATTTATGAATATGATCAGATATGTGGGTGGAGGTGTTCTATCATAGAGAAGTTAAAAGATCAGTGCCTGTTTCATAATGAATCAGGAGTTGAAAGTGTGTAAGAAACACAGTTGCCAACGAGCCAAAATCCACAAATGAATGTTGTGGGAGTTCAATGTACCAATTCGCGGCCGTACCAGTCAAATCTCTCTAAAAGAGTCGTAACCGAACGTAATCATCCATGAGGGATTTTGAAGAACACCACAAATGGAATGTCATTACATGGTTCTTCGGGTTGTCTCCCTGCTTCCCATCGGATTTTGGGATATCCGATGGTAACTTTACCGGAATAGGAGGCCACGAGGGATTGTGTCAAATGGGGTCATTAATCAACTTGGACAAGTCATGTAAGTCCAAAGTTACTAGGAAAGGTAACTTTCGGTTGGGTTACACATACTGGTAATATTGATATGGCATATAATTACTAGTAGGACCATAAGTTGACTGAAAAACAGGTTGCTGTGACGAAGAATTACTGGAAAATCCGCCCGCAGGGGGTTGATTTCTGGGATCAGGACCACTAGGACCACTAGGGCCTCTGGGAGGAGGATCACCAGGGCCACCAGGACCACCAAGAACACCGATACCACTAGGACCACTAGGACCACCATGACCACCAGGAGCCAGACCACCAGACCCTCTAGAGCCACCAGGAGGTAAACCTCCAGAGCCTTTGGAACCATTAGGTGAAGGGCCACCAGACACTCCAGAGCCATAAGGAGGAAAGCCACCAGGTCCCCCGGGACCACTAGGACCAAAAGGAGGAAATTTTCGAGATCCTCCGGGACCATTAGCCCCCCTAGGGTGAGGACCTCCATAAGGCGGACCTCTGGTACCTCCTGCAGTATGTATAGGTATCCCTCCCATAGCTAGCATGTAAGACTAGTTGGGTTTCCCCCATGGTGTAGAAGTGTTACTACAATATGGAATTCCAGCATAAGGCATTCCTGTAGGATTGGGTGAATGATTACCTACAGGTATTTGATAACCATAACCTCTAGAATATTGAACAGTTATAGGTTGTGCCCCCAAGGGCTGACCTAAACTGGATGGGGGATTAACCACATTAGTATGGGTGGGAGGGACATAAACTATATATGGTTCTATATTAGAGGTCTACCCTTGACTAGGTACAATTTCGGTGCCAGATAACGTAGGTCGTGCCTGGGGTTTCCCCCCAGCACTAGAAGGTACTGATGAAACGAGAATTGAAGGTTGGGCCCCAAGTGCAGAAGACCTGGGAGGATTAGGAACAGACATAACATGAGAGGTGATAGGGGTGGTAATTTGACCTGGGTTGTGGGGTGTTATTGGACGATCTATAATCAGTTCAATGGGTCTCATAGAATCGATAAGTGAACGATATCCCACAGGAACAGATGTGGAACATGATGGTGTTGAGCCTAATAGGTCATCTATTTACTTGTTAATATCCTATGCACAGAGAATGGTAGCATGGTATTGCCTACGTTCTTCTTCATCTTCAGAAGAATTTACATGGGTGCCAAATGAGGCAATGGCCTGTCCTACAGGTGTATCCCAAAATGGAGCATTGGGACCAAAATCCGGACGGGTTGTGACATCAACATGACCTTCCGTGGGAGAATGGAACAAGGTATTTCCCCGAGAAGGTTGTTGGACCAAGGGAGGTGAGTGTGAAGAATATGGTATTCCACTTTCTGCAACCACATTATCTCCCACTTGGGAGGTGGTAGCAGCTCCTTGCTCGATAACTTCCATTTGATTTTCTCCTGAACCGGGAATAAAATCGGGTGGCAAGCCCCGTACTCTTCTGGACTGTCTTAACTTAGCCAGTTTGTATAGTTCCTATCTAACCTAGGGTTTGAAAATATAGAAAACACACCAAAAAAATTCCCTACACAAGCTATAGGTCAAAACAAGCAAACTTAAAATGATAGGAGGAGTTCAAAAAGTAAGGTCTCTCACCAGGATTGTCAAGAAGGTGCCACTCGCGATATACCTCGAGGGTACATGCGTAGTAATCTCCCTGAATGTTGTTTTCGGTGTATGGCTCCAAACAAGATGGCCAAAGGGATTTTCTCAGATGTATAAGGTATCCTAGTGGGGTCTCCCGATATACTTAAGGTATGTGGGAGCTCGAATCAGTAGTAGTGCTATCTAATACATAACCGTACACAAGGGGCCTTCTGATATACAATCGAGTATGTGAAGTACCTTCTATATACCTCAAGGGTACGTGAAAGGTCGTTCGATATACCGACGGTACGTGGAAGAACCGTGTGAGTCATGGGATGTAATGCTGACAAATAATGACAGCTCCTACAATTAACAATGCGCGAACATGTCTCTAACCTATCACTCCAATTTTTACGTAAATTTTAACCTATAACTATAGTTAATTTTAAAGTGGATGGTAAATTGAAATATTTTGCACTAGTATACTACATGGTTTTTGAAACCAGATATTCTGGGTTCGATCCCCAGCGGAGTCGCCGGATTTGTTAGCTGGAATATTTCACCTCCTATGGACAGTAAGGTGTTCCACTGGTCTGAATGGTTCAGATCCAGAACAAATTAAGGACAGAGGTTGAAGACTCTCCTTGGACGTAGATACCTAGAATGTAATGCTTTGATAGTAACCCTATGTACCTGCAAAAGCTTAAACACACAAATACATCGAAACTGCCATAATATAATCTATTGATCCATGTTAGTGACTAAGGAATCTAACAACATACATGTGAAATCAAACAACAACAATATATGTGGGACAGAAATCAACTTGCATTAATATGGAAATATGAGGAATTTTACAACCAAACCTTAGTGTTGACATGCATCTCCATGAAACCAAGCATTCTCATCCCCATAATCTCTGACTCTAGCTCTCTATGCTCTTCAATGGCTTATGCCAAGTGATCAATCCAACAGCATAACAATACCTTAAGAGTTCTTCTTTCTTCAACCATGGCCATGAGCTCATATTTATAAGGATTAATGGATAGGGATGGTTGAGAGATTAGTAAATGAGGTGGCGTATAAGATCCTAGGATGAGGGATCTTGAGCTCAACTGACCCACAATGATATGGATAAGGGAAGACATGAGGCTTATCATCTAGAAGCCTCAAGAAACTTCTCTTTTTCCCTTTTTACCTAGGGTACCGCATTTCTCCTTCAATTACAGAGCAGTTCTGGTAAGAAATGCTTATGGACTAAGGGCCATAAGTGGTGGCACCACTTGTGGACAACAAGGGATAGGCGGTGCGAATAAGGTACCTCTCCTGGGAAAAGGGGAAGCACGGTGCTAAGTATTTTTATGAAATATTTCCAATCAGCATGGTTTTCCACTCCAAGAGCTGGGATTTAGGGAAAGTAGGTATGTCAAAGGTCTTATCACATGATGGTGACAGGATTTTGGTATAACAAAAGCTAGTGAAAATATTAATAGCCAAACTAAACAAATTGGAATTAGAGAAAAATTCAAATAAACCTGTTCAAGAGGGAGACAGAAACCCTAACAATCCAAACCAATTCAGAAGACAGTTTGTACCTCGTTTCATTCCCAGAGAGAGAAGAAACAATGATATACAACGAGAAAGGAGAGAAGCCGAGGATCAAAAAGTGCCGCCACCAATTCAGAATAATGTAGCTGATGAAGGAGAAATAGAAGAGGAAGAGTTATTTGAGGATCCAGATCAAGATATGAATTATTTTGGAGAACAGTTGACTGAAGGTTTTGTGATTGAAGAAGATTTTTTAAACTCAGAATATTATGATGCAGATGTGTTTGAAATTGAAAATGATTTGAATCTTGAAGTAACTATTGTGTCTGCTGATATATATCAGACTGATCTAGAGAAAACCCTAAATTTAAGATCAGGGCCAAAACAGGTGATTCAAAATCCTAGGAAAAGGGTAATTCTGCCTCCCAACCAGCAGTCTAATCCAGTATTAGAAAAAAAATAGAATCAGGATAAACAAAAGAAAATTGTTGAGGTTGAAGAAGTGAACAAAGGTATGTAGAATTTTAATATGGAAAATGAATTGTACAAAATTAAGATTCCTATGCCTTTTACTGAGTTGATAAAGAATCCTTCTTATAAAAATTCAGTCTTGAAAATGATCGGTTCAACAAACAGTCAAGTACCCTCTGACATAGTAAATCTACAAGAGGAAAATCCTAAAATTTTCATTGGATTAGCTTTGGCAGAAAAGATTGAAAATGATGCAAGTGCATCTCCTCCTTTTTATATTACTCTAAATATTCATGAGAAAATGATACATAATTTCCTTTTGGATTCAGAAGCATCTCATAATCTCATGCCAAAAGCAGTCATGGAGGCTTTAGGTTTGAGTATAACAAAACCTTCTCATGACTTGTATGCTTTCGATTCTCGAGCTGTCAAATGCCTAGGAGTGATAAAGGATATGGTAGTTAGTTTAGCTCAGCTACCTATGAAGAGTGTAATTATGGATGTTGTAGTGGCAGACATTACACCTAAGTTTGGAATGCTCCTCTCTAGATCTTGGGCCAAGAAGGTAGGTGGAACACTACATATGGATTTAACATATGCAACCATCCCTGTCTTTGGAGGTGAAAACATAAGGTTGTATAGAGAGTTACAATTTACTTATATTGTGACTGATGACAAGAATCCTACAAATCATCCCTTGTATGTTGTTGAAAAGGATTTGGGTACTTGTATGTTGCATTTCAGTGATGATAATGATGCTGCTGGTTTATTACAGGTTGAAAAAGAAAAATCAGTCACATGCACTAGGGAACAGGAGGATGAACTTTGGCAAATGTATTTTGATGGATCATCGTCCAAAGAAGGTGCTAGAGCAGGAGTTGTTTTGATATCTCCTGGTGGTGAAGCAGTAAGATTAATGTACAAGTTGGAATTTACTACCACTAATAATACAGCAGAGTATGAGGCTTTGTTGTTAGGTTTGAAAGCTGCAAAAGATTTAGGTATTCAACAAATCTCTTTGTATGGCGACTCCGAGTTAGTTGTTCAAAAAGTACGAAATAACTATCAAGTAAAATATGATCTGCTGAAATTTTACCAAAATGAAGTATGGGACATGATAGACAACTTCTTTGTGGCTTTCAATATCACTAATATTCCTAGGGGCATAACCAAACTGCTGATTCTCTTGCCCTAGCAGCCACACATTTCAGGATTCCTAAAACAACACAGCTGAAGTATCCTATTGAGGTTAGGTACATACCTTCTGTACTTGATAATGTAAAGCAATGGAGAGTTTTTGAATATGATATTGAGATAAAAAGGTTTTTAGAGCTGACAGGTGATTTTTCTAGTTCCTTAATTGATCAAGAACAAGATGATGAAATTGAAGATTTTGAAGGTGTTGCAAAAAATGAGATTGCAGGTCACAAAATCATTGAGCTGAAAGGTAATTTCATTCCTAAGGGTTTGGTACCTTTGGAGAGGATTTTTTCAAAGGATGATACTCCTTTAAAACCAGTTATGCAGTCTTTAGAAGAAAATGTGATGGATTGCAATATTGGTACTAAGGAACATCCCAGAATGGTGAAGATCTCAAAGGCACTCACAACAGAACAAAGAAACAGGTACATCAAGTTATTGAAAGAGTATGTTGATGTTTTTGCTTGGTCATACGAGGATTTAAAAACATATGATACTGGTATTATACAACATAAGGTTCCTTTGAAACCAAATGTTAAACCTTTCAGACAGAAATTAAGGAGGATAAATCCAGCTTTCTTTCCTATTATAGAAAAGGAGGTGAAAAAATTATTAGATGCTAAGATTATTGTTCCCCTCCAGTATTCTTCATGCGTTTCAAATTTAGTACTTTTCAGGAAAAAGAATGGTGAAATCAGATTATGTGTTGATTTTTGAAATCTGAATAGATGTTCATTAAAGGACTCTTGGTTGGAGGAGGTTCCTTCCCAAGGTCTGGTTGTGACGAACCATAGTCTTTCGCATGAGTCACAACCTTAGTAGCATGCACCATGTTGATGCACCCATGATCAGTACTGGTTTTCAGTGGATTTTGATCTCCACCCAATGCAGAATGAGGATCATGGGTCCTTGAGTTCTTATTTTGATTATGGGGTAAAGGATTGGTTAGCACAGCTCGGCCCTGTGTTATGAACCTCGAGGCTTCTTCCATACGAGGGCACAAGTGAGTGAGGTGGTCATCCTTACACAATTTGCAAGGAAAATTAACCTTACGTTTAGATTTCTTGTCCCCCCTAGTATTACAGTCATTCTTGTCATTAAAATTGGCATTTTCGTTCTTGTTCCCACCCTTATGATTGATTTTACCCTTTTTCTTATTCCTTCCAGGCTGCTGGTTGCCCTTCTGGTCTGACGATTGCACGAAAAGTACACTCATCGTTTGGGTGGGTTGAGATGAATCTGTGGCTTGTCCTGACATGGATTGATTAATAGACAATTGACTCACTTGTTTCGCAACCGAATCCACAGGTTTGGCACTTGTACAACCCACAATGCCATCGACATGTGGTCTAGGCTTTATCTTGGTATCGAAACTAGAATGGGGAGCATTAGGTATGATCTCATATAATAGTCCGGATTGAGCATAAATCAAATCCAATTCCTGTGCCCTAAAAATTGTTTGTTCCTCGTTCTAAACTCTGAATGTAGAAACATCCTTTGCGATGTAAGGTAGCAACGATTTAAGGAACCACTCAAGGAGAAACTCCGGTGGTGTCAAAGATTTAATCAACCTCTTCCATCTATGCCACTCTTGGATATGGTCTGAGATATGTGTGGCTTTGTCCTATAGAAATGTCGACAAGAGTTATGTACCAACATCATAATGCACTGGTAGCTGGAAGTGATTGAGGAAATTCATAGCAAGGTCATCGAACAAAACGAATGCCCCCCTCGGTAACTCTATGTACCATTTCACTGCAGGCCTAGTGAGGGTGCGTTGAAATAGCCTTAAGCGTATCAAGTCATCATGTAAGGAGTTGGAAGAGCACCAAAGGTGAAAGGTAGTGACATTTTCACTAGGATATTCTCCTGGTTTGCCCTCAAATTTGGGAATGTCTGAGGGAATCTTGGTGGGGACAGCCGGCCCAGCTGGGTCATGAGATACTGGATCATTCATTAGTCTCGATAAGTCAGGTAAATTTAACATTGCGAGGAAAGGGAGCCTAGGTTGAGCCGATCTATGCCATGCTCCCTGATTGTTTTGGTTCATATAAGGCTGACTACTGTAAATACCATGGCCTTGGACATGATATCCGTAATTAGAGGAGTAAGCAGGTTGTTGATACCCGTACCCATAAGGTTGATATCTTTGTCCATACTGCGGTCCATAAGATTGTCCATGAGAAGCTCCATAAGATGTCCCATGGGATGTCCCATGAGAGGCTCCATAAGTAGGTATATGGGGAACTCCATGCGATGGACCGTAAGATGATCTAGAAACGGGAATATGACCTCTCGAGATAGCATGAGATACTTGACTCTAAGATACTACTGTACAAGTAGTTGCAGTATGAAAATGACTAGTAGCAACATTTCGACCCGAAGGACCACGTGAGTGAGGGGGAGGAAGGGTTGTCAAAAATGCATTCAAAGGAGTAGGAATAGAGGACGAAGGGACATGTGAAGGGATATAAGTGGTATTCCCTATGGTCACCCATCTCGGTTTTGGTATCCGCATATGACTACTAACACTACGTCTAGGACAAACATGTGAGGTGGATTTCACCACCGGGATGGAAGGTGCAATGTGACTAGTGCTCCCAAATCTCTCCACACGGAAAGAAATAGGAGTGCCCCCAAGCATAGTTCTAGGTTCAATTTTTGACTCGGAATGATGTGTCAAATCACGTGTAGGGATATCAGGCATGCCATAACTAACATGACTAGTGAATGTGGGTTCATGGTGAATCTCGTCGCCCGAAAACCAATACTGGCGACCTATGAATGAGGGATCATAACCAGAATGTGAAGGTATATCTGGTCAAGGATCATATACAAGAGTAGGATATTCCTCCCCAACCTCTTGAGGTGGAGAAGACATCTTAGGAATCTCATCCTTGTGATATCCCATCGTGTGTGAATCAATCTAAGAAGTAGTTCGCTCGAACTGTCTGTTTCTCTCTCCCAAAGGAGGAGGAGACGTGGAAGGCAGAAGCCCTATTAAATGATGAGAATGGTGAAGCACTACACCTGAATCCATAATGAATCAAAAAAATGAAAAAGACTCTTTCTAATTAGGCAAACTAGTGTGCACAAAGAATACACCTATATAATGTAAATCCAAATCACAAGCAAGCAAGGGTAGGATATGTGAGCTCCCAAATGAAGTAGGTATGTCTCACCTAGGAGAGGCTTGAGACTCCCATACACAACAAGAGGAGGTTCGTAACCAATTATTGTGGCCCTAAGCTTCAACGCATATAGCGACTATGCTGTCCAACCCCAACCTGGCCGAGACACCTGCATAATAACCTTTGCAAAGTACCCCCTCGATAACCTAGGTAAGGAAACTAAGGTCACCTCAATATAATCAATGCTCAGGCGGACAATCACAGGCGGGATTGACCGTATGTGCAGGGTAGAAAATCCTGAAAATCTCGAAAGATCCCCCAGATACGAATACAATCCTGGAAATATCTCCGGTGCTACTCAGTTATGACTAGGGGTCATCCCAATCAATAACCACTCACACTGCCTCGTGCTTAACTCCCTTGTAAGAGGAGGATCCTGAGAAACAGTAATTATACCAAGGAATTTCACACTCTCACCTTGACAAACACATACATGTTTTTGTTTAGTGGTCTTGGAGAATTTACTCACAATGAACTATTCCAAGACCCTAAAACCAAATCTTGTTGGTGCACCCTATAAAAGAAATGAGTGTAATTCATTTTATTATGCGTTGATTTTAATTGGCTTATTACTCAAAAGGGTAAATGATCGTGCAAATAATGGTGTTATGAAGCAACAAGAAGTAAAGTGCACACCTAACAATCAATGCAAATGCACTGTGTCAAATGAAAAACGGGGTATGCTACTACGTGAAATGTAAAATTCTCCTTCAAATGAAAATGCACTCATTCCTATATGAAAGTCTAACTAATACTTCTCCAAGCAAACCTAATGCAAGTACCATGCAAAATGCAAAATGCAATGATACATAATGATGCCAAGAAGCAAATATTTTTGTAATTTTTTGAATTAAAATGAGATAATAAAGCAAAAGAATGACTCTACCACCCCCAGACTCTGCAAGCACTATCAGACAGCACCCAAGAAAATCACCAAGGTAAAAGAGACCTAATGCATTAATCCCAAAACAAAAAATAGAAAATGCAATGACAAGAACATTCCTAAAAAATTCAACCTAAAAAGTGTCTCTGGTCAGAAACAGAGGTGTATACAGACTCTAGAAGCATCCAAGGAGACTAAAAAATCATCAAAACTCATCCAGCAACACTTAATCTCCCCCTAAAAGGAAAACCTCAAGGCAGACGTGAGTGTGTGCAGAAAACCCACGTATATACGCGGAAATCCCAGTAAAACCCGTGTGTACACATGACTGTGAAGCGGAAACTCATGCACAAGAAGAAAGAGAGATAAAAAAATAAGGTAAACAGACAAGATGAGACAAAATTTACTCCTATCAGACACTACTAGGAAAACATTCCCCCAGACCCGACTCAAAAATAGAGAAATTAGAGCAATTCAAGAACATTGAATGCCAATAAAAACCCCCAAAGGAAATGACTAGGAACTCCCCAGTATGGTTGCCAATTCTGTTATGGAGAAAACTTCCTATGGCTTGGGGTACCACAATAGACAGAGTAACCATAGAAATCAATCCTTTCCTATATGCAAGAGAAGTCAAACATATAACAGTAAAGGATCTCAAAACATACCTTATTCTGGACGGTTGATGTAGATCCCCATTGAGCTTTTCCACTCTCGCTTTTATTGATAATTTGCTCTCTCAACATTCAGCAAATAAGACAAGCATGCTATATATAATTGTGTTAGACCTACTCTAGCATATATAATCAATAACCTATAATAATTTAAAAGCATCAATGGATTCAATACTCATTTAAATACACATTATTGGACAGGAAAATATATTTCTATTAATATAAATAAGAGATTACAATAGTGACAACCTCTGTCGACACATTTGCGAATTAGAGAAAATGAGTCCTCCACCTCGGCCTCCACCACTTCAATCCTCCATCTCTCGATAGAAAGCTCACAAGCAAAGGCAAGCTTGGGAAGAACACAAAGTGCTCCAAGGGACAAAGGGATGCAGACTTAAGTATAAGCTCCGACAACAATGGACTATAGTTTTCTTGCTCTTTAATTCCCCTCCCCTTCAATGTATCCAAAGTGTTCCTTATATAGTGCTTCAATGGGGTAATGGAGGGTCAAATCCGAGCAATCTCAAGGCATATGGAAGGCCAAGAGACAAGTGACTCGGATCCACATCAAGGAAAACTCCAAAACTATTTGGCCTTTTACACACATCTCAATGTATGTGGGTTTAAGGGTCAAATCCGCGTATATACGGGAGAGTAGGTTTAAAAGTTGCATATATCAAATAAGACATGTTTTTAGGGATGATCTTGGAAACATCAAAGGTACAAAAATGGTCCATGGGTTCTAAAGAGTTTGCAAAGGGACAGGGAAGGCCATAAAGGTGTGATCCACCATGTGTGGTAAAATCAGCTGTAACAGATGCCCCCTAATGTGTGAGGTCAGAGGGGTGATACGATGGCTGAAATACATTATAAGTCCATCCCAGAAGTGGAGTGATGAAGAACCATGTGGAAGAATCAACCATTCAATAGTACAATACAATGAACAAAATCTGCACATAACTGCAAGTAGATATAGTAGTCCTGGATACATAAGAGTACAATGGCCATGAATAGGCATGATACAAAATATGAAATGTGTGGTCATCGCCATGTACAATATAGATAGATCAGAATCTCCATGATGAAGATGTACAAAGTATCATGATCTCCATAAAGACTGAAGATATATAATGGATCAAGATCTCCATAATGGCTGGAAATATCTAACATACACTGGAATCAACACATTTATTCACACTTGTTAGTTTGCACTCTAGTACCTTGATTCCCATTTTCATTATCGGTGGGTGATATCGCGTCTGTTAATGATATACATCAATGACCGATAATAAGACGATGGACTACTATGTTCGACCTCGACACCTCTATTCACATAGTAGGACATGTACTCGTAGCAAATTGTGTATAAGACCTTCCAGATTAGTGGTGTTTCATATATGCTACCTCCTTGATCGTGCTAGTGTTCATGAGATTTTACTCATTGAGCCATTAAATCACCTCGAACAACCTCTTCTACATCTCCATGTTCCCTCTCCCTCCATTCTAGAACCATCCTGCACATTAAAAATAATTTTTGGTCAATATATACCGTAAAAAACTATGTGCGTGGCTGCATACGCGACTGTTTGCAAAACAGTCGTGTATGTACACGGGTTTGGGAGGTTTTTCCACGTAAAGCCAACACTATACGTAGAAAAATCCCCGATTTCCAGGTGGGATGAAATGACCAATTTAGATTGGCCTAATAGTCAAATTTGACCATGGAAATTGAAAAAATTTACATGAAAATGGAAGAGGAGGACATGAGAAGTTACCTGGAACAAACAGTGTCGAATTTCAAGAGAAAACTTCCTATGGCTTGGGGTACCACAACAAACAAAGTAACTGAAAAAATAAATCCTTTCCTATATGCAAGATAAACCAAACATATAACACTAAAGGATCTTGTAACATACGTTATTCCAGACGATTGATGTAGAGCCCCATTGAGCTTTTCCACTCTCGCTTGTATTGATAATTTGCTCTCTCAACATTCAAAAAACAAGACAAGCATGCTATATATAACTGTGTTATACCTACTCTAGCATATATAATCAATAACATATAATCATTTAAAAGCATCCATGGATTTAATACTCATTTAAATACACATTATTGGACAGGAAAAGATATTTCTATTAATATAAATAATAGATTACAATAGTGAAAACCTCTTTTGGCACGTCTGCGAATCGGAGAAACTGAGTCCTCCACCTAGGCCTCCACCACTTCAATCATCCATATCTCAATAGCAATCTCACAAGCAAAGGCAAGCTTGGGAAGAAGAAAAAGTGCTCCAAGGGACAAAGGGATGCAGACTCAAGTATAAGCTCCAGCAATAATGGACTATAGTTTTCTTGCTCTTCAATTCCTCTCCCTTTCAATGTATCTAAAGGGTTCCTTATATAGTGCTTCAATGGGGTAATGGAAGGTCAAATCCAAGCAATATCAAGGCATATGGAAGGCCAAGAGACAAGTGACTTAGATCCACATCAAGGAAAACTCCAAAACTATTTGGACTTTTGCACACATCCCGATGTACATGGGTTTAAGGGTCAAATCCACATATATACGCGAGAATAGGTTTAAAAGTCGCATATATCAAATAAGACATGTTTTTAGGGATGATATTGGAAACATAAAAGGTACACAAATGGTCTATGGGGTCTAAAGAGTCTGCAAAGGGACAGGGAAGGCCATAAAGGTGTGATCCACCATGTGTGGTAAAATCAGCTGTAACAGATGCCCCCTAATGTGTGAGGTCAGAGGGGTGATATGATGGCTGAAATACATTATAAGTCTATCCCAAAAGTGGAGTGATGAAGAACCAGGTGGAAGAATCATCCATCCAATAGTACAATACAATGATCAAACTCTGCACATAACTGCAAGTAGATATAGCAGTCCCGGATACATAAGAGTACAATGGCCATGAATAGGAATGATACAAAATATGACATGTGTGGTCATCACCACGTACAATATAGATAGATTAGAATCTCCATGATGAATATATCCATAAAGGATGAAGATATATAATGGATCAAGATCTCCATAATGGCTGGAAATATCTGACATATACTGGAATCAAGTCACGAGAGCTGAAATCTCATGAACACTGGCACGATCAAGGAGGTTGCATATATGAAACACCACCAGTTTGGAAGGTCTTCTACACAATTTGATACAAGTACATGTCCTACCATGTGAATAGAGGTTTCGAGGTCAAACATAGTAGTCCATCATCTGATTACCGGTTATTGATGTATACCATTAACAGACGCGAGATCACCCACTGATAATGAAAATGGGAATCAAGGTACTAGAGTGAAAAATAACAAGTGTGAATAAATGTGTTGAGGTCCAACACTTGAAAGGATCCATTGATAAGGGGACATTGATGTATTCCAAAAACTTTCGATGGCGAGAGAACCTACCACTGATGACTGCAAGTCTCAAGGCACTCAAAAACGACTCTAGATTCCTATCCCAGAATAAATGATTTGAAGTTGATGGGATGAAATACCCTAGAATGAGGGCATTAATGCATCCCTCATCATCCAACACGAGGTACTTAGCAAGGATGTATAATGTGGAAGGACTCGATCATAAAGTGCATGAAACAGTATCAGTACCAGGAATGGCCGACATGCAAAGTCAAGAGAACTGAGGAATGGCTGACTCAGGTTTCAACTTATTTTGAACAAGAGCATAAAGGAGAATAGTGACTAAATGTAGGTAGCATAGACTTGATATACAAAACTAGGACATCTCTGCGACACAGGAGGCATCGAGAGAGGCTCCATAGGGACTGGAAGCTTAACTAGTCAGTGGAGATAAACTTAGAGAAACGAGTATAGCTCCTAAATTCAAACTATTAACCCAACCAACAGATGTGATATACAGTGCTCTGTTTGAAGGTGACACAAATCGACTGCTTCCAAAGATAACATCTTTTCTTGTCCGACTTCTTGGTTTTTTTATTTTTTTTGGACTTTTTCAAATATTTTGAAAAGCTTGAAAAAGAATAAAAGTTCTTTATAGTTACATACTAGGAGGAGATGAGTGTCAATGGGAAAACAAACTAGTTCCAAGCATCAGAACATATATATGCTCAATGCAAGGACACATGTGTAGGATAACGACACTCGGGGGAAAGTCCCCTCCTGGTAAAAAATGGGGAATCAAGCTGCAAAGGATATGTAAAATGGCTCTGTGTGTGTAGAAATGAGACAAGATTGGGCTATATGTTTGATAATCAAAGTCAGGGAAGCCAACATAAGGCTCAATGAGGTAGGAAAAACTCATGATAATGCAATTACAACTTGACATAAGGGAGTCCTGGGGACAAAGGCTAGAAAAAAGATCAAGAGGAGTATGAGGCTCTTGTGCAAAGACATGGTGATATGATACAAAGGACTCCCACACCCCAAAGGGAAAAAATATTGGCATGGGCACCAAATGCAAAAAAGGAGCCAACTAGGGCACCCATGTATGGTCAAGTTCTACCATTCACATCATGTCACTTCTAAAACAATAAGAAAATTCTGTGACACGATAGAATGGGTTTGTACCTAAGGTTATAATGAAATGGTCATAAGGTCATGAAAAATGCACATGGATATGAAATCTAACCTATATGTTAGTTTAGACATAATACCTGAAAGCAGCACAAACATGTCAAAACAATGGTCGAAACGGTGCTCAAAATGGACTCCTACATCACCAGATTAGTCCAAAACGGTCCACAATGGTCATAAACGGTTCAAAACTATAGAAAGGAGGTAATCTATAAATTGTAAAAAATTCAAAAGATACATATCATTTGAAATTTTTACCCATTTGAGCTCAGAACTTCAAACGCGAATTTTGGGAGCTTCGTTCGACGAAATTCGACACCGTTTGTTCCAGGTAACTTCTCATGTCCTCCTCTTCCATTTTCATGTAAATTTTTTCAATTTCCATTGTCAAATTTTATTTTCAGGCCAGTATAAATTGGTCACTTCGGCCCACACAAAAATCAGGGCTTTTTTCCGCATATAGGGATGGCTATACACGGAAAAACCTCCCAAACCCGCGTACATACGTGGCTATTTTGCAAACAGTCGCGTATGCAGCCATGCACATGGTTTTTTAAGGTATATATTGACCAAAAAATATTTTTAATGTGCAGGATGGTTCTAGAATGGAGGGAGAGGGAACATGGAGATGTAGAATAGGTTGTTCGGGGTGATTTAATGGCTCAACAAGCTCTACATGCATGTGGGTTATACAAGTTTTGGTGTCTGGGTAGCCTGAGGGCCAAACCAAGACTCCTACAGATGCTAGTAGACTACTGGGATCCAGACTTAGAGTCCTTTCATATTGACTGGATGTCCCTTACTATAGAGGTGGAGGACATATACTTCATTACTGGATTGTCTCGACAGGGAGAGGTGGTGAACCTACACTTTCGTGGGCCCGGAGGTGGCCTCACCATTGATGAGTACATTGCAATATACTGTTTTTCAAACAAAAAAAAGATTGGTAGTCAAATCCTGAAAAAATCCATCCAGGTGCTAGGACTGAAGGCCATACTATTGGCACTCGACAAGATAGTTGGGCTAGCATCACTTCACCAGGCCTCACGACCATTGATGTTCTATGTAGTGGAGTGCATGAGACCCACAATTTACGATTGGAGTATTGCACTATTGAGTAACATGAAGAAGTAACTCAACGACTGCAAGATGGGAAGGGTATGAAACTTCAATTTCGGCAGTATACTGAGCACGTTCTTCATTAAGCGTGTTCCACGGCTAAGCCCTAGAGTTGACATTCCTCCTCACAGGGTTCGAGATCTATCCCAATGATGTTGGGTAGATGCTATGCGTAGAATGGGCAGAGGTAGGGTGTCCAACCCCTACCCAGCTGACTTCTTTCCATGGTGGTGGTGGCAGATCATTTCCATCGATGACTACCCTTATGCAGGGATAGATCCCCATTGAGCTTTTCCACTCCTACTTGTATTGATAATTTTCTCTCTCAACATTCAGCAAACAAGACAAGCATGCGATATATAATTGTGTTAGACCTACTCTAGCATATATAACAATAACATATAAGCATTTAAAAGCATCCATGGATTTAATACTCATTTAAATACACATTATTGGACAGGAAAATATATTTCTATTAATATAAATTAGAGATTACAATAGTGACAACCTCTGTCAGCACGTGTGCGAATCGGTGAAACTGAGTCCTCCACCTGGGCCTCCACCACTTCAACCCTCCATCTCTTGATAGAAAGCTCACAAGTAAAGGCAAGCTTGGGAAGAACACAAAGTGCTCCAAGGGACAAAGGGATGCAGACTCAAGTATAAGCTCCAACAACAATGGAATATAGTTTTCTTGCTCTTCAATTCCTCTCCCTTTCAATGTATCCAAAGGGTTCCTTATATAGTGCTTCAATGGGGTAATGGAAGGTCAAATCCAAGCGATCTCAAGGCATATGGAAGGCCAAGAGACAAGTGACTTGGATCCACGTCAAGGAAAACTCCAAAACTATTTGTCCTTTTGCACACATCCTGATGTATGCGGGTTTAAGGGTCAAATCCACGTATATACACGAGAATAGGTTTAAAAGTCACATATATCAAATAAGACATGTTTTTAGGGATGATCTTGGAAACATCAAAGGTACAAAAATGGTCCATGGGGTCTAAAGAGTCTGCAAAGGGATAGGGAAGGCCATAAAGGTGTGATCCACCATGTGTGGTAAAATCAACTGTAACAAAGTGGCAGATGTATTGACCAAGCCTCTGGCTCATGTAAAGTTTGAATACTTTTGAGACAAGATTGGTGTAGTCTGAAAGGACCTCTCTCAAAAAAGGGAGTGACAGTAGATGGAAGAAGGATGCAATGGTGAGTAGCTTATTCTAGAGTAGGGTAAGTTTGACTAGGATAGTTTGGCCTGAAAGGGTTAGTCAAACGAGGCTTGTTGATCCTAGGGGGATTAGTATGTCCGACTAGATCAGTTTAACCCAAGTGGATTTGTAAGTTAGGACAAGGCTTGTTGGTCCCCAGGAAGATACATCTGTATAACTAGGCTTGTTGGCTCAAAAGAGTCAATAAGTTAGACAAAATTCCTGGGTGGATCTACCAGAGAACTCACTGTGATGCTGCTTTGAGATAGTTAGAGGGAACGATGGTTGTTTCATTATTGATATATTGTTGACTGATGAGATGAGGAGATGTTAGATTAGTATAGTTATAATGATGGCTATTTATTATTGAGTTGTGTAGTTCAGTATTATTATACTAATGACTGTTTAGCTCAGTATTGTTATACTGGTGGATGATGAGATGATTGGTCCAACATTGATATGCTGAAATGCGTAATTCAATATTGTTATATTGATGATTGCTGATATGATTGGTTTGGAATTTATATGTTGATTGTTGAGATGATTGATTCAGATGTCTGATTGAGATGTATGCTTTAGTACTTCTATATTGATGCTAGTTTCAATATTGTTTATACTGATACTTATTGAGATGATTGATAGATGATTGATTGATGCTGAGATGTTATTATGATAGCTTCAATATATCTATACTGATGTTGATGTTTATCATGATCTAGTACTTTTTGATCTTTAGCACTAATATGCTAATGATGTTGTTGATTGTTTTAGTATTCACATACTATTGATGCAGATGATGATGTTTCAGTATTCACATACTAAAGTTACAGATGATGATGGTTCAGTATTCACGTATTGAAGATGTAGATGGTGATGGTTCAGTATTCACGTACTAAAACTGTAGATGATGACATCTCAGATAATGATGATATAGAAGATAGCTCAAAATATGAAGCAAAGGATGATGATCTAGAAGATGATTCAACATTCACATGCTGATGTTGTAAGAGATGTTCCAGAAGATGACAAGAAGAAGATTGAAGAAAATATGTTTGTAGAAGAAGGTCCATTTGATATCGATGATGAAGATGTATGATGTTGTACCAAAACTTCCTATGACATATAGAGTCTCACCAGGTAGTTGTACAATTATAATAGTTGCAGTTTCTACTAATAGTTGAATATCTTCCTAGTTAAGAAGGAGTGTTAAAGTAATGTAACTTTGGAAGATATTCTATTTGTATTGTATTCCTCCTATTGGAGATTAGTTTGGTCTTGTTAGATTCATTGAAGGATGCAATGTAAACCTCCTATTGTAAGTTGGGTCATTAGTACCCAAGTGTGAATATAATAAATGCTATTTGTAATGTCCAATTGGACAAGTTGGCCCTGATAGCTAGTGAAGTCGGCCCCACCAAGTTAGAGGTCAAGTCAACAAAAGAATATAAATAGGGAGGCCCTCCCTTGCATTTGTACTCACTCACTCAAGCTGGTTTTACCAAGAGAGAGAAGTAGTAGAGAACTAAGTAGAAGGAAGTAGTTGTTATCTAGATCTTAGACTACATTGGTTGAGATTTATACTGAAGAAGTTTTGCGGGGTTTTCTCCCTTGTTGTTTCCCTGAGGAAAATCTCTTTGTTCTTATGTTCTTATGTTTTTGTGCATGTTTTTATTTCAGTGATCTTCCAGTGGAAAATTGTTTTAAGATATCATTTAAGAAAAGTTGATAAAACACTAACACACCTCTTGCACCATCACCCATGATGACACACTACTTGATTAGCCCCATTGTGTTATCTCCCACTACTACTGTATCAAATACTCCATTTGGATAGCTCCAGTATGGACCATACAACCCTATTTATCTTAGAAAAAGGCATGTACAATAAGTTCCTCAACCACAAATGGAATCACCAACGCTTGCATCCATGCCATATATGGCACAACCAACATATATCTCACTGTTGGGGTATAACCCTTACTACCCATACCCCCCAATATGGCACCAATCCCTCATATGGGAGTTAATTTTTTCCAACCTTCTATACAACAATAAGCTCAACAATTCGAGAAACTAAATATAGCCAATCCTCTAAATCCTTGGGACATGGGAAAGAAGGGAAAAAACAAACAACCTCAATAGCAAGGACAGGGGGAAACCCAGCTCCCCAATGGAACCAAAACAAGGATAACCATCCCACATAAGGGGGAAACCTCCTCAAACAAGGAAAGAATGAAAATATAGTCATTACACTCACCATTGTGCACTTATCCCATACTACCAACATATATTTAGTGCCAAGAAGAAAACACTCATGAACCCTCCTGAAGCACCTCCTGCACCACAACCCCAACAAGTTGTATTGCAACAACTCTTTTCCAATAAAGGAGGGTTACCCAACAACTAGATCCTTGCCCCTCAATTGATGTATCTTTCCAAATAATTTATATGAACTCAGCATTGGTCAAGCTAAAGAATCATGATAAAGCATACACCAATGCTGATACATTACTTGTCCTTGTAGAGGCTTTGGTTCCTTCAAGAGTACCTTCATAGATTCTGCACCCCATAACAGAATAAAAAAATTGAGGATACCTAAAGCACCACTAAGATGTACCCCTCATAATCCCCACATGAATCCTTCTCATAACAACAACATTGTAGATGACTTGTCACAATCACTAGTCACCATGTCAACATTAGAATTACTTTAATCTTTCTCTTTTCAACGATGGGAACTATTGAATGCACTTGGTGTTGTTGACCCTTCCAAAAAAAATCTTATCAATTTTGACCTCGATAAAGGTGAACCATGACTACCATCATGGACCACTTTCCAAGTCTCGGTGATGCTAAATAACATCGTCATCCATCGATGCACCATCAATGAAGGAACGCCCACATGAAAGATGTATTCCAATGTGTGGAAGAGATTCAGCTCCCCCAAGTTATCCCCATCCTCTATTTTTCTCTATGCATATGACGACACACTATCCCAACCATGAGTATTGTACCAGAATGTCCCCATCAAGATATGGGTCAAAATGGTGATGATTAACGTTGAACTCATCAATGAACAACTTGACTACAATATCCTTTTGGGTCATAGTTACATGTATTCCATGAAAGCGGTCACCTCCTTGGTGTTTCATACCATGATGATCCCATTCAATGGGAAGGTGGTCACCCTTGATCAACTCAGCTACTACAACTCCGCTGCATTATCCAACCCTAAAAATATCTTACCTGTAGTAAGCAAGGAAAACCCAACACCCTATGTTGATATTATCCCCAAAGTGTACAAATATTTTTACCTCGTAGGGGAATAGTCAAGAACTCCACCTAAAATTCCCACCACAATGGATGGAATCATGTGTACCCTTTCCACCACAGAAAAATAATATTCACCTCTAGAGCATTGTCATCAGAAACCCCATCAATTCATAACATTGATCAAATATTGAACCCGTTTGTTCCACCGATGTTCCATATTCCATTTTCTTACCCCCTCCCACAAGAGTACAAGGAATTTTGGTTTTGGTTATGGCCTAGTTAACACTCCCAATATTCACGCTAGGATTCCATGTGTGGTACCTTGACCCACCTTTCTCACAGATGATGTCAAAAACCATTGCCAATTATGATATCATGCCAGTACAATGAGTCTCCTCTAAGACTCCATATACCAAATCCATAACACATGTGACTCAACCACCACTAATAGTTACAAAACCACAAAATAGGATCATTACTCAACCTAAGCCAAGCACTCTTGCCAACGGAAACACCACTCAACCCAAGTTTAAATCCCCTGCCAAAATTAACCATGCCCTTGAATCCTCATTTGGGGAACCTAAACTAAACATTAAGGGTTCCACCCAACAAACACTTAAGGAACCCATCATGCATGATACACCTACCATGCGGGTCACACCCCCATGCGCTTTATGTGGATAACAAGTTCATGAAACAAATCTATGCCCCAATTTACTAGAGCGTAGAGACTTTCTCAACACACCTGTTAGTATCACATATCCCCCTCAAGATGATACCGGGGACACCTCAAACCCCTTGAACCCTAAGTCCAAATCCTTACGCAACAACAAAGCATGCTTGATTTGTTCTTAGCATGGGTACCACAACACCATTTCCCCAATATTCCCTATTTCAAAATGCATTGGAAACCCTTCGCCTTACTCAACCCTTGGAAGAGGATACACCAAAGATTCCAAACACAAATACTCCCCATTAATACTAGGAGCATCTCTCCACCACTAGTCAAGAGTCCCCCTCACCTCTTGAATCAAGGAAACCCTACTTACTCATTTTGAGAGTGCAAGGTAGTATCCCACCATGGTTCTCAATGTCCATTGAAAGCCACGTTCCACACCCTACGAGCATAACAAATCCGTCTTAAGAAAAAACTCATACCCATAGGCATGGCCCTCTCAATGGTGGTGGAAGAATATGATACCTCTATCGATACTAGTGATGAGGAAAACCTCCCTGGGGTCTTCCTTTCATCGTGAAACCAACCCACATAAAAAATATAGGTTCTTCCTTTCTTCCTCTTCCTACCACTCATCACAGTGAGTTTTTATTCCTCTATAGTGTTCCTCTGTCACAAACTATTGGATTAGTAGTTATAGGATCTACCCTACCTCAAACCAGCACTAGCATGAGTATCATTTTAGCCTTAGGAGATTCATTTTCTTCCAATGAGGACATGCTAAAAGAATTCATTTTTCCCATCGACGATGCAATCATGGAGGCCATGAATATCGACACAAACCCTTGGTACAGTTTTCATTAACGGTCCTACCTTACATCTCTGATGATATCCCAATAGTGTATTATTGAATCAAAACACTTGTTACCAGCGAAGCATGTTGATTGGTTCAAAAACCCTATTCTCACTCTCGATGCTTATCAAGAGGAAACAATTTCAAACATTTCACCTACAATTCAAGTTGACATCTCTAATACTCCTAGGGTGGTCAAGAACATCTCCATCGGCACATCAAGTTCGTCGCAAGAGATCAATGACTTCAATACCCTCTTCAAATAATTTCGAGACATCTTTTCATGGTCATACATTGAAATGCTCGGCTTTGACCTGAAAATTGTTGAACACCACATTGACACATGGTCCAATGCCATCCCAATTTGACAAAAGCAATGAACAGTGCTCCTCTCCAAGGCCCCCTCCTTCAAATTTGAGATTGAGAAACTCCCACATGTAGGATTCATTTATCCTATAGCTTACACCTCATGGGTGTCTAAACCAGTCCCTATGATCAAAAATCAAGGCACCATTCATGTATGCACTGACTTTCATGATGTCAACCTTGCATGTCCCAAAGACAATTTTCCTACCCCATTCATCGACCAAATTATTTATTATTACGCAGTTAGTGAGATTCTATCCTTTGTGGATGGTTTTTCTCGTTACAACCAAATATGAATATGCCCCTAGGATAAATACAAAACTGTGTTCACCACCCCATGGGGGACCTTTTCCTACAAATTCATGACCTTTGGATCCAAAAACGCAGGAAGCACCTTCCGCAAAGCAATGACATATGTGGTTAATGAACTCAAAGAGATAATTTTATCCTTCCTATATGACCTCACAACCAAGTCAAGAAATGGGTAGACCACCTCTAAGGTGTATGCACCATCTTTACACGATGTTGTAAATACAACATCCACGTGAACCCCCTCATGTGTGTCTTTTCTTCATTGCTGGAGGTCTATTATGGTTCATTGTTTCACAAGCAAGCATCACCATGGACCCCTCAAAATTTTAACCATCATGGACTTACAACCCCCATGAACGCAACGCCAGTTGCAGAGCATCCAAGGTAAATCCAACTTTGTTCATTGCTTTGTTCTAGATGACACCACATAGGACCATGGATTTTTGCAGCTACTTCAAAAATACATCCCTTTCCAGTGGGATGACCATGCCCAAATATCTTTCAAATCACTAAAACTAGCTTTATCCTTTGCACCATTGATTTTCCCACCTAATCTCAATAAAGATTTCACTGTTTATGTATCATCCTTTGATTATGTTGTTGCTATCATCCTAGTTCAACAAGATAATATTGAACATTTCATTTATTACATCAGCAAGACATTAGCTAGACCTGCCCTTAAATACTCCTAAAGTGAGAAACTTGCACTAGTTGTCATCATTTTTGTAAGTAAGCTACACCATTACATTTTATTACGCAATAATATCGTGTAACATCCCCATACCCATAATGCAGATAAATTTAAAACAATTCCTCAAGAGCCCATGTTCTCTTTTCAAAAACCGGTCATGGATGCTAACTCACACTTCCACCTTCATTTCCAGGCTTAAGAACCCCTGTACATCATTGTAACAATCGTTTCTCCCTTGACATATCCCTTCTACAACCGAAATGAATTATTTTGCACTGAACATGTCTTTCCACAGTCTGCATTCTGCACTTCCGCCCTTTCGACCTCTTAAATCAGAAATTAGAAAGATAAAGTTTGACAGACAATACTTAATCTCTCTTCCACCTTCTGCACTTTGGAACATGGAAATCAGAAACTCCATGTGCGAAGGAACATTCAATGGACTTTCTATCTTCCACCTTCTGCACTTTAGAACTCATAAATCATAAACTAAAATGTGTGAGGGAACATTCAACGGCCTTTTCGCCTTCTGCCTTCCACACTTCCTATTTCTACCTTCCATACTTCGGAACTCGAAAATTGGAAACTAAAATGTGCTACAGAACATTCAATGGCCTTTCCACCTTCCACCTTCTGCACTTCCTCTTTCCTCCTTTCACACTCCAGAACTCAGAAATCAGAAACATAACTCTTCGATGGAGTCTTTCAACCACTGTTCCACCTTCTGCCTTCCTTCTTCCACCTTCCACAGTTTCTAATTTGAAATTCAGAAAAATATCAAATGAAGGAACCTCTATCCTCATTTATTCCTTCCACATTCTTCCTTTCCACCCTCTAGTGCGGAACTTAGGAATCGGAAGACCAAATCCTTACCTTAACCTTTTCCGGATTTCCACCTTCCGTACACAAATCCCAGAAGTCAGAAAACTCACTTTTTGCTTTATCTTTTCTCCTAAATTCCACCTTCCACCTTCCTCCTTCCACAGGCGGATCCCAGAAGTTGGAAATCCCACATTCTTCTTGGATTTAAACTTGTTTCTCCTGCCTCCCGCATTCCGCCTTCCGCTACGGATCTCGGGGTGTGGAAACACCATAATCTACCTTGTCCAACTTTTACTTTTCCGGTTTCTGCCTTTCTCCTTCCGCAGGCGGATTCCAAGGGGTGGAAATAGTAAGTTAGATGCATTCTAGCCTCTTTAACCAGGGTTTTCTATCCTCCAAGGGCTTAAGCAAAATGTATTGAACATATAGGCGAATGCAGAAGTAAAAATGCATAAAACATACAAGGCATAAACAAGCAATTACAGGGACATTCATACATAAGAAAACCTCTACTTGATCATCAACAAGCATTCAACATTAACTTATCAATTCATCATATTCATAAGCATTCTACACAACCAGTATAGTCATTCATAAGCAACTACATTGCATAAATAGAGTAACATAGATACTTATCTTGATGATTAAGATTTTCTACAACTAGCTAGGTGACTGCAACGTTCCACCCAACCATAGGCTAGTGTATTCATTAATCTCTCAACACAATTCCACCCTTGAGTTGGGCATGATTTCCACAAGGAACTAGAGAAACAAAAGGATTATACATAGCCAGATCAAAGCACACACACAGTAAAGCCAACCTTCAGTTGGGTTTATCAAATTGTCCATCCAAGTCAACACCAAGTTGGGTTTATGAGGCTACAAGATTACAAGCCAAACAATGTCGGGTTTATCAGGATTACTCAGCCAAGCTAGCAGACTGTTGGGTTTATCAGACTATTCATAGTCAATCCAACATCCAAAACAGAGATCATCCAAGCCATAGATGGGTTTATTAGGCACTCATCCAATCCATCATTCACAGTGGGTTTATCAGACTGTCCAAACGAGGAATGCACATGGCCAAAACACAACAAGACACAACCAATGCAACATATGGGTTTATTAGGCTACAGTCTTACAAGACAAACAATGTTGGGTTTATCAGGCTTACTCAGCCAATCCAGCATACAGTTGGGTTTATCATAGTGTTCACCGTCAAGACAACTTCCAAAATAGGGATCATCAAAGCCACAGATGGGTTTATCAGGAACTCATCCAAGCCATCATTCATAGTGGGTTTATCAGAATTCCTGGCCAAGGATTACACATGGCAAAAACACAACAAGACACAGCCAAGCCAACAGATGGGTTTATCAGGATGCAGGATCACAAGACAAACAATGATGGGGTTATCAAGCTTACTCAGCCAAGCCAGCATACAGTTGGGTTTATCAAAATTGTTCACACTCAAGCCAACTTCCAAAATAGAGATCATACAAGCCACATATGGTTTTATCAGGCACTCAGCCAAGCCATCAGACTACCATGCCTTGCTCTGGCCAAGGAATTAACTTCCTCAACAAAATTCTGGAAGAAATTGATGATTGAGGATAGAGGACAAAAGTAGCTGAGGTTCATGGGTTTCCTCATTGACATATGGTAACACCCTATTGGCTCAATAGTTTGACCAACTCCCCACCCTATCCCTTGTGGAGTCATGCCCCCATATCTTTCATGTTTGCAGTCCCATAGCTAGCTGTGTTATTATATTAATTTGTACAATTACATGATATATCAAAATGTTTTGTGCTTGAATTAGCACCAAAACCATAGGTATCAACCTTGATCACCTATGCAGTAGACACCAGATCAATGGTAGGGCCTTGGCCTTAATCTCCATGCCATGATCTCAATACAATATATATACATCATGTACAATATTAATAGCATGGGGTCAAAACCAGGGTATTACAATCCCCTCCCCCTTCAATAGCACTATCCTTAGTGCTCTACAAGATTGGAAAAAAATGCTACACCGGCACCACCTCAATGCTCTACAAAATTGAACAAAAATGGATCTTCGAATCACATGGAATCCTCCAACTCCCAAGTAGCCTCCTTAGGACCGTAGTGCTTCCATTTCACCTTTACCTGTCCTATGGCTCGGTTCTAGAGCATGGTGACCTTCCTTTCGAGGATGCACAATGGCTCAGTTTGGAACTCTCCCTCGGGTTCCACCTGAATCAAATCCTAATCAATCACATGGTTAGGGTCATGTATATATTTCTTAAGCAAAGAAACATGAAAAATATTATGAGCTCTAGTGCTAGCAGGAAACGTAAGTCTATATGCAACTAGCCCTATTCTTTCAAGCACTTCAAATGGCCCAAAATATCTAGGTGACAACTTGGCACAACTTCCAAGATTCAAAGAACTCTTATTTTCTCTCACTTTGATGTAAAAATGATCCCCAACACTGAATTATCTATCCACCCTATCCTTATCTGCATAGATTTTATGTATGTCTTGGGTTGCCTTCAAATTCTGCCTGATCTTTACAACCTCTTGCTCCATATCCTTGAGAAATTTTGGACCAAGCAAAATCTTATTCCCTGGATTATCCCATGTCATGGGTGTCCTACACCTTCTTACATACAAATATTCATAAGGACTCATCCCCAAGGATTCTTGATGCCAATTATTATAAGCAAAATCTACCAAGTGTAGAGAATCCTCCCACTTGGATGGGTTGTCTATCACATACATGAAAAGCATGTCTTCAAGCACATGATTCACTCTCTTTGTCTGACCATTAGTATGAGGATGGTAGGTAGTGCTAAAATTCAGCTTTGTCCCCAAATATGCAAGCAAACCCTTTCAAAAGTTGGAGATAAACTTAGGATCCATGTTAGAGACTATTGCCTTAGGAAATCCATGCAATCTAAAAATATCCTTCATGAATATTTTTTCAATATCATCCATCTTATGTGTGGACTTGACTGGTATAAAATGTGTTTCCTTTGTCAAATTTTCCACCACAACCATGATGGAATCATGTTGCCTCCAAGTCATTGGAAATCCTGTAATAAAGTCCATGGAAATTACTTTCCATTTCCATTCTAGAACTGGCAAAGGATGCAACAAACCTGTTGGGTGTTGATGCTCAACCTTTACATGCTGACATTTTATACACTTTGAAATATACTCAACAATGTCCATCTTCCTTCCTAGCCAAAAATATTTTTTTCTGGCTGTAGGATTTGTCTTCTAATATCCTGGGTGACCAGAATATGGAGCTTGATGGATCTCATCCATAACATGTCTCCTCAAGTCTTCTACACTTGGAATATAAATTCTGTTCTTATAAGTAAGAATTCCATCTTCTTCCAATTTATATCCCTCATACCTCTTATCTAGACTTTGTTGCTGCAATTTGTCTTTTACTTGCACATACACTTCCTCTTCAGTAGCATGATTAACAATCTATTGTCTCAAATCTGATTGGAAAACGCTAAGAGATGCCAAGTGCATTTCATGCACCTTCCTGCAGAGTGCATCGGCCACATTGTTTTCTTTTCCTTTTATGTGTTTGATTTCAAAATGAAACTCACATAAAAATTCTAGCCATCTAGCTTTCCTAGCATTTAGAGTTGGTTGATCAAAGAAATACTTCAGACCACAGTGGTCTATTCTTAACTCAAATTTTCTTCCCATTAAGTAATGCCTCCACATATTGATAGCATGTACTATGGCTACAAGTTATAAATCATGAGTGGCATATTTCTTCTCACGATCCTTTAACTTTCTAGACTCATAACATACCACGTGGTTGTCCTGCATAAGAAATCCTCCAAGTCCTTGACCGCATGCATCAGTACACACCACAAAATATTTCTATGGGTCTGCAATTTTCAAAATGGGTGCAATTGTGAGAAGACCCTTCAACTGCTAGAAACTTTCCTCACATATAGGTTTCCATTCAAGCTTGATTGCCTTCCTTTGCAAGGAACTAATAGGATGTGCAACCTTGGAGAATCATTCAATGAAACTCCTGTAGTATCTTGCAAGTCACATAAAAGATCTTACATCTGTCACATTTCTTGGACTAGGCCACTTCATAATGGCCTCAATATTCTCAAGGTCTACAGATATACCTTCACTTGAGATAATGTGACCTAAATAATGAATCCTATCTTTATAGAAGTCACATTTTCTCAACTTTACATACAGCTTATGCTCCCTGAGCAATTGCAATGTCAATCTCAGATGTTCTTCATTCTATTCCTCATTCTTAGAATAAATGAGAATGTTATCAAGGAAGACAATAACAAACTTGTCTAGATACCTACTGAAAACACTATTCATAAGGCACATAAATGTAGCTGGTGCATTTGTGACACCAAATGGTACCACTACAAGCTCATAATATCCATACCTTGTTCAAAAGGTTGTCTTATGAATGTCTTCATCCTTGATTCTTACCTGATGGTAACCAGGCCTTAAGTCAATCTTAGAAAATACCTTTTCTCCTCTCATTTGATCAAAGAGGTCATCAATCCTAGGAAAAGGGTATTTATTCTTCATAGTGACCTTGCTTAGCTATCTGTAATCAATACACAACCTGAGTGTACCATCTTTCTTCTTTACAAACAACACATGTGCTCTCCAAGGGGACATACTTTGTTTGATATACTTCTTCTCCAACAACTCTTGCAGCTGCATCTTCATCTCAAGCATCTCTGATGTACTCATCCTGTAGGGTGTCTTGGAAACTGGTGCTACTCCTGGCACAAGTTCAATTGTGAAGTCAATGTCCCTATTTGGTGGAAGCCCTGGAATCTCATCAGGAAAAACATCCCTACATTCCTGCAACACATGAAAATATTCCAACCTAGGAGTTTCATTCTCTACTTCCTTCATAACATGGGATGCATGCACTCTGCAACCCTTCCTACAGAACTTATTCCACTGCATGGCTAAAATATGCTTAACAAAAATCATGTTTGGAATGCCCTTCATAACCTTTAGGTTGCCTTTTTCACCCAAGCACTCAAAAGTCTTTTTGTAATCAAGTTTTACTCTATGTGCTTCCAACCAATCCATTCCAATGGGAACATCATAGGAACCAAGTGGTGGAACATTAAGATCTACACAAGTGACCAATTCAATCATAACCAATGGATATTTCTCCACCACTTCACTAACCTTTATCTTGTTCCTAGTGGCTAGCTGAACTAACCATGATTTTTTGTGCTTTAACTTCTTAAAAGAACAAATCTCAACTACTCTAGGAGTAATATAATTGTGAGTATATCCAGGGTCAATTAAAATAGAAACAGATTGCTTAGTAATCTTACCTGCAACTTCAACCACAGTTGATTGATGGTATGCCTGGCAGTTATCCAGAGTTGCATAAATCCTAGGGGAAGTCCGTGCAACTTGACCCACTGTTTCAGCTTCTTGAATTTTGTAAGTTGGCCTTACATTCCCATTCCCAAGTGGACAGTTCCTGCGCAGATGGGGTCCTCCACATTTCTAACATTGGATAGGTTCACTACTCTATTGTGGATCTCTTGGATTTTATCCCATCACTCTAGCTTGCTTACCCACATCTTGTGATGGCTGATTCTGTTGATTCCTGAAGTTAGAAGGTTTGAAACCTTTCTTCCTTTGGTTAAACTTCTCATTTCTCTTGTCCATCCAGACCTTTTGGTAATCAGGTTTTCCTTTGCTTTGCTCATAGTAATACTTAGCTTTCCCAATGGCCTCTTCTAGAGTTCTAGGCTCATCAAACTCGGTTTTGTCTCTGTATGCTTGAGGTATCCTACTTAGAAACTGCTGGATTTTCACTTTGTCATCCCTAATATACCTGACACACCTTAATGGTTCTAAGAACTTATTGGCATACTCTTCCATTGTTTGATGTCCCTATTTCAGCTCATGGAATTCTTTGATATTATCATCATAATACCTATCAGAGAGGTACTTCTACTTGAAGTACTTCTTGAACTATTTCCAAGTGATATTCCTTTCACTGATCTTCTTTGCCTTCCTAAGTTGCTCCCACCAAATGGATTCTCTTCCATTCAGGTGGAACATGGAAACCCTATCTTTTATATTTCCTTAATAGTCTTGGACTTGAAAATATTTCCTCATCCCAAGGATCCTAGCTTCAGCTTCTTGACCAATATTTATCTCACCATTAAAGGTAGGAAGCCTTATGTTTTTAAACTCATCATGTGAGTTGTTTCTACAATGCCTCCTCTTTTATTCGTGATATGAAGAGCTTGATCCCTCAGTGGATTTCTCAGAGTTAGAAGACCCACTAGAATACCTCTCCCTTTATCTAGCACTGCTTTTGTTTCCTTCTGGTTTCTTTGTACGACGCCTCGATCTCATCCGCCTTTTGATGTCTGTTAAGTTTTGCAACATGGTGACATTCAGCTGATGTTCCTCTTCCTCATCTTTAATCAAGCTTCTCATGGTGGTTGCAATCTCTAGCGACGTCTCTTGAAATATCCTTCTATTGCAGCTGCAACAATTTCCCAAAATTCCAAAATTTTTTAGGACCCTCCTTATGCTTTGGTTAGCTTGATCTTATGCTTTGATTTGGTCAGGGAACTTTCAGAAAGAGTTTCTCATGCTGAATTGGTTTACCACTTGTTTACATCTCCCTCTAACGCTGGAAAGTTTCCCTTTTTTGATCAAACATTATCATTATTTTTGAATACCTTTAAAGCCACTCTAAATCGGAAGTTTTCTTGATTGAATTTCACGCTGCCTTTGCGGATGACTTTTGGCTTTACGTCGGAAGGTATGGTTATTTCCTTGTCCACCGTTGCGGACGAGTTTTTGCAGTTTGTTTCTGCCGTTACAGATGGGTTTTCACTTTCCTTCCGATTTATGGGTTTCGGTTGTCTTTTGGCTTTGTACCGGAGCATTTTACCATCGTTCTCTCCGCCGTTACGGATGGGTTTGAGCTTTGAGGTCCCGACGTTGCAGATGGGAAAGGCGTTAGGCTTCCGACGTATAGTCATTTGGTTTCTAGCTTGATTTTTATGGACAGTGTTCATGATTGAGTGTCCGCCGTTGCGGAAGAGTTTAAGCTTTCAACTTCTGACCCAAAAGAGCCTCCGACTTCCGACCGTTAGTTTTTGGCCTTGCCTATCGTTGCGGATTGTTTTGTGCTATGGCCCTCCACCATTGCGTAAGGAGCAGCGCTTTGCCTCCCGATTCGGAGTTGTTTCCCGTCCAATTCGTTAAGTCTTCCCACATGCGGGCCATATCTATATATTCACAGGGAGGCAAGGTATTATTCTATCGTATTTTTTCCAATTGCCGCACCCGTCGTTATCGTGTTGTCGCGCTCGCTCGGTTCCTCAATTGCGGTACCCTCAGTACAGGTGTCTCCACCACGAGGCTTGCCAGACCTCTCCACGTCGGATACGTCTGTGCCAGGTAGGTTTATTCACCTTCTCCCGTTCCTTTTGAGGCATGTGTAAAGATTGATGCAGTTAGTCTTAGTTACGGTGGTTTCCTTCGCCCCGTTATATGTATGTGTATATGAGAAGGGGGGGGGGAGGTTATTTTGACTGCTAGCACTGGCATTTTTTACTTATGGAACATTTTTCTCCCGCGGCTGTTGGTGCGCAGCCTTGCGCGCAGTGGGTGGGGGTTTGGTGCAGGAGGCCGTTACGCCGCCTGTACCAAACCGCCTTGTGTATGGTAATGAGGTGCAGGGGGAGGTTTTGTTATGAATTTTCTATAAGATTTTGGTAATTCCTCCTTTCGTTCGAGGTTCATATTGCCCGTTTTTTTCGAACCCCAGCCTGTGTTGCTCATGTCATCCTGCGCAGTCCTTTTGGGCTCGGCCATTAGAAACCCTAGTCGGTTAGAAGGGATATGCTGTTGCTGTGGTTTGTTAGCTGGGAATCGCATGGGTAGTGAGTTTGGTAGAAGAGTTTTGCAGTAGGATGACAATAGTACCCGCAGAGAGCGAAATGTGTAGTCGGCTTAATGTAATTTTTCTCTTGCGAACTGCACAATTCCTTGTTGATTTTAGTCCGGCTAGGCTATTTATTGTTAAAATGATTGTTATTATAAAACGCAGGAGACTCTCACAATCATACTGCATATTACTACTGCAAATTATCTCTTTTGTTGATATACACGGACTAAACTACTGAACACTGCACATTGCATTTTAATGGTTCTGATAGTCAGGGCATTTTTAGGTCGTACATGCATGCATTTGCTTCCCTACTTGCTATCACATTAAGAGACATGAAAATGGCACATCACATATGGATGTAGTTTTATTGCAGTCTAAAAGATGGTTGATGGAATGATTTAATATCATACAACACTATTTTGTATCATGCTAAGATAGTGTGCATTTGGTTGTAATAGTCCTGTTAGTCAGGCCAGTCAGGTTATGCAAGCTTATATCCTAGCTTCATGGACTAGTTGCTATCATGATACACATAGAAAGAATAAAATGCTGCATAGTGTCTTGTGAATGTATGCAACTTGAATTGATCAATATTACAATGTTATATATGGAAGGAAGAATTCGAATCCACCATGTCCAAGAGGCAGAAGAAGAAGGCCCCTGTGGTCGAAGAAGGACCAGAAGTAGAAGAGGTCACAAAGACCAAGTACATATATGAAGACACTCAATGTGTTTCTGGTGTGGAGCCCGAGTACAAATGGGGTGAAGTATATAGATTGATTTCCCACAGGGAGGTTCCCGACATGGGCCTCGAAGAAGAATCCATCTATGCTAACATAGATAAATCTTCTCTCATGAAAGTTGCCACCAGACGAGAGCTGTTCCCATGCTCTGAGGTAATTGGATGGATTCTGCCCTGAGTAGACACCACTACAATGATCATGGGAAATGTTGAAGGACAGGGCTATGCTGCATTTAGCCCTGGATATGTGGCGTTGGATTATCACCTACCAGAAGCCCAGGTCTTCTTGTCAGAGGATTGGCTGAAAAGCATCAAAATGGACCTGGTGGAAAATCTTAGGAGAATGATGTTGCAAGGAAAGCATTTTCAACACAGACCGACCAGTGAATATGATACAGCGAGCTTGAGGGCTCCCTATAGATTCATAGCCTTGATGCTCAGCAGAATATTTGGGAGAGCTCATGGCAGACTCTTCAAACTTGAATGGATACCAATTATTTTTCATGTGGAAACTCAAGGCATAGTCTTCAATTGGGCCAGCATGGTATCCAGCAGTATTTATTCTTGCGTGACCTCAGCCTTGGAGGGAGAGTCCAAGAAAATATCGGAGTTTTACATGAGTTCAATATTAATAGACTGCATAATGTGCAACCAGGATTTCCCCGGTCTCAGGTGCATCTGGGACAGGGAAAGGTTGTTTGTTTATGCCACTTATAGACCATTGTGGGCTCACCAGTACCATAGCCATTACAGAGAGGTCTGTGAACACTTCATTATGCCTCTGTACACACTCATTTTTCGGAAGGAGTGTGACTGTATGTCGGAAGAATCCATGCAAGTGATAGAAGAATATGCGGATTATTTCTTAACTGAAAATGGCATGTACTTCCGGATGTTTGGAGGATCAAGAACACCTTCGCTGCTACCCAAATATGCAACGGATTACATAGTCCACAAGGAGGCGGTCAGGCAAGTGTTCATTGATGGAATAGGCAGTTTTCTTTTCGAACACAAGAGGACTGCCTACCCTCCTTTTCCATTCAAGCTAGGAAGCTACAAATTCACCAAGGTGAAACAAGCTGCTGAATTCATAGAGGAATTGGAGAGGTTCCATTTTGGGGAGATGCCCTACCGCAGAAATGACACCCGAGGCAAGGTTATTGAGCATTACAAATAACACAAGGTGCGCTTCGAGTATACCCACCATTTCGACAAGGATGAATCTGTCTTCTGAAACACCCCAAACATGACAATGCTAATGAGAAGGTTCAAGAAAAAGATCGCCACCAAAGGTGGAAAAGGGGACGAGTAGGCAAAGGCAGAGGAAGAAGCCAAAAAGCGAAATGAAGAAGCCCAGAGGTTGGAAAAAGAAGCTGCAGAAAGGCTTCATTCAAAAGAAGAAAGAAGAGCTGCTCAGGAAGCAACAGAGAAAGCAGAGGAAGCAGCTAGAAAAGAAACAGAGGAAGCAAAGAGAAAGCTTGATGAGGAGCTCCACAAGCAAGAAGCTGAAAGAATAAAGTTGACACAACAGTCAGCTTCTGAAACAGCAGAAGGGAAGACTCAGGAGGTGGAGAACCTCGAGGTACAGACCCCTCAAGTAGTTGCTGCCAGCATACCCAGGGTTCCCACGCTCGAGCTGGTCCCATTTGTGCAGGAAAAGGGAAAGAAAATCCCCGATTTCAACACTGTGTTTTATGATAGAGCAATGAAAAGGATAATCAAGAGGACAGAAAGGAAAGTTGAAGCAGGAGATCTACCAGGAAAGATGATAACGGATACTGCTGTGATGTTAGGAACGGATACGGATCCTAGGTTCACGTTGAGAGCCGAAGCTGCAATGATCGATGCCTCAGAAGATAACATAAATAAGGTGATGATTGAACTGGAGTCATCTAAGAAAACCTCTACTCAGCTGAAAAATACCTTGAGGAAAGAGAGAGAGGAAGGAAACAGGATGAAGTGGAAATTTGAACACTTATAGAGGGAGATGAAGACTGCTGAGGCTAATTTGCAGACCCTACATGAAGAGAGACAGGATCAACAAACTACACAAGAATGCCTTGAGCAAGTGCAAGTAGAAGATCAAGAGTTGAAGAAGGAGAAGGAGCAGTTACTGGCAAAGGTGGGGGACCTAGAAGAACAGCTCAAGATCCTCCTGTAGGCCAATGATATGCACACCCTAGAGCTGATAAAGGATCACCAGGAGTAGATTTCTGCTTTGAACACTGCTTTGGAAGTAGAAAGAGAACAACAGGTCGATCTTCAGCCTCTCAAGCAACATGTATTGACCCAGAAAACCAAGATGTTGCAGCTGCAGACTGCTGTAGAAGAAGAAAGGTTTAAAGTGCTGCAGATCGACGGTCGTTTGGAGGAGATTATGGAAACTATATCCTACTTTGTGGATAGGTCCTAGGATGTCCTAGAGGTCCTGACTGTACGAATGGCCAAGTTGGAGAGCAACGAGGAAACCCCAACGGAGCTACCGGCAAAATACCAGCAGGCCCTCAAACGGGACTATAACCTAGTGGAGTTTGCTATAAATACTGCTGAAGACTTCAAGAAGGAAGTGAAGAAGACAAAGGGATTATGCACCGAATTCTTCAGAAGAGTTCTCAATACATTCAACCGGTGCCAGACAAAAGCGGAGGAGAGGCTTGAAGCTTTTCCAGATCACGATGCCTTTGTAGAGCTATTACAGAAGAGATTCCAGGAGGAAGAAGCTAAGGTGCAGGATATCAGAGCCATGGATGATCTGATCTTGAGAAGCCAAGTAGATCACCCAGCTATCAGTATAATGCTTCTGGAAGATCAGCTTCATTTGATTACGTCCAGGGTCGAGGCTATCAAGAAACAAGCTAAGAAATTTGAGATAAATATTCAGTTTTTAGAACCTTGTACTTTTGAAGGCATTGCTAATGAGGCTGTAGTGTGGAGGAAGTTTCTGGACAGCCAAGTGGGGCCCTCCTCATGAGGGATTAATCACCTTTGTATTTTGTAACTATTTTGTAAAACATTTAAGAAAAATTGAACGTTGGGAGACGAGAGGTTGGGAAGCCCAAAGGTCACTTTGGGCAGCCCAACAGTCTGACCCTTTTTTGTTTAAATGTAAAAGACTTAGAAGAGAGAGGGAATTTTTCCCAGTAAGACTGGTGAAGACATATTGTAAGAAGAACTAATTTCTTTTGCAATAGAAAATTACAGTTTGCCTATTGTAGGAAGTTTAGTGGAATATTCAAATGTTGTGCTATGGAATTGTTGAAGAGGAACTATTTCATTTTCAGCTTTATGTCCATCAACTGTGAGACCGTTCTAACTCATTGAACCTATGTTCTTGTATGAATGATTTTTGGTTTATTTCATGAAGATTTCCACTATGAGTAATGTATGCTGCTTATGAAACAGTTGGCTATTTGACTGTTGAAATACCTTTAATCGTTCATGTGTTGTAGAGAAAAATATCAGCTACCTGTAATTTCTGTTTATAATGCATGAATAATACACATTACTCATAAAATAAATCAGATTCTGGCTCCCCGGGGATAGGTGCATATATAGTTAGTTAGATAGTTAGTTTCATTACTTCATATGTGATTTGGATGCCTGTGAACCTAAGACAAGAGGTAAGAACCTGCGCATCACATTGTGTAGTTCCTTGCGTCTTTATCACCCTTCATTGTTAGTTAGGATTTTGCATTGCATACTTTAGAGTAAAAAAAAATACAAAAAAATCGGTGGACCGGGCCGCAACCGGTGAACCCTTGGTTTTGTTACTTTGACCTACGGTAGGCGGACCGCAAACCGGACGGATTCCCTATACCAAACAGTCAACGGGCTAGTTGGGAACATTGATTGGGGAGAATCCTTTACTGTTGTCGCCTGCGAATTTCCAGGCCCCAACTGAATTGGCGCTAGAAGGAGGGCTGCCAGTGCATGGCTGGCCATGGAAAATTAATTTTTCCTAAGACTACCTTAGCAGCATATGTTTGAAGCTTATAACCTGACCCAAGTACTTACATATTTCGATTATACCTTTGAAGTGAGAAAGCCTGTTCTCATCCTGCTTTGTTCTTTTCTCAAACTCTTGTTCTTGTAGCTATGCTTATGGCTGGAATCAATGTAAATCAGCCCAACCCATTACTGGCATGGAGAGAAAGGTCCCCTTTAAACCTCACACCGCCTTTGCATAACCTGCCTTAAGCCTTTGACAAGCTGTTGCCTAAGTTTGACCCTGAAGAAAGAATTGCTGTAGACGACCACCTGCAAAGATTTTATCTAGCCTTAGAAGGGATAAGGGCTGGGGAGCATGAAGATGTGGTCTGTAGACTTTTCCCTCACACCCTGAAAGGAGCAGCAACATCCTGGTATTTCAGTCTCCCTACAAATTCAATTCTGGATTGGGACACCTTCGAGAAGGTTTTCAGAAGTAAATACACCACTCAGAGAACTCATGCCTCATTAATGAAAGGTCTTGGTTTGTTAAGAAAGGAGAAGAATGAGAAGGTACATATTTTCACTCAGCGATTTTCAATGTACCTAAAGAACTTCTCTGAAGCTGACAGACCCTCAGACAAGGTCTTAATCGAGTATTATACCTCAGCCCTAGGGCCTGAGTTGGCCATGTTTGCCAAAATGAAAGCCAAACCCACATTGGTAGAGACTTATGAAGAGGCCGAAAGAGTAGAGGTTGAGAGGGAAAGTATAGAATATTATCCCAATTTACCTAGAAAGAAAACTATAGAAAGAGGAGCTTTGGTGTTGTCCAAACCCAGAGAGGAGCACTCACATGATCTTGAGGGAATGATGAAAATGATGCAGAAGCTTTCCAACTGGATAATAGATCTGGAGAAAGAAAAGGACATTCAGAAAACTTATAAACCCTACTATCCGAAAACAGAGGATAATAACCAATGGAAAATCCCTCCCCCAAATTTAGCCTCAATAAATATAACAGAAATAGGGGGGGATAATTTCTATACTTTTCACCAGCAACTTCACTCGGAGAAGAAGTGCCCTCAATGGTTAAATTCGATATCTTTGGTAATGAATAAGTTGCTGAATTCCAAATTGAATGAAGACAATGATGATGAAGAAGGAAAAGAAAAGTCCATAGAGAAGCAAGACGATGATACAATATTCTCATGGAACGGTGTTTCGCTGTTCAACACAGAAGAGCATACTCTCAAGTCTCAAAATACACCTACAACCACAAAAGATAAGAAACTAGTGATTAAGGACAATGAAATACTTCTAAAGGTTAAAGAATTGCAAGAGAAAGTCAAGAGGAAGGCTGATGTGAAGGCTAAAGATGACATACCTGAAGCCACTACTTGCAAACAGGAAATAGAGCCACTCGTTGAACCTGCCAAACCTGTGCAAGATGATGAGGAAAGAAAAGCTGACAAACTTAAAGAGGAGATGCTTGCAAAAAATCAACCCGTGGAAGAAAATATCAAATTAGCTCGGACAAGGAAAACTAGCACTCCACCTTTCCTTATGACTCTCGAAATTTTAAATCATAAGGTGCATAATTGTTTGGTGGACTCTGGATCATCCATGAATGTTATGCCTCTGACAGTTTGCAAAAAACTTAATGGGTAGCTAAAACCTACTATTTGGGATGTCACTCAACTTGACAAAACTAGTGTCAAAGTAGTAGGGGAGATGGAGAACGTTCTGATTCGATTGTCTACAAATAATAGGATATGTCATTACATTGATATTGTAGTAGCAGACATACCTGATGGCTATGGAATGATCCTGAACCAAGATTGGACAGCAAGACTAAATGGGTACTTTGCTTCAGATTGGTCTCACTTGTGGTTACCTCATAAGGGCAGCCCAAACCTGATTAAGATATTAAGAGAGCCCTACATGAAGCACAATGTCACTAAGCTAGGAGAGAAAAATGAATCTGCTGATTCTATCCTGGGAAATTATCTGACTGAGCTAGAATTAAGACATCTTACTTCAAGAAAGGCTAGTTATATAACTGACACCCAGCCTGAGCTCCTTCAACTTCCTCGGGCTGTAAGAAATGATTATAGAATAGTAGACATGTGTTCAGTTTCAAAAACAACACAGCTCGATCATGGTTAAACGACTCGTTTCTATTATTCAGCCCATCCTTTAACTCCTCATGATTAAAGATTTTTAGGGGTGGGCAATAAATTTTCTTTTCTTTTGCTTTGTACATAAATAAACTATTTTGTGTTCTTTAATGCTTGGATGCTTTTACTTTTGGTTATCTGATTTAATGCTATGTTCTTTTATTTGCTTTGCTAGCATTTCTTTTGGTTTTGAATAAAGAGGCAAACTTTTGGTTGCAATGGAAACATCAGGGTTCTCTATTAACTGAAAACTTGAGCGAAAGACTGTGCTGTAAAAGTATAGAATGTCTTCTAGTAGCAGTGTTCCTAGCTGGCAAAGCATTCATTGAAGTCTTACTTATCCCCTGCAAATAACTCGGGAGTAAAAGAGGTCTGGAATACTATTTAGAGGCTCCATCCATTTCACATCTTAAATATCCAAGGGGGTGACAGCAAAAGACCCACGGAAAGGAAGCAGAGTAAAACAGTATGTCATATATAAATGATCCCATGTCATATATTTAGAAAATCAAAAAAGGCTATCAAGAGTCAAAACTCCTTGGAGAAAAACAATACATATCAAAGCAAAATATCAAAACATGAAGTACTGAATGGCCACAAGATCCTCTCCGTCCCTGAACTGAAATATGAAGAACATTGTTCACACAAAAGGACACTATGGGATAGAGGATCCCGAATTAAAATTCAGTAAGAAAGGCCTGCAGGAGGACTCATATCAAAAGAACTAAAGTTCAAAAGGCACAAAAGTGCAGTTGGCATGGGAATGAGGAACAAAAGGATAATACTATTTACCCTCTGTTACAATCCTGTGGTGTCCAAGCTGTAAACTACTTGAGGACAGGCAAAATAAACCTCACTTAGTTGGCCTCAAAAGAGTTATTCAGACTTGCAATGCTTCTGATGGTACCATCTCCCAAAAGAATGGACTTCTTTAAATATTTTAAATGCATTATTTGGCTTGCTTAGGAATACAAGCATCTAGAAGATTTCATTTTTATTCAGATAGTCTTGCACTGGGAAGGAGTTAATTCAGAGATCTGGGGTTCACCAGGTAGTTGCCAATTGTTGTAGCTGCAACAATTTCCCAAAATTCCAAAATTTTTTAGGACCCTCCTTATGCTTTGGTTAGCTTGATATTATGCTTTGATTTGGTCAGGGAACTTTCAGAAAGAGTTTCTCATGCTGAATTGGTTTACCACTTGTTTACATCTCCCTCTAACGCTGGAAAGTTTCCCTTTTTTATCAAACCTTATCATTATTTTTGAATACCTTTGAAGCCACTCTAAATCGGAAGTTTTCTTGATTGACTTTCCCGCCGCCGTTGCAGATGACTTTTGGCTTTACATCGGAAGGTATGGTTATTTCCTTGTCTGCTGTTGTGGACGACTTTTTGCAGTTGGTTTCCGCCGTTACGGATGAGTTTTCACTTTCCTTCCGATTTATGGGTTTCGGTTGTATTTTGGCTTTGTATCGGAGCATTTTACCATCGTTCTCACCGCCCTTACAGACGGGTTTGAGCTTTGAGGTCCCGACGTTGCGGATGGGAAAGGCGTTAGGATTCTGACGTATAGTCATTTGGTTTCCATCTTGAGTTTTACGGATGGTGTTCATGATTGAGTGTCTGCCGTTGCGGAAGATTTTAAGCTTTCGGCTTCCGACCCAAAAGAGCCTCCGACTTTCGACCGTTAGTTTTTGGCCTTGCCTATCGTTGTGGATGGTTTTGTGCTATGGCCCTCCACCGTTGCGGAAGGAGCAGCGCTTTGCCTCCCGATCCGGAGTTGTTTCTCGTCCAATCCGTTAAGTCTTCCGATGTGCGGGCCATATCTATATATTCACGGGGAGGCAAGGTATCATTCTATCGTATTTTTTCTAACTTCCATGCCCGTTGTTGTCGTGTTGTCGCGCTCACCCGGTTCCTCAATTGCGGTACCCTCAGTACAAGTGTCTCCACCACGAGGCATTCTAGACCTCTCCATGTCGGATACATTCGTTCCAGGTAGGTTTATTCACCTTCTCCCGTTCCTTTTGAGGCATGTGTAAAGATTGATGCGGTTAGTCTTAGTTACGGTGGTTTCCTTCGCCCCGTTAGATGTATGCGTATATGAGAAAGGGGGAGGGGGAGGTTATTTTGACTGCTAGCACTGGCATTTTTGACCTACAGAACATTTTTCACCTGCGGCTGTTGGTGCACAGTTGGTGGGGGTTTGGTGCAGGCGGCCTTTATGCCGCCTGCACCAAACCGCCCTGTGTATGGTAATGAGGTGCAGGGGGAGGTTTTGTTATGATTTTTCTGTAAGCTTTTGGTAATTCCTCCTTTCGTTTGAGGTTCATATTGCCCATTTTTCTCGAACCCCAGCCTGTGTTTCTCACGCCGTCCCGCGCAGTCCTTTTGCGCTCGGTCATTAGAAACCCTAGTCGGTTAGAAGGGATATGCCACTATTGTGGTTTGTTAGCTGGGAATCACATGGGTAGTGAGTTTGGTAGAAGCATTTTGCAGTATGATGACAATAATACCTGTAGAGAGTGAAATGTGTAGTCGGCTTAATGTAATTTTTCTCCTGCGAACTGCACAAGTCCTTGTTGATTTTAGTCCGGCTAGGCTATTTATTGTTAAAATGATTGTTATTATAAAACACAGGAGACTCTCACAATCATACCGCATATTACTACTGCAAATTATCTCTTTTGTTGATATACACAGACTAAACTACTGAACACTACACATTGCATTTTAATGGTTCTGATAGTCAGGGCATTTTTAGGCCGTACATGCATGCATTTGCTTCCCTACTTGCTATCACATTAAGACACATGAAAATGGCACATCGCATATGGATGTAGTTTTATTGCAGTCTAAAAGATGGTTGATGGAATGATTTAATATCATACAGCACTGTTTTGTATCATGCTAAGATAGTGTGCATTTGGTTGTAATAGTCCTGTTAGTCAGGCCAGTCAGGTTATGCAAGCTTATATCCTAGCTTCATGGACTAGTTGCTGTCATGATACACATAGAAAGAATAAAATGCTGCATAGTGTCTTGTGAATGTCTGCAACTTGAATTGATCAATATTACAATGTTATATATGGCAGGAAGAATTCGAATCCACCATGTCCAAGAGGCAGAAGAAGAAGGCCCCTGTGGTCGAAGAAGGACCAGAAGTAGAAGAGGTCACAAAGACCGAGTACATATATGAAGACACTCAATGTGTTTCTGGTGTGGAGCCTGAGTACAAATGGGGTGAAGTATATAGATTGATTTCCTGCAAGGAGGTTCCTGACATGGGCCTCAAAGAAGAATCCATCTATGCTAACATAGAGAAATCTTCTCTCATGAAAGTTGCGACCAGACCAGAGCTGTTCCCATGCTCTGAGGTAATTGGATGGATTCTGCCCCGAGTAGACACCACTACAATGATCATGGGAAATGTTGAAGGACAAGGCTATGCTGCATTTAGCCCTGGATATGTGGCGTTGGCTTATCACCTACCAGAATCCCAGGTCTTCTTGTCAGAGGATTGGCTGAAAAGCATGAAAATGGACCTGGTGGAAACTCTTAGGAGAATGATGTTGCAAGGAAAGAATTTTCGACACAAACCGACCAGTGAATATGATACAACGAGCTTGAGGGCTCCCTACAGATTCATAGCCTTGATGCTCAACAGAATATTTGGGAGAGCTCATGGCAGACTCTTCAAACTTGAATGGATACCAATTATTTTTCATGTGGCAACTAAAGGCATAGTCTTCAATTGGGCTGGCATGGTATCCAACAGTCTTTCTTCTTGTGTGACCTCAGCCTTGGAGGGAGAGTCCAAGAAAAGATCGGAGTTTTACATGAGTTCAATATTAATAGACTGCATATTGTGCAACCAGGATTTCCCCGGTCTCAGGTGCATCTGGGACAGGGAAAGGATGCCTGTTTATGCCGCTTATAGACCATTGTGGGCTCACCAGTACCATAGCCATTACAGAGAGGTCTGTGAGCACTTCATTATGCCTATGTACACACTCATTTTTTGGAAGGAGTGTGACTGTATGTCGGAAGAAGCCATGCAAGTGATAGAAGAATATGCGGATTATTTCTTAACTAAAAATGGCATGTACTTCCGGATGTTTGGAGGATCAAGAACACCTTCGCTGCTGCCCAAATATGCAACGGATTACATAGTCCACAAGGAGGCGGTCAGACAAGTGTTCACTGATGGAATAGGACGTTTTCTGTTCGAACACAAGAATACTGCCTACCCTCCTTTGCCATTCAAGCTAGGAAGCTACAAATTCACCAAGGTGAAACAAGCTGCTGGATTCATAGAGGAATTGGAGAGGTTCCATTTTTGGGGAGATGCCCTACTGCAGAAATGACACCCGTGGCAAGGTTATTGAGCATTGCAAAGAACACAAGGTGCACTTCGAGTATACCCACCATTTCGACAAGGATGAATCTGTGTTCCGAAACACCCCAAACATGACAATGCTAATGAGAAGGTTCAAGAAAAAGATCGCCACCAAAGGTGGAAAAGGGGACGAGTAGGCAAAGGCAGAAGAAGAAGCCAAAAAGTGAAATGAAGAAGCCCAGAGGTTGGAAAAAGAAGCTGTAGAAAGGCTTCATTCAGAAGAAGAAAGAAGAGCTGCTCAGGAAGCAATAGAGAAAGCAGAGGAAGCAGCTAGAAAAGAAACAGAGGAAGCAAAGAGAAAGCTTGATGAGGAGCTCCACAAGCAAGAAGCTGAAAGAATAAAGTTGAAACAACAGTCAGCTTCTGAAACAACAGCAGGACAGACTCAGGAGGTGGAGAACCCCGAGGTACAGACCCCTCAAGTACCTACTGCCATCATACCCAGGGTTCCCACGCTCGAGCTGGTCCCATTTGTGCAGGAAAAGGGAAAGGAAATCCCTGATTTCAACACTGTGTTTTATGATAGAGCAACGAAAAGGATAATCAAGAGGACAGAAAGGAAAGTTGAAGCGGGATATCTACTAGGAAATATGATAACGGATACAACTGTGATGTTAGGAACGGATCAAGATCCTAGGTTCACGCTGAGAGCTGGAGCTGCAATGATTGATGCCTCAGAAGATAACATAAATAAGGTGATGATTGAACTGGAGTCATCTAAGAAAACCTCTGCTTAGATGAAAAATACCTTGAGGAAAGAGAGAGAGGAAGGAAACAGGCTGAAGCGGAAATTTGAACACTTACAGAGGGAGATGAAGACTGCTGAGGCTGAGTTGTAGACCCTACATGAAGAGAGACAGGCTCAGGTAACTACACAAGAACGCCTTGAGCAAGTGTAAGCAGAAGATCAAGAGTTGAAGAAGGAGAAGGAGCAGTTACTGCCAAAGGTGGGGGACCTAGAAGAACAGCTGAAGATCCTCTTGTAGGCCAATGATATGCACACCCTAGAGCTGAGAAAGGAACACCAGGAGCAGATTTTTGCTTTGACCACTACTTTGGAAGTAGCAAGAGAATAGAATGTCAATCTTCAGCCTCTCAAGCAACATGTATTGACCCAGAAATCCAAGATGTTGCAGCTGCAGACTGCTGTAGAAGAAGAAAGGCGTAAAGTGTTGCAGATCGACGGTCGTTTGAAGGAGATTATGGAAACTGCATCCTACTTTGTGGACAAGTCCCAGGACATCCTAGAGGTCCCGACTGTACGAATGGCTAGGTTGGAGAGCAACGAGGAAACCCCAATGGAGCTACCAGAAAAAGACCAGCAGGGCCTCAAACGGGACTATAACCTAGTGGAGTTTGCTATAAATACTGCTGAAGACTTCAAGAAGGCAGTGAAGAAGACAAAGGGATTATGCACCGAATTCTTTAGAAGAGTTCTCAATAGATTCAACCGGTGCTAGACAAAAGCGGAGGAGAGTCTTGAATCTTTTCCAGATCATGATGCCTTTGTAGAGCTATTACAGAAGAGATTCCAGGAGGAAGAAGCTAAGGTGCAGGATATCAGAGCCATGGATGATCTGATCTTGCGAAGCCAAGTAGACCACCCAGCTATCAGTATACTGCTTCTGGAATATCAGCTCCGTTTGAGTACGTCCAGGGTCGAGGTAATCAAGAAACACGCTGAGAAATTTGAGATAAATATTCAGTTTTTAGAACCTTGTACTTTTGAAGGCATCGCTAATGAGGCTGCAGCGTGGAGGAAGTTTCTGGACAGCCAAGTGGGGCCCTCCTCATGAGGGATTAATCACCTTTGTATCTTGTAACTATTTTGTAAAACATTTAAGAAAAATAGAACATTGGGAGACGAGATGTTGGGAAGCCCAAAGGTCACTTTGGGCAGCCCAACAGTCTGACCCTTTTTTGTTTAAATGTAAAAGACTTAGAAGAGAGAGGGAATTTTTCCCAGTAAGACTGGTGAAGACATATTGTAAGAAGAACTAATTCCTTTTGCAATAGAAAATTACAGTTTGCCTGTTGGAGGAAGTTTAGTGGAATATTCAAATGTTGTGCTATGGAATTGTTGAAGAGAAACTATTTCGTTTTCAGCTTTATGTCCATCAACTGTGAGACCGTTCTAACTCATTGAACCTATGTTCTTGTATGAATGATTTCCGGTTTATTTCATGAAGATTTCCACTATGAGTAGTGTATGCTGCTTATGAAACAGTTGGCTATCTGACTGTTGAAATACCTTTAATCGTTCATGTGTTGTAGAGAAAAATATCAGCTACCTGTAATTTCTATTTATAATGCATGAATAATACACATTACTCATAAAATAAATCAATTTCTCGCTCCCTGGGGATAGGTGCATATATATTTAGTTAGATAGTTAGTTTCATTACTGCATATGTGATTTGGATGCCTGTGAACCTAAGACGAGAGGTAAGAACCTGTGCATCACATTGTGTAGTTCCTTGCGTCTTTATCACCCTTCATTGTTAGTTAGGCTTTTGCATTGCATATTTTAGAGTAAAAAAAAATACAAAAAACTCGGTGGACCGGGCCGCAACCGGTGAACCCTTGGTTTTGTTACTTTGACCTACGATAGCCGGACCGTAAACCGGACAGATTCCCTATACCAAACAGTCAACGGCCTAGTTGGGAACGTTGATTGGGGAGAATCCTTTACTGTTGTCGCCTGCGAATTTCCAGGCCCCAAAACCTTCCATTAGACTTGGTCATCATTTCCAACTTAGATGTTTTCCCCCATACCATATTCCTTGTGCTCATAGGGATTCTGTGCATCATACCTGTTGTAGGTTCTCATGGCCAAGCCAAAAACCCACTTTTAATCTCTCTTCCACCTTCCTCATAAAATATTTAATCTCTCTTCCACCTTCCTCATAAAATAGGTTGTAGGTTCGACATAAAATATTTAATCTCTCTTCCACCTTCCTCCTCCTGCACTTCTGCTTTCCACCTTACGCACTTCAGAACTCATAAATCGGAAACTCCATGTGTGAAGGAACGTTCAATGGTCTTTCTGCCTTCGACCTTCAGCACTTTGGAACTTGGAAATCAAAAACTCAAATGTGTGACAGAACATTCAACTGCCTTTTTTCCTTCTTCCTTTTGCACTTCCTCTTTCCTCCTTCCATAATTCGGAACTCAGAAATCGGAATCTCAAATGTGCGACGAAACATTCAACGGCCTTTCCACCTTCTGCCTTCCGCAATTCCACTTTCTGCCTTCCGCACTTTAGAACTCGAAAATTGGAAACATAAGTCTTCGATGGAGTCTTTCAACCATCATTCCTCCTTCTTCATTCCTCCCTTCCTCCTTCCACACTTCAGAACTTGGAATTCAGAAAACTATCAAATGATGGAACCTCTATCCTCATTTCTGCCTTCTGCATTCCTCCTTTCCTCCCTTCAGTGTGGAACTTAGGAATAGGAATACCAAATCCTTACCTTAACCTTTTTCAGATTTCCACCGTCCACCTTCTGCCTTTTGCAAGTGGATCCCAAAATTTGGAAAAATCACTTTCTGCTTTATCTTTTCTCTTGGCTTCCACCTTCCTCCTTTTGCAGGTGGATCCCGAAAGTTGGAAATCCCACATTCTACTTGGATTTAAACTTATTTCTCCTACCTCCTGCATTCCTCCTTCCACTGCAAATCCTGGGGTGCGAAAAAACCATAATCTTCCTTGTCCAATTTTTCCTTTTCCGGTTTCTGCCTTCCGCAGGTGGATTCCAAGGGGTGGAAACACTAAGTCAGATGCATTCTGACCTCTTTAACTAGGATTTTCTAGAAAAATGTATTGATCATACAAGTGAATGCATGAGTGAAAATGCATAAAACATACAAGGTATAAATAAGCAATTACATGGACATTCATACCCAAGTAAACCTATGCTTAATCATCAACAAGAATTCAACATGAACTTAGCAATTCAACATATGTCATAAGCATTCTACACAACTAGTATAGACATTCATAATAAACAACATGTTGGTTGTGGAGCCAGATCTTCCAGATATAGAGATATTATTCAATCATGTTTGTACCCCAGGTGTACTGTACACTCGTTCCTTCTACTTTGGGGTTCGGGGAAGTGCCCTGAAAAAGGGGGTTCGGGGGCAGCACCCCCAAGAATTGGGTGTTTGTGGGCAGAGCCCCAAATTTTGTTTTTTTGGGATGTGTGTTGGCCAACAGTTATGCGAACCCATGGTATTGGGTTAACCGTAGTATTTTCCCATGGTATTTTTCCCCTATAAAAGAAAACATTGTAACATGGTTGTGTATGGTATTATTGCATTGTAAACAATCTATGTGATTGTGTGAGAGAGACTGTGAGAGCGTGAAGAGGAAGTGCAGCAGTTTTGCTGCAGGTTGTATCCCTTCTTCTTTCTGGATTGTAATAAAAGGACTGGCAATTTCTTTGTGGATGTAGCCCATCATTTGGGTGAACCACGTTATATTTGTGTCTCTCTGTAATGTGTTTAATGTGTTTTCCATTTTGTTTAATGATTTAACTATATATTTTTTATTGCTCTGCGGTCCTATTTTCTAACAATTGGTATTAGAGCCAAAAGGTATATTTGGCTGATAAACTCGTAGGAAAGAAGGGTTCCTAGTTCGAGTGGGAGCAATGGAGGAAGAAGGAAAGTTTAGGGTCGAGAAATTTAACGGCCAAAACTATCGGTTATGGAAGATGCAAATGGAGGACTATCTGTACCAGAAGGATATGTACCTACCGTTGGGCAGAAAAGAAAAACAACCGGGACTATGAAGGATGAAGAATGGGAGGTTCTTGACAGAAAGGAACTAGGAACAATACGGTTATGCGTGGATTCGTTGATGGATTTCAATATTTAGAAAGAAAAAACAATGGAGGGTGTGATGAGTGCATTGGGTAAGCTCTACGAAAAACCCTCAGCTTCCAACAAGGTATTTTTAATGAAGCATTTATTTAATATGAAGATGTCGGAAGGTGGATCTGTTGCTGATCATTTAAATGAGTTTTATACACTTACCAGTCAGTTAAGTTCTGTAAATGTGAAATTTGATGATGAGGTTAGGGCTCTTCTATTCTTGTGTTCATTTCCAGAAATTTGGAATAGCTTGGTCATGGTTGTAAGTAACTCTGTACCTAGTTCAAACACTCTTAAGTTTGATGATGTTGCTGGTGTTATTCTTAGCAAGGAAATGCGAAGAAAAAGCACAGGTGAGACATCAGATAATGCATTGACCATGGAGAGCAAAGGGAGAAAAATGGGAGAGGAAGGATCTCGGGAAATCGTGGCAAGTCTAAAAAGGGCAGATCCAAGTACATATTCATAAAAATAGAGTGTTAGAACTGTGGTAAGAAAGGACACCTGAAGAAAGACTACAGAGCACCAAAGAAGAAAGGTGAGAGACAGTAAGAGACTACTCAGGAAGCGAATGTAGAAGGTGATGTGTTACAAGATTCTTTGATTCTTTCATTAGATAATACTAGTGATTACTCGGTAGTATATTCAGGGGCTTCATGTCATGCTACACCCCATAGGAAATTCTTTCATGATTATGTTCAAGGTGATTTTGGACATTTCTTATTGGGGGATGATGAACCATGTAAAATTGCTGGAAAGGGTAAGGTACGGATTAAGTTAAATAATGGAAATGACTGGCTGCTAAAATATGTAAGGCACATTCCTGCTATGAAAAGAAATATGATCTCAACAGGGCAGTTAGGAGATGGTGACTGTTTGTCTACGTTTGGAGAAATGTGGTGGAAGGTCGTTAAAGGATCAATGGTAATAGAAATAGGAGATAGGATAGGTACATTATATTTATGTCCTCATAATACTGATCATTCTATCTCTATAGATTCCACAGAAATAGGTGCGGCGTTGTGGCATCATAGGCTTTGCCACATGAGTGAGAAGGGGATGCAGATTCTCCACTCAAGGAAACTAATTCCATATATGAAGTAGGTAAGTTTGGAATTCTGTGAGAACTGTGTTTATGGAAAACAAAAGAGAGTTATATTTCTCAAGGTTGGGAAACAAAAGAAGAGTGAAAATTTATATCTTGTCCATATAGATGTATGGGGACCATCTCAGGTACAATATCTTGGTGGTTCTCATTATTATGTTACTTTTATTGATGATGCAACTAGAAAAACTTGGGTTTATTGCATTAGACAGAAATATGATGTGTTTGATACTTTTAAGAAGTGGAAATCTTTGGATGAGAATGAGACAGGAAAAAGGTTGAAATGTCTCAGATCTGATAATGGAGGTGAGTACTGTAGCAAGGAGTTTGACAGTTACTGTTCACATAATGGGATTCATAGAGAGAAGACAGTCCCTAGAACACTACAAGAAAATGGTGTGTCAGAAAAGATGAATGGAATGATCATGGAGCATGCAAGGTGTATGAGATTGCATGCAGGGTTTCCCTTACAGTTTTGGGCTGATGTTGTAAACACTACTGTTTATTTAATAAACAAAGGGCCTTCAAGCTCTTTGGATGGTGGCATTCCAGAGGAGGCATGGACAGGTAAACAAGTAAAATACTCATTTCTGAGAACTTTTGGTTGTGAAGCATTTGTCCATATTGATAAAGTTGATAGAACAAAGCTTTAGGCTAAATCGAAGAAATGCACTTTTATTGGATATGGGGTTGATGATTTTGGTTATCGTTTGTGGGATTATGAAAAATGAAAAATCATTAGGAGTAGAGATGTAGTATTCAATGAAAAGGTCATGTACAAATATCAGTTGCAGGAAAATAAAGTGGAAAAAGAAAACATAGAGTACACAGTGCTTGATGAAATCAAAGAAGATGAAGTTCCAAAGGCACCAGAAAATCAAGAACTGCAACAGGTACCTGAAGTTCTTGCAACTGTAAGAAAATATACTAGGTTAAGTAGACCCCCTGAACGATTCTCTACTTCATTGTATTATTTATTGATGACTGATTCTGGTGAACCAGAATGTTATGAAGAGGCAATGCAGGTAGAAACTAGAAAGAAGTGGGAGCAAGGCATGAATGAGGAGATGGACTCATTGGTAAGAAACCAGACTTGGGATTTGGTTAAGTTTCCTGCAAAAAAAAAGGGCATTGCAGAATAAATGGGTTTACAGGTTAAAGGAAGAAGATGGAGGCAAGAAGCAGTACAAGGATGCACTTATTGTAACGGGGTTTGCACAAAAGAAAGGTATAGACTTTGATGAAATATTTTCTCTAGTTGTTAAAATGAATTCAATTAGAACTATTTTAATTCTAGTGGCGGTAGAATATTTGCATCTTGAACAGTTAGATGTAAAAACAACCTTTCTCCATGGGGATTTGGAGGAAGAGATTTATATGTAGCACCCACAAGTGTATGAGGTTAAAGGAAAGGAGAATTTGGTTTGCAGGTTGAATAAGAGCTTGTATGGTCTGAAGCAAGCTCCAAGGAAATGGAATTTAAAATTTGATAAGTTTATGAAAGAACAAGGTTATGATAGATGTCATTCTGACCACTGTGTTTATTTCAAGAGGCTAGATAACGGAAGATATATTATCTTGTTATTGTATGTGGATTACATGCTTGTTGCAGGGTCTAACATGCAGTATATAAATGTGCTCAAAATAAAACTAGCTAATTCATTTGCGATGAAGGATTTGGGTGTTGCAAAGCAAATCCTTGGTAAGAGAATAACAAGAGATTAAAAAAATCGCAAATTGACGGTGTCTCAAGGTGAGTACATAGAAAAGGTGTTGCAGAGGTTTAGAATGCAGAATGCAAAACTAGTTAGTACACCTTTAGCCAACCATTTCAAACTAAGTAAGGAGATGTGTCCAGAGACACAGGAAGAGATAGGTTACATGTCCAAGATTCCCTATTCATCAGTGGTTGGAAGCTTGATGTATGCCATGGTGTGTAGCAGACCAGATATTGCACATGCAGTGGGAGTTGTGAGAAGGTATATGAATAATCCAGGTAAAGAGCATTGGAAAGCAGTATAGTGGATTTTCAGGTATTTGAGAGGTACCACTTCTCATGCATTATGTTTTGGAGGTTCAGACACTGTTCTACAGGGATATGTTGATGCATATATGGATGGTGATAAAGACAGCAGGAGGAGCACCATAGGGTATGTGTTTACTATGGGTGGAACAACAATAAGTTGGATATCAAAACTACAATAGGTTGTTGCACTTTCAAGAACGGAAGCAGAGTATGTTGTTTCTACAGAGGCTAGTAAGGAGATGATTTGGTTGCATAGGTTCATGGAAGAATTGGGTAAGAAGCAGGAGAATAGTAGACTGGCAAGTGACACCCAGAGTTCCATTCATATTGCAAAGAAATGATCCTTTCATTTGAAGACTAAACATATAAAACTTAAGTACCACTTCATAAGGTTTGTTCTAGATGAAGAACTGTTAAAACTGGAAAAGATACATACTAGCCAGAATCCTGCAGACATGTTGACAAAGGGATTAACCAGAGAGAAATTGAGTTCCTAATATCTTTCTATTGGCCTTCAAGCATGAAGGTCAAAATAATAAATTTTCCAAGTCTAAGGTCTCTAGCGTAGTCGAGTCAGTGCAGTAGCGGTGGAATTGCTATGATCAGTCTCCAAGTGGGAGATTGTTGGTTGCGGAGCCTAATCTTCCAGATCCAGAGATATTATTCAGTCATGTTTGTACTCCAAGTGTACTATACACTCGTTCCCCCTGATTTGGGGTTCGGGGACAGCGCCCCCGAGAAACGGGTGTTTCGGGGGCGGAGCCCCTTTTTTGGGATGTGTGTTGGCCAACATTTATGTGGACCCATGGTATTGGGTTAACTGTAGTATTTTCCCATGGTATTTTTCCCCTATAAAAGAAAGCATTGTAACACGGCTGTGTATGGTATTATTGCATTGTAAACAATCTTTGTGATTGTGTGAGAGAGACTGTGAGAGCGTGAGGAGGAAGTGCATCAGTTTTGCTACAGGTTGTATCCCTTCATCTTTCTGGACTGTAATAAAAGGACTGGAAATTACTTTGTGGACGTATCCCATCGTTTGGGTGAGCCACATTATATTTGTGTCTCTATGTAATGTGTTTAATGTGTTTTGCATTTTGTTTAATGATTTAACTGTATATTTGTTATTTCTATGCGGTCCTATTTTCTAACACAAAATTGCATAAATAAAGTAACAGAGATAGTTATCTTGATTATTAAGATGTTCTGCAAATAGCTAGGTGACTGCAACGTTCCACCCAACCATAGGCCAGCCTATTCATTAATCTATCAACACACTGCCACCCCCGATATGGGAATTATTTCCAAAAGGAACTAGGGAAACAATAGGCTTATACACAACCAAACTAGAGCACACACACAGTCAAACCAACCTTCAGTTGGGTTTATCAGACTGTCCATCTAAGCCAAAACCAAGTTGGGTTTATGAGGCTGCATGATTACAAGCCAAAAAATGTCGGGCTTATCAAGATTACTCATCCAAGCTAGCAGACAGTTGAGTTTATCATACTGTTCACATTAAAGCCAACTTCCAAAAGAGGGATCATCCAAGCCATAGATGGATTTATCAGGAACTCAGCCAAGCCATCATTCACGGTGGGTTTATCAGACTGCCCAGCCAAGGATTTCACATGGAAAAAACACAACAAGACACAACCAAGCCAATAGATGGGTTTATCAGGCTGTAGGCATACAAGCCAAACAATGTTGGGTTTATCAGGCTTACTCAGCCAAGCCTGCATACAGTTGGGTTTATCAAATTGTTCACATTCAAGCCAACTTCCAAAATAGGGATCTGCAATCCATAGATGGGTTTATCATGAACTCATCCAAGCCATCATTCACAGTGGGTTTATCAGGTTGTCCATCCAAGGATTTCACATGGCCAAAACACAAAAAGACACAACCAAGTCAACATATGGGTTTATCAGGCTGCAAGCTTACAAGATAAACAATGTTGGGTTTATCAAACTTACTTAGCCAAGCCAGCATACAGTTTGGTTTATCATACTATTCACATTCAAGCCAAATTCCAAAATAGGTGTCATCTAAGCCATAGATGGGTTTATCAGGAACTCAGCCAAGCCATCAAACTTCCATGCCTTGCTCTTCCCAAGGCATTAACTGCCTTAACCAAATTCTGGAATAAATTGATGATTGAGGATAGAGGACAAAAGTAGTTGAGGTTCATGGGTATCCCCATTGACATATGGTCGCACCCTATCAGCTTAGGAGTTTGACTAACTCCCCACCCTATCCCTTATGGAATCATGCCCCCATCTCTTTTGTGTTTGCACTCCCTTCATATCTAGTTGTGGTATTATATTAATTTGTACAATTACATGATATATCAAAATGTTATGTGCTTGACTTAGCACCAAAACCATAGGTATCAACCTTGATCACCTATGCACCAGACACTAGATATCAATGGCAGGGCCTTGGACTTGAGCTCTACACCATGATCTCAATACAATATATATACATCATGTACAATATTAATACCATGGGGTCAAAACTAGAATTTTACAACATCCATATCAGACTCTAATAGAATGTAATACATACTTAGTCATTGGCTCATCAACAAGAATTTTTCATGATGGATTGTAACCCTCTATGAGTTTGATATTGAGTTTGCAACCCTGAAAAGAAAAAAACACTTATCTCTCTTCGAGTTCATTATATATCTCCCACCTATTACACTATGTGAACCGGTGAATGATGAACTATCGAACAAGCACCTATTCAACATCACCACTAATGACCCTTGGTATGGTGATATACTGACTTACCTCAAAATATAGAAGTTTCCCATAACCTATCTTGTGATGATAGGAGGCACATTCACCGCCAATGCCTGTGGCATATCCTCCTTAAATATGTCCTTTATCGTCGTGGCATTGATACAACCTTGCGTCGTTGTTTATTCCATAGTGAGAAAAAACAAGTCCTCAATAATTTCCATAATGGCACATGTGGGGGCCACCTATTGGGATTTGTCACTATTGGATTTTCTCCCTCCTCTTAGGAACCTAACTTAGGTTCATTCCATTCTTCTTAGTGCAACAAATCCCAAGATATCGACCCAACAGTGCAAAGCCCAGTTGGCAACACCTACGACACAGATGAAGTCTCACCTGAGATATATTTCTATGGGTAACTTCCAGAACCAATTTTCCGCAGTTGGGTGGGGGATTTTTGGTACCTTGGTCATTTACCAAGGCACTCAACTAAGCATGTAGGTGGATTACTTATCATTATTATGAACATTTATATCATGGCCCAACTTATCCTTTTATACTAATATAACAACAACCTCTGTGCAACATAAAAGTATTCAACTTATAACAACACGACTAATATACATCTATTCATTCATAATAAACTCTATAAGCATTCACTCACTGCAAAATTTATATAGGTAACTCAAACACATTCAACATTAATGCATATAAACAGAATCTAACGTGTAAACCCATCTGGGAAAAACCACAAAGGTGCTCTTCATCTGGCATGAGAAATATATGCACCTTTTGTGTGTGCACTAAGCTGCTAACTCTGTTCTAGATATTCTTCTTTATCTATACAAAATCTTTCTTCCTCTCATGCTCTCTGATCTCCTCTTATTCTCTCCCTCTACTTAACTCTATTAATTATCCGCACACAACTTGGATTGACTCAACTTCTCCTACACTTCTATACACTCAGTTGTTGATTCTTCAACTCAAAAGCACTTAGCAAAAAACTAACAGACAACAAAATATAGATCAGCTAACAATCACATAGTGATGAAGCTAACAACAGAGAATATAACCCACATACATCTTGGTTTCCTCCTTTTATAAACTCTTTTACAGACTCGTTACAAAATCTTTACATGTCACTTTCTCGGTCGACTTCCTATACTTATCCAACATGTTGTCTTTCCTATTCTAGTAACACCTAACAATAGGAACTAATGACCTAAATTACAAAGATACCTTCATACCTATGGCTTCATCCGGCAGTAGCCGAACTCAAGCCTATGATATTTATGACCTTCCACTATCTAACCATTATTCCTTACAGTCATTTTCCAACCATTGTACCACTTGGCTGCCTTTTGGTACGGTTATTCCGTTGCTCCTTTCCTTATCACATTCCTTCCTTCCGTCATAACTTCCTCTTCTATCATGGCTTCCTATTCTGTCACGGTTTCCTCTTTTGTCATTACTTCCTCTTCTTCTTCCTTCCTATCGGTTCCTCTATCGCAAATCCTTTCTCTTCTTTTCTATATAGTCTCCATACTTAGGAAGAATTCTAAGTGAATTATTCTTTCCTTTCCCTAGGACCAACATGCCCCCAACACTCACCTATGGCTCATCCCGAGACACTTGAAGCTATTCCTCCATTTATTTACTTGTTTCATATTTACTGTGAAAATATTCCAAGATTTTTGCTACTCTCTCTATTTCCAGCCGCACTTCTTCCTTTGTCTTCTACAATTGCTCCATAAGGTCAGAACTGACATGTTTTGACATTACCTTCTCTATTGATGTAGTTGTTTCGCACACCTTCTAATGTACAAGTTCAATGATGCATGTAACTCTTTCTACTTCAGCTTGCAACTCTTTCACCTTTTCTATGCGGTGTTGTTATTGTGTGCACAACACTATTAGTTGTTACTGCAATTTTCTCTTCTCTATTTCCTTAGCCATTTTCTGTGCTAAGGGTAGTTGCTTCATCTCATTTCTTATCTGGGTGATATTTTCTTCAATTGTAGTCAGTTCGTTTGCAAGTTTCTTTGATTCCGCATCATCTGTCAATGCTTCCCAAACCCAAGATACTTGGTCGACAACATTGGCACATATCACTCCCACTTCTTCTATCTTCTTCATAGCCTCAGTTGTTGTTTCTCTTCTTTCCTCTAACACCTCTGGGTGTGTTCTTGGTTTCACATGTTCTTCAAGTTCTACAACCATTTTCCGAAGGTTGGTCATTATCTTACCAAGTTGAATGACCTTGTCTTCCATAAACATTTCTGATGTAATTTCTGCATCATTAAGATTTTCACAAGCTAGATTTATAACATTATCAAGCTTAAGTGTGTTTTCTTACCATGCTTTTTCTTTTTGTTATGTCCTCTACATCTTTCCCTTTATTTTATTAACAACCTTCTCGGATTTATTCTTCTGCTTAACCAAGGCAAGTTCTCTTAATTTTATTTCCATGGCTGCAACTTTATGTAATGCATACTTCAGTCAATTGCATCTGTGAAAAAACCATAGTAACCTAGCCAATGCTTTTGGCCACATCATTAAATTATTGGGTTCCCAAATTGAATACTTCTCCTCCAACTTGTACTCTGATTGGGTGAACTGGTTTTGGCATCTGAGGTTTCAGTGCTCCATAAGCACCAGGTTCATCTTGTGACTCATATACTTGGGGCGTACAATCCACTGTGACTCTAACATACTCGACACTTGTATCAAGTTCATTCAAACGCTCTCTAATATAAGTTGTTAACTCGGTATGCCTCCTGCCGATGTCTTGCAAAATTGCTTGCACAATTTCTTGTAGTGCCTCTCTTAATGCTGCCAAGTATTCTTCATCCATACTGAAGGTATTGGCTTGCTTATCAGCCTTCCTTTTCTTACACTTGGGATCCCTATGTTCTGCTTCTTCCTGATCTCCCTGTTCTTCCAGTGGTGAATCTAGAGGAGTCAAGATGGAGTCACTCTTGTCTGACTCTTTTTCTTGGTTGTCCTGTGATGTGGGTATGTCCTGATCTAGGTCCTCATCCACTATTTGGGCTTTTGGCATAGGTAGTCACCATAAAATCAACAACCAAGTAGAGTGGAAAGCCTTTCCTTCTTCTTGTTATGTAGCAGTGTCTTGTAACAATTGGTTCAACAAAAATTGTGACCAATCAATCTGAACTCCCTCTGCACAGAGTTCAACTAACCCGAATGCACCTACAGTACATTGGGTTGGTCACAATTTTCACACCATTTTGCATGACAATATATTTGCAGCAAATCAAACAGTAGGGTCATTAATGGATGCAATTAGGAACCCTTTGTTGGCCATAACCACATCATACTTATCCTTGATCCTTGTGATCATCATTGGGTCCTTATCCTTCTTTAAAACTCATGCTGGGTCGACTACTGCTCACGGAAGGCCTGTAATTATTGAAATGAGGTCGACATCGATCAAATATGCTTTATATAGCCACAGGTATCCTCCATGAAATACTACTAGCAACTGTTTCACATAGGTGTTATCTTCTGTGCTTCGACCGAAGTGTGGCGTGAACAATAATGACAATAAGCCAGACTTGTCAAGTCCTTTTTCCCATTCCTTTGGAACAAAACTATTTGGTGAATCGGTTTTTTCCTTCACCGGTTCCATGTAGTTATTTTTAACCATGGTGCTCATTTTTTTCGTATCATGGTCATTAAAGGATAATTTCTGCAAATTTGGCATAATGTCCTGCAATACCTTTATTCCTTTTGGCGTTTTGGGTGCTACCAACGGGGCTCAAATATTGGTTGGAATTTTTATATTTGGTGCATCTGCCCATCTTGGTGAGATATATGGCGGAAGCAAGGTTCTGGTTTCTGATTCTTCTCCGTTATCATGGACTAGTGGCATTGTTGTTTCTTTTTCCTTTATATTCCTCTTCATTGTGTGCTTTCCCTATGAAGATACTAAGGGTCCTAGAATGTATTATCTTCATTTTTTGGATGGCCGAAGTGGAACTTTCCCAACAACTAGAGAAAACTGTTGCGTTGGTGGAACATATCTCGCAGTATCTCCTATGATGTGTGTGGGTATTGCAGGTCCAAATTCCACTTCCACAGTTGCACTAGTGCTCAATATTGAGATTACCATGAAATTGCTTCGTCTCCTAAAGTCGTAGACAACAATCACTCTTCTCTCATGCAAGATCAATAAATATGAGCTTGGGTGTAGAGTTTGATATCAAACAACGATTTTTGATAGCTTTCCTTCGCATGCATGAGCGTTCAAATAAAAAGAAATCTATCTTTTCAATCCCATGAGTCGTCATTTAAATCATTTAAGGAAACTTCTCAGTACGTTGTCAATTACTTGGCATCTGTAGGGGTAGTTATATTCATAAAGGCAGAGATGACCACAAAGCACGTCGCCAAATTCTCTGCTTTCTGTTGATTGTCCTGTTAGCAAGTCTCTGCATTCTTGCGCTAGCATCATGTCATTTCCGACCTATTTTATTTAGTTTGGTACATTCCCTTTCTTTTACGGCTCATTAATTTTCTCATCACACTCCTTATGACTTGCATTTCCCTTTCAATAGGGTTCTCGTCTTGCGACAGACCAATTATCTTCACCCATAATTTTGACCTTGTATAGGTGCAAAGTTTGCAAAAATTCAATTTTCTATGTGGCAGACTAACAGTATACGATCATACATTTTGACTCATATTTCTTTCTTTTGTCTTTTTTCTTTTTTGTCTTTTTTCTTTTTTCTTTTCTTTTATGCAACCAAGTCGCAGCTATCGAAATAATGTTTCATTCGACACCCATTGACGAGTCCTCCGACCTCTGTCCCATCTATTTTTTCTAACTTCATTGCTCGTCCATCAATGATTTCCTTGACGACATATGGTCCTAACCAATGTGTTTTCATCTGTCCTGGGTGTTTGAAAATTTTATTGTCATACAAAAGAAGAAGACCTTTGACTTCAAAATACTTTCACTTAATATGTCTATCATGCCATACCTTTTGCCTTTTCCTTTCTATATTCTGGTGAAATCCTGCAACAAAACATTCTTCCTACAAGTGTACTAGTTGAAGTAATCTATATTCCACAACATCAACATATGTCATTTCAGTGACCACAGTAACTCTTAAACTTGGTACAATATATTCCATAGGCATGACAACTTCTTGTCGATACACCAACTTGAATGGAGTCTGAACTGTCAACTTCTTACATGTCATGCGATATGCCCATGTTATTGCAGAGATATTATGATCCCATTCATCTCTTCACGCATTGCAAACCTTTTTCAATCTATTTTCCAGAATCTTGTTGAATTCTTCAATGACTCCATTTTCTTGAGGATGATATGGGGTTTCTCTTCTATATTGTATCTAGAATTTTTTCGGTCAATTCTTTAATCAATTGATTAAAAAAATGCGTGCCTTGATCATTGATTAAAATATTTGGGCATCTAAACCTTGTCACAACCTTTTCAAATTAAAACTTCACAGCAATAACAACAATACAATCCTTTAGTGGCATCGCTTATGCCCATCTAGTTAGGTAATCAGTCATAGTAATGATATATCGTGCTCTTGTGTGCTTTCCTGCCAGACTGATAGGTCCTACAAAATCAACAACCCATTTATCGAATTCCTATAATGTTATCTACGGTACCAATGGAATTTCCTCCCTTCGAGATGACTTACCAGTTCTTTGACACAGCTACGACAATAATCCTGAGTGTCCGCATGATGGTGGGACACCATAATCCTACTCACAAAATCTTGTGCACCATAGATTTTCCTGCATATTGGCCTTCTGCGACACCAGCATGTGCTTCACTTAATGTCACCAGGAACTCGTGCTCTGAAACGCAACACCAAAGTATCTCATGAGGACCCATTTTATACAAGTGTCCAACGATCAACTAGAAATATGCAATTCACACCATCAACTGTTTCTTCTATGAAGTAGTAAATTCAATTGGCACATAACCCGTACTCAGAAAATGTATGATATCTTTATACTTATCATCATACATGGTTATCACAAACAATTGTGCATAAGAAATATTATCTTCCAGACTAGTAGGTTCTTCTCCACTTTCAATCCTTGAATGATGGTCTAGTCCCAAATTCAACCGATCAGTTTTAACAATAAACTCAAAGTTAAATTCCTAGAAGAGGAGAATACATAGGAATATATTCCCCCCCAACACTGGCTTATTGATCAAGTATTTCAGCACAGAATGGTCAGTGTACATCTTGAAATACACCCAGTAAATAGTGTCTAAATTTGTGCAACGCATATACCATTTCTATCCCTTCTGTCTTCATTGTGGTATAATTCTTCTCTAAAATTGATAACTTCCTTCTAGCGAAGGAAATTAGGCGATCAATCGATCCTTCACCTGGCTGTGTCAGTACCACATCGAGCACAACAAACGATTCATCAACATCAACCTAGAAATATTTTTCCCAATATGGAAATACAGGTATTGGTGCAGTAGCCATCTTGTTCTTCAACTTGTCTAAACTATCTTGACAATGTTTTGTCCAATGAAACTTAGTGTCTTTTTTTAGCAGTTTGTCCATTAGAGAAATCAACTCCGCATATCCCTTGATAAACTTCATGTAGTATCTAGTATGTCCTAATGTTTCTCTTAATTATTTAACTATGCTAGGTGGTGGTAGGTCGAGGATGGTCGCAACCTTTGTTGGATCAACCAAAATTTCGTCATGACAGACCACATAGCTCAAAAGAGCTCGAAAAGGTGTGCAAAAGATACATTTTTTCAAATTCAGGGAAATTAGATACTACCGACAGCGTTCCAGCATCATTCTTAGGCTCTCTATATGGTATTTTACAAGCCCAAATACTATCCATTCATTGAAGTAGACTTCAAGAAATTTGTGTATAAATTCTTTAAAGGAACCAACTACGATTCCAGAAAAAATCGCAGGTGCATTCTTAAGTCCAAAGGGAATTACTGTATACTAGAAACATCCCCACTCCATCTCAAAGGTAGTCTTGTGTCGATCCTCCTTTGCAATTTTGATCTGATGGTAACCTGAAAATACATCAGTGAAAGAATATATTTGTTGTCCTCCGACATTCTCCAGTACCTCATCTGTAAATGGAATAAAAAATGGATCATGCAAACATGCATCATTTAACTTTATTAGGTCAACACAAATTATTACTTCCCCTATGGTCTTCTTTTCCTACACTACAATTGGACTAATCCATTCTGATTCTTCGACAAATTATATAATGCTTTCCTCTAGCATCTAGTCCAATTCAACTTTAACCTTTTCTTTGTAGCACAGTTTAATCTGTATGGTCGTTGCTTGACTGATTTTGCGTCAGGCCTCAAAGGTAGATTCATTTCACCGAGGTCACTGACTATTATTTTCATCTCTGAAAACTTAGTAGGAAACATATCCTGGAATTCATGCAACAAGTCAGTGATCTTCCCCACAGTTTCATTTTCCTAATAATCTCCAATATTGGAAAACTTTGGATTTTCAGATGAGCCAATATTAACTTTCTTAATATTAAGTGGACTTAGGAATTGTTCACTATAAATTCCAACTCCTTCCACTGCATGCATACCATCTGACTCAGGTATGTTTATATCGAGCGAATGATCATCATCTAGTTCTCCTATAATATCGTAACATTCCATCCAGTGTTGGACTATCGTGCTGCATTGATGGAAATTTATGGTTGTCACTGATATTTATTCAAATATAATTTCCTTCATTATCTGTAGCGTATCATCATTGGTTGGGTGTTCACTTGGGAAACTCAAATGTATGGGTGAAGCTTGTGGCTAACTCTTCCCACTCAATAGTTCCTCTTTGCAGCTCCACTAATGTATACCAATTCCTTGGTACCATCTCCAATGTGTGTATGAATCGATGAACCCATTCTTGTTGCGGATATCCTTGCCATGTCATGCGACAATGCTGAATATGTTCAAGAGGATTTGTCAATCTTGTATACCTATGACTAGTATAATTGATCTCTTGTCCAAATATAATCTTCAGCAATCTTCTACACTATGGCCATTCAGAGATAGATTTTTTATGTGTACCCCACCATCTAGAGGGCGTATCTTTTAGCAGAAAGTCCAAGGCAGGAAATCGTTGTGATTCTGTAACTTTTTCTTCAAACTCCACCGGAAAATATGCAAGTTTGGGTAATCCTTCATTTGTAGGAATCTCTCTTTCCTTGGCTCCTACCTGTCGGATATATCTTGTAATTCTTGTGCATCTTTACATGGGGACTTCATGCAGCCGATTCTACCAATTTTATAAGGTGTTGCCTAAATCAGATGAGCAAGAGCTTACAGTCCACCAAATCATCTTTCCATAAGTTGTTGGATTTATATAATTGTCTCTTGAATACATAGTATTATATAGTTGGTGTACATAATTACCTTTTCCTTCATTATTCACTAGCTCGACATATCTCTTACCTTCAAGCGGATCAACTGATACAACCACCCTTATTTCAGAATATTCAAATGAAAATATTCTTTTATTAAAATTAATTATGGTCTAGTTATATATCTCCCAATCAATTCCCAATAGTGCAGGGTATGGATTTGTGGCATCGACAATGTCGATCACTTCAAATTTTTCATATGTCCTCAGGCCTACGACTTTGACATGTACTTGAGTTAGTATACCAATGGGTATAACCTTTGATTGATTTACAAGCCTTAGCTGAATGGGAGACCAATCCACTCATGGATTATTCATGCTTTCACATGTATATATTGTTAGTATGTTGACATCCGAGACCAAATATAATATGATATAGTCCATATCATAAAATTTTATCTGCGCAGTCATTCACAGTCCTTGACCAGTTTTTAATATATTCCCGATATGGTTAACTCTCTTTTCAGTTTGCAGGTCTTCTAGAGTTTCTTCTATGAGTAATGCCAATTTTGCGACAACATCCCTATCATGGATTGGTGCTAAACAAATTTTGAAAAAATCTTTAAGCTTACTAACGTTTTTCATTGGCTGCTTCCATAGTAATTGTTCAAATATTTTGGGCATTGTCTTTACTTGTCTATATGTCAAAGGTTGATTGGTATCACAACCTCTGGTCACACATCCAATAAGACTTCCTTCTCCTTCTGGACATCTAATGGGGCTTTCTTTAATGTTGTAGGTGTTGGTTGTGGAGCCTGATCTTCCATATCCAGAGAAATTATTTAGTTGTGTTTGTAGCCTAGGTGTATTGTACACTCATTCCCCCTACCTTGAGGTTTGGGAGTAGTGCCCCCGAGAAAGGGGGTTCAGGGGCGGAGCCCCCAAGAAATTTTTTTGGGATGTGTGTTGGACAACAGTTTTGCGGACCCGTGGTATTGGGTTAACTGTAGTATTTTTCCTTGGTATTTCCCCTATAAAAGAAATCATTGTAACATGACTGTGTATGGTATTATTTTGTATTGTAAACAATCTATGTGATTGTGTGGGAGAGATTGTGAGAGCGCGGAGAGGAAGTGCAACGGTTTTGCTGCATGCTGTATCCATTCATCTTTCTAGACTGTAATAAAAGGACTGGCAACTTCTTTGCGGATGTAGCCCATCATTTGGGTGAACCACGTTATATTTGTATCTCTCTGTAATGTGTTTAATGTGTTTTGCATCTTGTTTAATGATTTATGTAACACCCCAGTTTTGACCCTGTTTGCATTAAAATGTATATGATGTATTTATTGTAATTAATCGTGGTATGGAGCTAAAGGCAAAAGCCCCACCATCGATTTGGTTGTTTTATGTTTCAGTGATTAAAATCGTTGCAGATGGTATATCGTGCTATTCGACACATATTAATTCTGGCATCATGTAAACATGCATTTTAATTAAAAATACCCACAACCATCTATGTCAATGCAACCATAATTATTTTCCTAAGTATAGGGAGGGAAATTATTTAACCCATGGGGCCAATGGGGAAAAGCCAAGTGTCAGTTGTTAAACCCATTTAATTGTCACCCACCCTTTTGACTTACTCACCTTTCCTTGTCTCATTCAAGTACCAACCTAAAAGCCTCTGATGTTAGTTAGGGAAGTTATTGCATGGACAGTGGTGTGTGGCAAGACTGTCAGTCCTTTCCCACATGTACACTCCACCAGGGAGCTCGTTCATCCTCACGTGGGAAGAAGGAGGGAGACCATGACTAATTCTTCATTGTTTTCTCATGCAGAGAGCTGGGGGAGCCATTTTTGGCATTCACAATTTTGTTGTGTATGTGACATTCACATTGTGGCCTTGGCTGTTATGGGTTCTCATTTACGATTTGGGATACTTGGATGTTTTCTCCTCATGCGTAGGTTTGGGATTTTCCCTCACGCGGTCACTTAGTATTCACGCATGCATACCACGACTGGTTTAGTCTTCCTCTTCCGATTTTGCTGGGTGTGTGCAATTTCCTTCAATTTGTGGTCTGTATGGATGTAATCCACCTCCACGTAGGTGGTGTGTCCTCTCCTCATGCGGCTGAGGATTAGTGGTTGTCTTTTCCCCACTTTTGGGTTGTTGTTTTTCTCCATGAGTGTGGGTGTTTCTGAGTTGTTTTGGCCACGTTAGGGCCAAGAACAACTCTGGGATCTTCTTACTCAGTATGAGCTGTGTATCACCATTTTGGCTATGGTGATGTTTCCTTTGTCTTCCCCGGAGCAGTGAATTGCTTGGTTTTGCTATTTGTATGCAGTGGTTGGTCTTTGGACTATGTAGGAGTGGAAAGGAGTTTGCTTGGTAAACCTGGTGTGATTAGGAGCATCATAGAGAGAGCTAGAGGGTTGGATTTATTCTCCACACCCCCTGAATAGCACCGGAAGGGAAGCTAGGGCCTGAGGGACTCTGTAGCAGAGAAGGGACCGATTCCTTGTGTTGGGTGTGTGTGGGTGTCCTAGAGGTCAGGCTAGTTCTGGCGCAGGTGTCCTTATCTCTTCAGTGAGCCCACTAGCTTAGCAGATAGTGCTTCCATATCCTGATAACCTGATAAACCCAACTTGTTGTCTTGGTTATGTGTTGTTGTGCACTCTTATCCTGATAAACCCAACTGTGTTGGCTTGGCTGAATAGTGTGGTGTCCTTGGCTATGTGTGATCCTGCTTAGTTTCCTTATTCCTTGTGGGAATCATTCCCAACTTGGGGGTGTTAGTGTTGTTGAGAGATTAAGGAGCACACTTGCCTATGGTTGGGTGGAACGTTGCAGTGACATAGCTGGTTACGTGACAAGTTTTCTCATAAGATAAGTATTCTTGTCTATTTCATCTCTGCAAATTGTATTTGTTGTTTAATGAAAATGATGAACATGCTAAATTATTAAATGTATGGTTTTTACTTTCGATGTATGGTAACAATGTATGCATGTTTTATTTCAAAGCATATAAATTTTTATGTGTATGTTCATGGGGCTAGTTGCCCAGGTTGATAGCCGTATCGGTAGTGTCCTCTTCGCCGGTCGGAGGGTTGGGGATGTTACAATTTAACTGTATATGTGTTATTGATTTGTGGTCCTATTTTCTAACAGCAGGTTGCACCTACGACTGTCCATGTTGTGTATTCTGGTATGCTCCTATCGCAACACCTTCTCTTGTAAAAACAACAATGTTAGGTTCTCTCAGCTTAGAAGAAATCATCTGAATGTTCTGGTTGGGGTTCGGATTCTGATTCTACATAGGCTTGGGATTTCCCACAGTTCAATCCTGCCATTTTGAAATCAATTGCATACACTATTCAACAGTGTGATCAAATTATTTACAGTATGTACATGTTTTCGCATGACTTTGGAAATATCAGGAAAATATTCCTAGCTTCCCACAGTTATAGCATATGAGTTTTCCTCTTCCTCTACCAAATCCTCCTCCTCCTTGTTGTTGTCCTCGGCTTTAAAAATTTCCACCCCCACTTTGTTGAGGGTATTGCTGTTGTGGTGGATATTGGTTCTAATGATATTGTGGTTGTTGATATTTTCATGGTGGATATTGAGCAAGATGAAATTGGGGTTTCTCTCATTCAGCTTGGATCTGCTCATCATTTTTCATCAAGTAGGTATCCACTGTCTTTTCTTGCAGCAACTGAAGTGCTCTGCAGTCTTTCTCATCATGTCCTACTGATTTGCAAAATTTATAGTACAAAATAGCTAGTGTACTTACAATATTTTGTAAATATAGACATTCTTTGTACTTATGGCCCATAGGCTGACATATCCTACACCAAGGCATCCCTTGGGTATTTATCGAGTTTGGCACTCCTGCTGTGACATAATTCATGAGTGTCAGGAAACTGTATTTATGGTGTCCGTTTGTTCTACATCTTGTACACCATAGCTCTTCTTGAACTTCCTTTTCTTTCTTAATGTCTTGGAGCTGCACTGTAAAATTGGCTAGTTGTGACTAAATTTACATCATTACTGTGTTTATTTCTCAAATTAGCGAGGGTTCCAGCTTCATTTCTATTTCCAGAGCTTCTGTCTGTGACAAAATATTCTATTACATCAATGAGATCTGAATGTGAGGAAACAAGGCAGCAATGAACCATTCCTTATGTTGTACATCTGATATATGGAATCTCACTTTGGCCATTACTTCCTTGAATCTCTAATCAAAGTCCCAAATAGAGCTTGTAGGTATCTTCTTAATTTATTTGATCTCAGTAATGCATTGTGACTCAGAAATTGGATTGCTAAACTCTTCTATCATTCCCACTCGAATCAGGCTGAGCGTTTTCTGGGAAACTCCTACTGGAACTATAAAAAATTTTACGTACCAGTCTAGCGCATGAACTCATAGATTCGTGATCATTTGTGCTTTCTTTATGTTCTCATCTTGGATCTGTCACACAATCCATACAGATCCATAGAGAAACCAATGTCGCTCTGGGTCTTCCAACCCATTCCATTGAATAATGGAAATTTAATGTCGGTCCTAGCCATTGTATTACTTAGTGGTACGTTCAGAACACAATTTTGACTATTCAAACTCCCTTTTCCACTATTGATAGAATTAGTACTACTTGTATTTACAAATCCACTTGGATATAAGTCTCTAGAGATTACCTCTAGCGATGTACGTGGTGTTGTAGGCGTGTCGTACCCGTGTTCTAGATCTGGAGCTTCAGTCGATTCTTTTGATTATTCATCTCCTTCGGATACCGACTAGTATTCTTATTCTTCATCGCAAGACCCTTCGTCCAAGTACAACACAAGCTCGTAGTCTTCCTCTTCTTTGGTTGTGCTGCAACTCCCTCTTCCTAACAGAGTATTTCTTCGCTTTCCAGACTGAAATATTCTTCCACTTCTTAAACAACCAAACTCTAGTTCAATTCCACTATCTACAGGGAACATCTCAACTCAGTTTGCGTCATTTTTCACAGAGTTCTGTTGCAACATACCCACCTTGTTGTGCACAGCTTCCAAGTTGTCACATTTGTAGGATGCCTTTTTCACATACAAGCATTTTTATCCAAGTCTTCAAAGATGACAAATATCTACCATGTGGTCTTTGAATTTTTTTTTGCTGCACCTCACTATATGTGGTTATTGTGTCAACAACAAATTTAGTAATGTATCCCTCCAATATATTGTCTATCCAAAAATATATAGCCTCGACATAGGGTTTCTCACTCTTTTTAGTCGCTCAATAAACTGAGGATTCCACTCCTTCGTTTCTCCTCCTTTGGAATTTCTTTGTTGGGTTTTCAACTTAGACAACCACTCATGCAACACAATGGGAAACTCAAAAAGAAAATCTCTTGGATATCCGTATAGAGGTACCAACCCAACCACTCTATTGGATTCTACTGAGATCCTTTGCTTTCTTCTCGTGCAAATTCTAACGCTTTGAAATCCACCCAATCTTGGATCTTAGGTTTCGTTGGTTCCCACAACATATCCCTCACCAAAATAATTCAGTCCCTATAATGGAACCATTTGTTGGATTTTTTCCCTCCTCTTAGGACCCTGACCCAGGTTCAATCCCTTCCGCTTAGCGCAACAAAGCTCAAGATATCGACGCGATAAAGAAAATACCAGTCAAAAACACTTATGATGTAGATGTAGTCTCACCCAAGATATCTTTCTATGGGTAACTACCAGAACCAAGTTTCTGCAGTTGGCTGGATTTATGGTACCTTTTTCATTTACCAAGGCATTCAACCAATCTCGTGGGTGGATTACTTATGCTTATTATGAACAGTTAGAATGCGACCCAAATTATCATTTTATACTAATATAACAAAAACCTTTGTGCAGCATAAACATATTCAACTTATAACAGTCCGAATGATATACATCTATGCACTCATAAGAAACTCTATAAGCATTCATTCACTGCAACATTTATATAGGTAACTGAAACACATTCAACATTCATGCATATACACACAATCTAATGTGGAAACCCATCCAAGAAAAAGCACAAAGTTGCTCTTCATCTGGCATGAGAAATATATGCACCTTTTATCTACGCACTAAGCTTCAAACTCTGTTATAGATATTATTCTTTATCTATATAGACTCTTTCTTCCACTCATGATCTCTTATCTTCTAATATTATCTCTCCCTACTTGAATCTACTAACGATCCACACATTCTAGATCAACTCAACTTATCCTACACTTTTGTGCACTCAGCTTCATATTCTTCAACTCAAAAGCACTTAGCATAAAACTAACAGACAACAAAATACAGAGCATCTAACAGTCTAATAGTGACGAGGATAACAATAGAGAATATAACCCGCATACAGCTTGGGTTCCTCCTTTTATAGACTCTTTTACAAACTTGTTACAGACTCTTTACCTGTCACTTTATCAGTCGAATTCCTATACTTATCCAACAAGATGTATTTCCTATTCTAGTAACACCTAAGAGTAGGCACTAATGACATGACATACAAAGATACCTTCATAGTGTGGCTTCCGTCGGCTCTAGCCGAACTCGTACCCACGATCTTTATATCCGGTCACTTTCTAACTATTATGCCTTACTGTCATTTTCTAGTCGTTATACCATTGGCATGCCTTCTGGTACTATTATTATGTCATGCCTTTCCTTGTCACTTTCCTTCCTTTTATCGTATCTTCCTCTTCTGTCGTGGCTTCTTATTCTGTTGCGGTTTCCTCTTCTTATTCCTTCATGTCGATGCCTCTATCGCAACTCCTCTCTCTTCTTCTCTAGCTCTTCTCCATACTTAGCCAAAATTCCAAGTGAATTATGCTTTCCTTTCCCTAGGCCCAACGACCACCACCAAAAATTCTCTCCATCCTGGGTACTTTTATCCATCCATCTTTAAATATTGTGTCTATGATGTTAAAATATGTTCCAACTGTCAATTTTTCACTTGCAAAACACGGTCCCCACCAGCCACGTTAAATCCCATTATCACTGTAGGTCCCTTCTGCAATGGGGCATTGACTACATGGAGTGTCTTCTAATTTCTGCCCAAGGACACAAATACATTGTTGTTGCAGTTGACTATTTACCATATGGGCGGAAGCCATTCCTACCTTCGATTGCAAATTCATTTTCATTGCACGATTCTTCTTTGACCATGTCATAACATGGTTTAGGGTCCCAAAATAGTTAGACTCTAACAATGGAAAAAAATATGGAATCAAAATTTCGAAGAATTGTCTTTCCTCCTAGGATTAAAACACGACTTCTATACCCCACACTATCCTGAAGCCAATGTCTAAGTAGAGCAAGTCAACAAAGTTCTCAAAACTATGCTACAACACACAGTTGATAAGAACAAGTCTAATTGGCAGCATATACTCTTCCAAACCCTTTGGTCCTATACAACCTCGGTCAAAACTCCTACTAGATTCACACCATTCCACTTAGTCCCTCGATTCGAGGTCATCCTCCCTATTGAGTGTCAAATTCTCACTCTCTAGTCACATGTTGATTTATTTCCCAATAATCCAACCCTAGAACAAATATTGTTCACCCTATATCACCTCAATGAAGAATGACTCCATTCACTACAACAAAATGAAGCCATGAAACTTCAATCAAATCCTAATATGACCGTCACATCTTCCCACATATCTTTAGAGAGGGAAATTATGTTCTTGTATTCAATGATTGAAAATATTCCAAATTGGGGCCATGCAAGTTCATACCTAAGTGGATTTTTCCCTTCATCATCCATTGATGTCTAACCAATGGGGCGTAACACTTAACATTCTTGTACATGAGTTGTATCTGAAGAAGGTCTACCCATAAGGCAATGCAACTCACAAGTGCGCCATGTTTTGATTTATTACTTCTGCATTTCCCATACATTTTCCATGTCCTTTACTTCACTTGGGTATATATGTCATGTGTGCACGATTATACTCAAAAAATCCATATTAGCCTCCATCAACAAAAATGCAATACTCTACTATCAGGTATTATCATGGAACTTGCCTCTCGACACCAACATTTCTTTGACATCATCTTGCAAACCATACCATTCTCAATTTCATGATTTTGATGTACCACCAATGTCAAAACTAAGGACCACTCTATATTTCCCCATGGGTTTTTGCACTCATCAAATCTCTATCATAATTGACACCCATGATATTGACCCCCCCACAAGTCCTAAGAATTGGCCACCCCCAGCAGGTCACCTTCCTGAATCCAATCGTTGTCCACTTACTCCCCTACCTGAAGCAGTTCAACAATGCCAAATTCCTCAGCACCAATTACAAAGAATATTTCACCATGGCCTCCTGATGCCTCCATGAGCATATAACCCATCCACAATTCTCCTTTGTATCATTACCTCCACCAATACAACATTGGGTACCCCTCCCCTAGAGACCATGAATTCTATTCAGTTATTCTTGCATGAACATTCTATATGGCATTGATTCATGGGACACCCATCTTTGCATTTGCAAAATACCATTCACTTCATTTTGGGAAATATTCCCCGATTCACTCAAAATCATGGAAAACCTGCCATCATTAAATTGACTCCTCGATCCACCAAAAACTGTGGGAGTCCCACCCATCATCATGTTGGTCCCCCAACACACCCAAAACTATGGGGACCCCACCAATTATTTTATGTACAAAAATTTCCTAGTTCCCCTTACACATGGGAATGAATTATTTCTTTCGGAAACAATCCCTTAGTTTCCTTTGATTGATGACATTGAAGTATCTCAGTACTTCATAATCATGTCTTTGTTAGCCCTCACTCTCTCCAGTATTGTGTTCCTAACAAAGGCCTTCATCTTTAGTTTTTCTCCCTTCGTCACATCCTCACTTGAAGTATGATACCGTCAACTCTTCCCCCATTACATCATCAATCAATGAAAGTATGAGCACCATGCTTATCAACTAGTCTCGTGTCAGGTCAATTAGTCTCATTATTAGTTATAAGATGATGCTGGTTCATCAAATAAGACCCTTGTCTTGTAATGATTCTTCAGTTCTCATCGATGCCAAATTCTCACATTTTGAGAGTTGAAGAAGTAGTAGTGGTACCTTGAGATCCCTTTCAATCACTATAAGGGATTGTGTTAGAATATGTAAAGAGATTCCTTAGTTATCCATAACTTAGTAGTCTCCCCTATGCTAGACAACAATACATTTAATTTCATTAAGGGGAGTCATACATATTGAAGGTAGCATTGTTCATGTTTGAAAATGAAAATAACAACATATATGGTACATTGGAGTCTCCTTGACTCCACCACCATTCCAAACATCCACCCCTGTGGGATTATTCATATTCTCAATAGTTCCACTTCTTCAGCACCAATTACACCAATTCCAAGTTCATGTACTCTCGCATGGTTTGAGGCCACCCTCCTCCATGCCCACGGTAGTTTATGATAAGTCCCTTGGTCTCTTCATTTTGTATCCATTTTGGCGCCTTTTCAAGAGCATGCAGATGCCCACCTTTTTTGTATAAAAACAACACATCAACAAACTTTCCCCTTTGGAAGGTTACTCATGTCCACACAGTTTGAAGAAACAATAGAGAAAGCACATAAGAAATGATGATGCATTATCGACTCTACAGTATCCTTCAAACCTCATGCATTAGGGGCATCTGTTATCATGAAAAACTCACCCACTTGCGACAATTTCATGAATCACATGGTAAAGCATCATCATTAGGGGATTTTTGAGGTCTAAAATGGGCCTCATAATGGAAATAGTAAAATAAGAGTTATAATAATAAAAGAAGTTCTAAATTTTGGAGGGGAAAAAGAAAAACTACTTTTTCTTATCATATTTTTGGCATATTACCTTATCGTTCACCCAAATTTCAGGTTTGGGGACTCGTTGGATGTGGAATTTAATTTCGCATCCAACCCATGCCCAGACTACATATTTCTGAGGTACCCACGACACCCAAAAATAAAAATTTCAATAAAACTGTATTTTAATATTAAAATACATTTTTTATTGAAATTTTCATTTTTTGGTTCCATGGGTACCTTAGAAATATGTAGTGTGGGTATGGGTTGGATATATAATTAAATTACCCATCCAACGAGTCCCCAAAATGGAAATTTGGGTGAATCAATAAGGAGATATGCCAAAACTACGATAAGAAAAAAATAGTTTTTTCTTTTTCCCTCCATTTTTTTCAAATTTTACCCTTATGGTTGGCATCATCATCTTGAATCCTATTGGTTCTTATAAAGTGAATTTTAATTGTACAATTTTTTTTTAGGCCCATTTTTTACCTAAAAAATCCCTTAATGTCAACATACAACATGCATCCATCCAAGGACATCTTCAAAAGAACCAAATATCACATTGAATCTAAAATGGCTCCAAAATAGTAAAAAACTACAATAGCACGGGTTTAACTATGTTCATACGTGCTACAACACGCAAGACCAGAACAATGCCTGTGATGCAGCATGAAATTTCCTTTGAGATTCGAGTGACTGACACAAACGATGGGATCTCACACACCAATGACACATTGAAGGCTCATTTAAACTCTAGTTACTCAAACAAATTTGAATTTGGACTCCCACACACTTGGTTTCCTTAAATGGCCTCTTGGTGTACTTTTGGGCCAAAACATAGCTCATTGGGTTCATAGTACGATCTTGTTATTTCTTGGCCACCTCTTGTCCTATAAAAGAAATCCATGGGCATGTTTATGATAAGAAGAATTTTGAGTAAAGTTATGATGTTGGAATTGTGATTAAGATTCCTCTTAGTTCACCTCTTCCCTCTTGCCAAGAATTTCCAAAGCTCCCTTGCCTCCTTCCCCCAAGGGAAATTTCTCTTCTCACATTTGGTTCCTCAACCATTCCACAAACAATGTTGGAAAAGAAAGGCCTCCCTTAGGAGGATTATGTTCCTCCTTTTGGAGCTCACATCTATTGGTGCAAAGTATTAAACGATTAATATTCTATCGAACGATTTAAATTGTCAACCCAAGGAGAGCGCAAACTTATGAGGTACGGGAAAAATATATGCAGGGTCAGAGTAACACTAATTTAATCTACTATTCCATGCTAGTGAAATTGAGAACACATGCGACTAAAATCTAAGAAAACATGCGATTAATCTAAGAAAACACATGCGACTGAAATATAAGCAAACATACGACTAAATTAATCTAAGAAAATACATGCGACTAGAATTGAACCTAGTTTACGAAAGCAGGAAATGGCTAATCTACGGAAGAATGAAATTGCGTAAAATAAATTTAACTAAGAAAGCATAAAATTGCATGAAATAAACTAATCCAAAACAATTCATAATAAATAAATCAAAATCAAGATGGAGAAATAAAAATTCTTGTATTAAACCATCAATCAATTACAAAATTATCCAATTCATGACTAACATTCAAAAGACATAAATTATTTCTCTACTTCCATACCACTAAAGAGGCCTTCACCCAAATGAGGAGAGAACCTTCCTATTTATACATTAATGCTTTGAATAAGATCATAAACAACTCATAATTACATATCCACTTTTCTCTCAACCTAACCTTTCAAATCCTCCATAATATCTTGGATAATATATTCTATCTCTGTGATCTTCTCCTTTGAGTATGCTTGAATAATTATCCCAAATCTTCTTCAAATCTTCAAAGCTTGAAGATGAAATTCGAATTTGAGGCTAGGTGGTGATTTTTGACTTTGTTAAAATATTCAAATATGCCTGAAAACATCATAAAACTCATCCAACTTTGAGATATAATGAAAATATGTTAATTTTCTTAATATTTAATCATAAATTCCCTTAAAATACTTAAAAAAAAACAAATTGGAAAATAACAAGGTAACCTTTTTTTATGAAAATGGTATAAGGAATGGTTAATGGAGTGATGAATAGGGATGAGTGTGAGGAATAGTGAAGGGAAAATATGATGAAAATACAACATTTGGGTGACTAAAAAACATCTCCAAGGTGTTGTACTAGCTTGACCATTGGAAAATATACAAGTGGTTTGGCTAACCTTGATTGTTGGAGTTTGCATCCTCTACTCCCTTTGTCATTTTGTTTAAGTTTTGTTGTCATTTTCTTGGTTTTATTTGTTTCCCTCTAACAATCTATTGTAGGATGACTTGGAGTCAATCCAACCACCTCAAAAGGGGATCAAAATATTGAGGCCTTGTTGTAGCCTGCAAGCCCTATCCCCATCCAAAAGTGGGTAGGCACTCTTGTGCATTATTTCTCATAACAATGACCCTAATGATAAAACATCTACTATAGGTTATGTTTTTAGTCTTAGTTACGGACTTGTCACTTAAGCTTGTAATAAATAACAAGACCTTGCTTTCTTCCAATAGAAGCATAGTATCAAGCCACAATCAATGCAAGCTAGCAATTTTTTTGTATTCAACATATCCTTTCATATTTTCAATTAAAGAATCAACATCTGACTACCCTCTGGTGTGACAATCAAAGTTGGAATCTCACCAAATATCTAGTCCAACATCAACACTACAAGCACATTGAGCTACATATTCATTTAATCAGAAAGTTTGTTTAGTATAGCATTGGTGAAGTGCTCTTTTTCCCTATAGATGATCAAGTTGCAGACATCTTCACAAAGTTTCTTATAGAAGTGAAGTTTTCTAAACTTCACTCTATTTTTGGAGTTCAAGAATTTGTCATTAAGGGGGGTAAGCTCTAATTTATCCTTTGTTCTTCTTTTATAGTGTCAATTTTGTAAATCCTTCAATCCTATCCCAAGTTTTTCTTAAGGGAGATGTAAGGATATTTAGACACTTATGAGTTAATTAAGATCAACTTGTTACAATATATGTTTAGGTAAAGGGTGTTTCTTTAGTATGCATTTGTATATATGTAATTTGATGGTCACGATATGTTCTAGACATAGTGTGATCCGACAGTTCATTCTCACCTCAATCTTAGCAACAATTGAACTGTATCTTAACAGTTGATTGGTCTACGGTCTCTTTTTAAAGAGCATGGAGGGTCATTTGTTAGTTGATCAATTATGAGAAATTAGTTGTAACATTTGTTTCTTTTGCATAATAATATTTCCTCAAGTAGCTATTTAGTTGGGGTCATGGGGTGTTTCTCTCTTCGAGGGTTTAAACCACATTATAAATAAATGAATGTATTGATATGTGATTTGTTTGTGTGAGTATTTTTTGAAGGTGTTTGATATTTTAGAATTATCAAGTGTTAGTCGAACATAACAAAGGTCTCAAGGTAAACAATACATTCTTTTAGTATATATCCTTTGGCTACCAACCAAGCCTTATGTTTATCAACATATCCATCTATAGTGAATTTCGTGTTATAGACCTATTGACATCTGAAAAGATTCTTCCAAGGAGGAAGTGACACTAAATTACATGTGTGTTTCTTGATAAAATAATCATATTCAATAGGCATTGCATTCTCTCATTCGTAATTTCCTTTGGCCTATGCATTAGTGGAAGGATCATTTTTCATATTAGAAATATTTTTGATCTAGTCTCATGCGTGTCAGATGGATTACCAACATTGGAACCTATAGGTTCAAGTGTTTTTTTAATTCCCAAACTAGACGACATTATTAGAGTTAGAAAAACTACTAGAATCTTCAAAATTTTCTAGCAAATCACTAGAATTAGAGGTAGAAACAAGATCTCGAAATTCTTCATCAATTGAAGAAGCATAGGTAGACACATGCTCAATTGAATATTTAACATCAGACAAATTCAAAGCAATATGAAATTCTAAAAAATTGGGTGGTGTAGAGATTTCATGGAATTTTACATATTTACAAATAGTAACATATTGAATAATGGATCGAAAATGGCACACACGGCCAGACTTTCATTTGTTTTATATTGCAACTATCTCCGATTTCTTCCAGTTGTCTATTTATTCTTTTCCGAAGATTTAAGGTCCAAGTTTATTATTGTCGATACTTTCCATTAATATTTTCGCCTAGTGGCCTTGAATGATCACCTCGGGACAATCTGCATGCATTTATTTTCAGTGGTAAAGGAACAAAATCTGGCATTAATGTCATTGATTTTGTTTGGGATTGATAAATGTAAAACAAATGATAATTTTTTTTATTTTAAATAACATTAAATATTGTAATCTTTGAATCTAGATTTTAAAAAAATTGTTTTTACGTATTGATTTAATATAATATTTTACAAAATTAGAAATAAAGTAATGTTAATATAATATTTTACAAAATTAGAAATAAAGTAATGTTTAAAAATTAGTGTTTAAAATAAATTAATATAGATTTGTTTTATTTAGTTTTAAGTGTATGTTATAGTATTTTTTCTAAGTAGTATGTTAAAAAATTAAAATACTCATAAAGAAGAGGATTGGAAATTAAAAATTGCTAATGAAACCTCAAGCAAACACTTAAATAACCTCAAACAAGCACATATTTGTCAATATATTATAGAGCTTTGGATATTCTAAATTTTCAAATAGATACTTGGCTATAAGATCTATCAAGTTTCATTTCCCACAGACTTTAATTTTATATAAAACAAAGTTCATATATGCTTTGCTTATTGCATGTTCATTACTAAGATATTGAATACCAAATCAATGCTCCCATAACACCTACTTAACAATATAACCTAGTCAACCCCACATGCCCCTTAGTAATAAGATAAATCCAACATCATTTTCAATAAGAGGATGACTTTTATAGCTTTCTAAGAGAAGTACCTAGTAATTAATAAAAAAGCATTTCCATTAGAAAAATGTATTGCTTGAGATTTGATCTTCTACACTCTTAACATCCCCTTATTCCATCATCCTTACACTTACCAATGGAGAGGATAATAGATAATTATATGTGATATCTTGGAAGTTAAAATAATATTTGAATATTATATTTAATGAGCACTTTGTAGTTTCATACTTATTTGAAAAATATTAGTCTATCAAATAATAAAAAGAAATATATGTTGATTTTACATTACTCACTATTTGCCCCTCCAACCACAACAAGCTATTCGATAAAAAGGAAAGGAAAGGTCCTGATGAACCTGGTGTTCCGCATGGCTAATTGTGATTCAAGTAAAAAGGCACTAAGTTAAATAACAAGAGGAGTATCCTCCTCTCTATGATCCCCTTCCTCAAGGACACCCTACTATCTCAAGACAACTTGTTTGGAGACATATCAATTATTTCAATAAACTATATATTTACATGGGAGAAAATGATATCTTCAATATAATCTACAACTTATACTATAGGATCTACTAAGACACAGATAGATTTTTTTTCATTCTAAATTCTCATTTAACCCATTCCATCACTAGTTTGGTGTTTCCAAACATTTGAAACCTAGATATGACTTTTTCCATTTAGCAAATTTCATAAGACTTAGTAAGACATTCAAATCTTGACCTAATTATTTGTTCACTTGCCTAGACCTAACTTGAAACTGGTGTAGCATATGTCATTGAGGTATGACATTCCCCTACTCCACAAGGGCTAGTGTTTCCTTCGTTTTCTCCATCAAAAGAACCTTGGAATTTATTTTATCAATTAGAGGGGGACAAAGAGGCGCACGGGGGGTGTAAATTCTTTTTCTTTTTTTCTTCAAAGATAAGTATACATCTCCATAAATATACATTAATTTGTAAAACACACTTAATGGGGATAATTCTTTATCATGTAGGTAATCTTAACCCTTGTAATACCTCACATCTAATCCATGATAACCCCTAAATTTTAGTCCTTATAATGAATAAACCATATAAACCCTAATGTTAACTTTAATCACCTTAAACCCCTTAAAATGTAACCTTAAAACCCTTTATTAGCCCTTAATTGTAATCCGTAGTTCTTGAACCATCTAACATTTATTAACCTCTTATAGCTTCTTCTCTATATTGGGGCCTTCTATTCACTAGACATGGAGCTTTGGACAATCTAAGGCTCCTTATCAGTAGGATAGAGCTATGGCACCTTCAACTAACAAGAGGAAATGCATGTGTTACAAAAAGTTATGTTTTTATTGAGTTATATATAAGTGAATTATAACCATGTTGAATAATATATGGAACCCACATTCCAAAAACGAGTTGACACCACCCAATGGTAGTTTGTTGACATAGAAAATATGCAGTGAGGTCAACAAGAGGGTATCATCCCAATCCAAAGGTATTTGGAACCCCTTAGTGGTTGCTAGTACCTAATCCCAATGGGTTTTACAACTCTCTTGGTCAACTATACGCTAACCTAATATAACCTAAGAGGGACAAAACTAAAGATAATTATAATATATCCAAACCGAGCTTAGGCATACCGAAACTAAAGTTGTTTATCTTACAGAGGATGGATTTTCCAGACTCAAGGTGAATGATATCAAAGATCCTTGCTGTGGGAGTTGCAAGGAAGTGAATCACACCTTGCTCAACCCTTTGACAAAGCCAAAGACTCTAAGGCAATTTTCCTAGGAATTGAGTGGAAACCCAATGGATTCCGGTGCAGATATGAAAGTAACTAGATCTTAGGAATGCACATTTGAAAGTATCCATCCTACTATAGACTTACCTAAGTCTACTTAGGAGTAACTACACATATCTACAGTTTGTACAAATTTACAATAATATGCTTGACATGTAGCGGGGAATACTATTTTTCAAATAGAAAATAAAAGAAGAAAACATTAAACAAAAGATATGAACTTTTAATTGACTAAATATATCTAATCAATAATCAAAACACAATGAAAAAATCTAAACAAACCAAAATAATCTATTTGAAACCAAGCATTTCAAAAACATTATAACCCTGAAAAACAACATCTCATCATTTCCCAAATCCATGTTAAAAACATTTACTGAAAATAAGAAAAACCAATGAGATAAAACAAACTTCACATCTAACATTACTCAAGCATAATCTTATTCAAAGCTTATCCTAAAAGTAATCTTGGTTCTTGATATAAAAAAAAAAATATGTTATATTTTTGTTTGATTGTTATGTTATGGTCTTTTTTTACATAGCTTTGATTGTTTTATGCTCTCAATCATCATTCCTCTCATTCAGAGGAATATAGCATACAAATTAAATAAATAAAAAATCATAAAAAAAATAAAATAAAGTGGCTGCATAATTTTTATTTTACTGCTACTTCTTATTGAAAGGAAAAACAAAATAATAAATCAAATTAAAAGGAGCACTTACTTAGCAATAATAAATCAAATTTAAAGGAACACTTACTTATCAATTGAAAACATACTATCTACTCTATAGAGAGAACCACAATTTAAAATGATACTACGATGGCAATTCTTTTGGATTCACATGATCATTGGAATTGGGATTGACAATATAAACACCTGTTGTATTAATGACTATATCACCAATAGGCTTTTTAATTTTTTTTCTTGAGCTCACTCAATTCCATTTGATTTTGTTCATTGAGTAGCTTTTTTTTGTTTTAATCTTTGTGATTTTACTATTTAGATATGTAATCTTATCAACCATTGAATACATCATGGCCTCATAATAATTGATCAAATCCATGCCATTAGTATTACAAATTTGTTTTATATCCGCTTGTTTATGCGTTGGGTGCTCTTGACAATCACAGGAGTTCCTTATTAGGATTCTCAAGTGTAATGTTAATATCAGGAACATGAGCATGCAACTTACAACAAGGAGGGAGATTGCTTTTAAAATCGCGCTGAGATCACTTGATTATTTTTATCATGTTTCTGAATCACCTCATCAAAATTAATTTCAACTATGTTTTCATTTTGCTGAATGACTTTTTTAGATTTTGATCCCACCCCGTTTTCTATTTTGGGAGGATCTAGTCTATCAGGATTTACCATTTGAGAAACAAAATAATTTCATTTTAGAAATATTGTCATTCATGTTTTGACCTTGACATTGAGGATCATTTTCTATGTGACCCGACTGGTCATTTTTCTGTGAGCACGACTCCACATGAGCATGAATTTTAAGATCTTGGCTCGATGATATCGGTCGATTATAAGAAGGGGATGTAGAACATTTATGGTACAGGTTAGTATTATCAGGAGGTGATGCTTGAACTACCGAAGTGGATTCGTGGATAACATCCAGAGGAGTATTTTGTATAACATCTAAAACAACCTCCCTCTGTTAGGATTTTACTGTTTCATACCCATTTCTTTCCAAAAAAAACTATGCCATGAAGCACCCAGTTGAGTCAAATGAAATTCAACTAGAATTCTAATGAGGCCAAAATGGCATAATGCCTGCTCTGAATCCATTAACGTCTTATGATAACGAGACAACATGGTTTTCAAACTAAGCAACAAAAACTGTGGTAAATTTAACTAAAACCCTAACGTCTCCATAAAAAGCTTGATACGGTATCTTAAAACATTAATGTATCTAAGGGTAATGAAATGGAAAATGGGTTTGAGCATCTTCTTTCACTTATAGATTTAAAGAGGGTCAATGGGATACCTTTTGAATATTCTCCAGGGTGGACGGGATTAACTAGGAGTTGCTTCTCGAGTGCATTTTCAGAGGAGCATGCTTAAACCACATGTCACCATCATGTGATAACCCTATGACTACACTACACTGATGAACTCTCCATTAGTCTACAATTCTATGTATCCAACAACATCCTTTCTCCCATCACATGATTTGGAAAAGGAAACGGTAAGCTCTTGATTGTAACCATGGAATTTCCTGATAAAAGCCACACAACTAGCTTTTTCAAAAACCTTGAAAATCTAAGAATCGAACTCTATAGAACTTCAATCCTTTGGTTAATTCTTCAAATTTGTCCCATCTCTAAGTGGATAGCACCAAAACACTAAGGAGTTGAATCTTGGGAATAAATATAACATCCAAAGAAGGACTAGGAGTAAAACAAAATTTGATATTTTAGTTAATTGTAAAACCCTAACATGACCACTCATGACCAAACATGCAAGTTTTGATTACATAGTAAATAATACTTTAAATGTATTTATGTAACATGTATTGGAGGTTCCATAGGTGTCAAAAAAGGACAATCATAACCATGTCGATATGACAAATCATTGTATCATTGTTATGACTGCATGTCAGAACAAATACCATGTCAACTACTTATAATGATGTTAACATTGAGGTGAGAAAGGGATGAGTTCAAAATAACCCCTTTGCGCCACTAGTTCTCTCTCTCTCTCTCTCTCTCTCTCTCACACACACACACACACTGTA